>OZ010581.1:125120677-125233177 GCA_963932145.1 Acanthosepion lycidas
GGCCAAATAAATATTTATATCCTGTAGACCAGTTTATAGTCAATACAGAAGGTCACTCAGACCGATGTATAGCCTTGTCAAATCACCCAACAATCACATATAAGAGCAGATGTGAATGCAGGATTGTCAATGTTCATTTACTTGCAGTAGGACAGCGGATTCACGTGCTTCGATTTTCATTATAAACTTGCATCGGCACCATAATACCATCATACATTTCTCCAGTGGGTGTCGCAAGAGTGTCACTTAGGAGATAAAAGCGCCTGGTATCGTTTTCAAAACAGCAGTCGTGCGTGTCATCTCTGGATTCTAGCAGTTTATTAGCTGTTTCTCGGAACAACAGCATGTTACTCGGACATTTGACCGACGGACATTTAACCGAATACACATTTAGCCGAAAATGTAGTGGCGTACTTACATGCATGTCACACTTTTTTATCGTAATGTGCTACATATATTTATATTTATTTGCTGTATTAATTTATAATTTTTCGTTTTTTACAGGGGTTTTTTTTTATCTATTCCGTATATATTATATTTTACTTCAAATATTACTGTAAGATAATAAGTATTTTGAGAAAAAGCACATTTTACTACAGTAAAAATCTTAAGCTTTCACGATAGCAAAGATCTTTCAATTTCACTCTTAATGATCATTATCTTAAAGGGATGAATTAGCTTTTATCTTACTGTTAAATACGAATTTAAATAATTAGGTGCTACTTTTTACCCAAATATACTCAAATATTTTTTAAAATACAAATTTCAATGAACAAATATTGAAATAAGAAAACTTTTAAGTTTAAATTTAGATTTAGTGATTTAATCACTTGAAATTCAGTGGCAATTATTCTACATTATAATACTACAAATTAAAACACTTAAAGTATTGCTTTTTACTATTTTTACTTGTATTTTTTTTTTTTGGTGAAATTTCTTTTGGCCAAATATCCGTTCGGCTAAATGTCTCTTGGCCAAATATCTCTCGGCTAAATGGCCGTTCGGCCAAATGTCCGTTCGCCCAAATGTCTCACAGCCAAATGTCTGTCGGCCAAATGTCCGTTCGGCCAAATGTCTGTCGGCCAAATGACCGTTCGGCCAAATGTCTCTCGGCCAAATGACCGTTCAAGTCTAAAATCTTCGCTACATATTCATATAAACGGTGCTTCTTAATCTGTAACCGTCTACTTCGAGTGACTGTTAGGTTGATTGGTTTAGTTGATTTCGTTTAGCGGCATATCAACCTGTATGGGTTATTTAATTCCGAAATCTAAATAATTTGAATGCAATTTTATGGCTTCAGTTAAATATATTTGGAACGCAATGGTATGCTTTCAACTACGGATAAAATGTATTATTGGTTATATTGCTTTAAACATGTATTGTTGGTCCGTTTTTTTATATAAAAATGTATACTTTCATGGCGTTTAGTTTGGGATCCCTACCAGGGTCAGGGTGAACTATGAAACAACAGTAATTAAGATGCCGTTCCACGCATCTTTGATTACTATTTTTGCTGAGACCAAATATATAGATAATAAAATAAATATACATATAAATAAGCACATAAAAATTCTATGAAATATATAGTAGACCGAATAATTGCGTAAGGGTTCGTTTACGAAACTCTGGAGTCGGGGTGCTAAATATAAAATTAATCAGCTAAGTGATAAATTTTATATTTGTATTTGATTTGATTTGATTCGTATGTTTAACGGCACATCAACCTCTTATGGGTCATTTCATGCCAAAATCTAACTTTCTTCAGAGCTTGGAAGTAATAAACATATGATATATGTTATTCTGCTCCCGCAATTGTATATATGATAGATGATATTCAGCTTTTGTTTATAAACATATCTATTTGGATATAATTATTAAAGGCGGTGATATCTGTGTTTTATGTTGTAGTATTTTTGAAGTCATATTTTGGAATACAGTTTGATTTCTTTAAGAAATTGTAAGATATTATATCGATTAGTGTCATGAAATAATTCTTTCATGTTGGTTGGTTGATTGATTTTGTTTATCGGCATATGAAACTCTATGGGTTAATGCCGAAATCTAAAAAATTTGAACACAATTTTATGGCTTGAACTAAATATATTTTGAACGCAATTGTATGCTTTCAACTACTGATAAAACAGATTTCAACAATTATAGATAATCTCACTGGAGAGAGATTAACCAGAATATTGTTGACACCAGCAAGCATTAAACCCAAAGAAGGATTGCTGAATAGACAACGGGGAGGGTGTCAGTTGATCATAATAGCACAAATGCATATTTGCTTCGATAATTTATACGAAAAAAAAGTAATCAAAACATTCAAATGTCCAAAAGAAATGTCATAGAGTTTTAAAATAATTTTCTCTTTCACACCAAACAAGACGATAATGCCATTAGGACGCAGGGTAGGGGTTATAGGGAGTGAAAGAGAATGAGAATAATTTACTGAGAAGAAATAAAGAAAAAGGAAATAAAGAAACAGGATTGAGGAAGACACTAGATGGCGACTGACGTTGTATTTACATTTTTGAAGATTGTGGATGGCAGGGAAGCAAGGAATCTGGAAAGCCACAGCTGTGAAGTGCGAGACAAGACACTATCAAAGCAGAAGTTACGGCTGTATCTAACTAGTTCAATTGTAAAATGGTGAGACCTAATTGCCAATCTAGTAGCAGGCATAAATTCATGCAGTCGAGGGACTAAAGAAAAAAAAATCATCAGGACATTGACATGAAGATATTTGTAGAAAAGACAGAAGAAAGCCACGTCAATCGGTGGAGAAGTGACTGAAGACGAAATGTCATGTCAGGATTGATTATATTACAGACCCTTCTTTGAATTTTATCAAGAACCTCGAGATATATAGTAGCAACCCCAGACCAGATATGATAGCAGTTTTCAATGCAGGGACGAATGCTAGATATATATATATATATATATATATATATATATATATATATATATATATATATATATATGCAAGCATCCAAAGATACACAGACATGACAACATAGTTGATGGCTAAAAATCTATAGTTAGATACAAGCGTCACTTTTGTTTTAATAGTTTCTTATCTCGCACTTCTCAGCTGTGGGTTTCCAGATTCCTTTCTTCCCTGTCATCTACAATCTTCAAAAATCTAAATATAACGTCAGTCGCCATCTTCTGTCTTCCTCAATCCTGTTCTTTATTTCCTTTTTCTTTACTTCTCACTAAATTATTCTCATTCTCTTTCAGATTAGAGCAAGTTAATTTTTCACTTTATTTAGAAAATCAACATTGTAATCGGTGTGAAAGCTGGGGTATGATGCAATAGATAATGATTTAGTAATAATGTGCTTATTCCATGCATCTTGTCCATAGACAATTTGTAAAGCTTCAGTAAATTATAATTTTTATAAGGCTGTGCTATAAGGCTTTCATTAAACAATGGATTTTGAATTAATCTTAACCTTTAAACTCGTTTCCTCAAAAATCGGTAACGCTTTGGAAAAAGTATTTTGCCATTATTTATCCTTTCAAAACCCTTACTTTTAAAATGAGCGCAAAACCACGCTTCCAATATCGACTTGCCCTACTGTAGCATGTATAGACAACCTTTCGAAAGTCTGGCGTTAATTTCAAATTATATAGTTATATATTAGTATATAACTATATACTAAGCGTCACATAGTTTTAACACTAAAGCAAAAGGCATGGATCATCCACTGAAAATCATATTCATTCTAACTTGTTTAGATCTTACAGTTTTCTTTTTGTGTCTGCTATAAACAGTGTCATCGACATACCTTATATTAAGATTTTGGCCACCATTAATAAATTTTATGATCCCCAACTTCCATAGGAAAGCGTCACTGTAGAGGTTGGATAAATCCGGTGAGACGACGCATCCTTGTCGTACGCCCCTTTCTATCTTTGTGTATCTTTTTTTTTATTCGAATGCAGGCGATTTTCTTCCAGTATATGTTCTGGGTTATTCTAACATCCTTCCTAAATAGATCGAATTTTCTTACACATCAAACAGATCTTCAAACAAATTTTTATGATGATGTTAATGGTAATAATAGCCGTTTCCCTACAAGCAAACATTTGGCATTCATTGACCAAACAGGCTGTTCTGTTTTCCGTAGAAATTTATAAAATCATTCTCTTAAAAACTTTTTTAGAAAAACAAATTTCTCAAGTCCAGTAGCTGCTATCGCACTTTGCAGTATTGATGGGGGTTTCCTTCCTAACCTTCTATTTGAAGTGGTGTGGAATGTCAACATCTAGATTATGTCATTATTTTCTTTCCGAGTTACATATGCTATACATTTTAGTTGTTGCTACTTTTGTTCGTCCTCAAGTTATCTGGTTTCTTTTATTTGGTACAGGTTTTTGTCTGTGATTCTATAGCACCACTCCACAATGTTGAAAACCGGGTGATCTTTGCCAAGACCCTCAGGCTTTACTCGCTCACAAAGCCCTTTTTCAACATTGATCTTAAAAATCGTTTCTATACAAATGTTTAAGTGTTTCTGAATGCCGTACCTTATATCAAATATAATTGTATATCTTTCTGCGTTTTTCTTGCTCTTACTCATATTCTAATGATACATGTGACATTTCTTCTTCCATTGTCCTTGATAAGACCACGCTGTTCTTGCCTTATTTTTTATGTTCGTGCGCCATTCATATAAATTCGGATTATTAGCATAGTTATATGGCTCATTATGCTGATCGTCCAAATGAGCTAACATGACATATATTCCATTTATCATTTCTGTAATGTTAACTTTGGAGTAATGGATAGTGGCTCGGATTGATGAATCGGAGAGCTGAGTTCGAATTCCAGTCGAATCCATTACATTCACTTACGTGCTAATACCCTTAGGAAAGGTATAAATCCTCTTCTTCTCCCTACCCTAGCTATGGGTAAATAGTATTACAGTATATTTTGTTAATTATTCACGAAAAACATCTAGACTCTATCATCATCATCATCATCCCCTTTGACTTTTGTAATCGTAGAGGGAATCCGAATGCAGAATCCATACTGAATCTCCTCCACAACGGTCTATCAACGGCAGCCATCAGCAATTCTGGTCTACTCATAGGAGGCACGGTAGTGTAATGGATATCGGCTCGGATTGAGAAATCGGAGAGCAGAGTTCGAATTCCGGTCGTAATCCCTTACATTCACTTGCCTGCTAATACTATTGGGAAAGATATGAATCCTCTTCTTCTCTCCCCAGCTATGGATAAATAGCAGGACAGACCAGGTTCTATAGATTTGGATGGCAAATGGTCAACCGTAGAAAGAAATGGCGACCTACTGCGGGGAAAAAATCTGCCTCGTCAGTTATGTATCGAAATCATGTATCACATAAGTTACTGAATTTTTTTTTATCGATTTCGAAATTGTTTAAAGCTGAGAGCATTTCTGTAACGATTGATTTTGCTGTTTTGTTCCTGTTCATCCTGTCCACTGCCGGTCTTATTTTAGACCTTAATATTTCAGATGCGTTCATATTCTTGTATACTACAGGTTTGTCTCTCATTGTGCCCCCCCCCCTCCTTATTTGGAACATCTCTCTTTTAATTAAAAAAGTACTCGTCCACACTTCCAGGGAGGATTTGTCCTACTTCTTTTGTTTACAAGAAAGCGAAAAGAGCATTTATAGTTAATATCCTATTTTTAAATTGCATTAGCATCGGTGTTATATTCTGACCCTCTTTCTCATGAGAGTCCACACCTTTTTGTCATGTTATTTTTTTATTTTTTGTAGACTTACTATCCACACTGTTACCATATTGTGACATCTAACACAAAAGAAGAAAACATACAAGCTGTCCGGAATATACTAAGCGTAGTTTTTCGTCACAAGTCGCAGATCACCGAGACTCCTGTTCTTCAATGGGGTCTCACATCTCCATGAAAAGGTGGATAGCTTCCCATATTCATTTTATTCTTTTTTAATAACTTTTTTCTAAAGAATCAACCGGCACCTGAATTTGAAGAGGTTGCAAAACGTGGCGGGGGTAGTAGACAGTGTATTAATTCATCATGTGTCCTCTGTACACTGTGCATACAATCAGGGCCCATCTCGCACCGAACTAACTCGGGTTTTCTATTCTACAAGTTTCTTTCGTCGTATTTCTTTTCGCTTTCCTTTCTTTATTTCGTTCGTTCGATTTCCTTTTTTTTTTTTTTTTTTTTTTTGCTCCATTTCTTTCTTATATTTCTTTCTCATTTCTTTCGAATCTTTTTCTTCATTTCTATTTCTTTCTTTATATTTCTAATATGCCCTTCTTTCTTTCTTTCTTTCTTTCTTTCTTATGTATTTTTCTTTGTAATATTTTTTCCTTCTTTCTTTCTTATGTCTTTTTCTTCCTTATTTTATTTTTTTCTTTCTTTCTTATATCGCATTCTTTCGTATGCCTTTTTCTTTCTTTCCTTCTTTCTTTCTTATGTCTTTTTCTTTCTTTCTTATGTCTTTTTCTTTCTTTCTTATGTCTTTTTCGTTCTTACTTTCTTTTTTCTTTCTTTCTTATATCTCTTTCTTTTTTATATCTTTTCTTTCCTTCTTCCTTTCTTTCTTTCTTTCTTTCTTATGTCTTCTTTCTTTCTTTCTTTTCTAATATCTTTTTCCTTTATTCTTTCTTGTCTTTTTCTTTCTTTCTTTCTTTTGTCTTCTTTCTTTCTTTCCTTATGTTTTTTTCCTTCTTTCTTTCTTATGTCTTTTTCTTTCTTACTTTCTTTTTTCTTTCTTTCTTATACCTCTTTCTTTCTTATGTCTTTTCTTTCTTTCTTTCTTTCTTTCTTTCTTTCTTTTTTTCTTACGTCTTCTTCCTTTCTTTCTTTCTTTCCTTATATCTTTTTCTTTATTCTTTCTTATGTCTTTTTCTTTCTTTCTTTCTTTTGTCTTCTTTCCTTTTGTCTTTTTCCTTCTTTCTTCCTTATGCCTTTTGTTTGTTTGTTTCTTTCTTTCTTTCTTTCTTTCTTTCTTATGGCTTCTCTTTCTTTATGTATTTTTCTTTTTTCTTTACTTTCTTAATACTTTTTTTACCTATTGATTTCTCTTTCATATTTTCTTCCTTTTTTTTCTTTCCGTTATTTCTAATTTCCCTTTCAAATTATTTTGAAAAATTCTTTTGTTGCATTTTTAAGTTTTTCTTTTCTCTTTCTCCTTTTCTCTTTCTCCTTTTCTCTTTCTCCTTTTCTCTAATATTTTTCTTTTTTTATTTCTCTTCTTTCTCTTCATCGTTATCTTTCACCCTTTCCTTCTTTCACTCTTATATATATCTCTTTCATTTATCGTTATTTTCTTTTTTGTTTGATCTTTTTTCTTCTTTCCTTCTTTTTCTTTCATTTTTATTTTATTTTTTATTCCTTTCTTCCTCTATTATTTTTTCTTTCGTTTCTCATGCATTTTTTTTCGCATATATCTTCTTACTTTCCTTTTCTATATACCCCTCTCTAATATATCCGCTCTTCTAAACTTCTCACTGTTTCTTTCGACGGCCCTTTCTTTCTCACTTTTCAATAATCTTCTATCTTCTTCTGTCTCGCTTTTCTCACGCTTCATTTTCAACTCTCTATCTTTTTTATCCTCTCCTCTCAATATTCCTTTCTTCCTCCATGTTCGTCTTCACTTTCAATACCACATGCGCTACGAACCTACTCTTATATTTAAATATCCCCCCCACTTTATTGTTCCTGTCTGTTACTCTCCTGATCTTAATTCCTGTTTCCATTCGCCTTTCCCTATCGACCTTCTCTCCAAATTTTTGCCACACAATCTTCCTCCTGCTCCTCTTTCCTTTCACTTTCTCCTCCGTTATTCCAATCTTATTTGTCTTTGCAAGCCTCATTCATTGATAATCCATAATGATATTCCAAATCTTTCTCTACCGCCCACCCATCCAACTAGTCCTCACCCCAGAAAGTAGGTCTATCGTTTACAAGTAAAGAATATAAAAAGCTGAAAGACGGACGACAGAAATAAAAGGAAAGAAAATGAGGGGAAAAAATGATAAAAAAAAAAGAAGCAAAATAAAGGGGGCGTTTGTTTCGATATGACGTTCGTTAGAAAGTCTTGAGTTTTTTCAATATTTGCTGACCGCAGCCAGCTGTTTGCTGGTGAGGAGGTGTCGACTCTTGCAGGTCCCGGATAAGAGCTGGCGAAGGGAACAAGTGAAGAGGAAGAGAGTCAGGGTAAGGAAGGTTATGCAAAGAATTACGGGTAGATATGCGGGTGAGAACATGGGAATAACACATATATTCACTTGTACATTGCATATACACACACACACACACACACATATATATATATATATATATATATATATATATATATATATATATATATATATATATATATATATAGGTTTATTCGATTTCGCAAAAAGTATAAGCAGGAAATAGCACAGTAAAATGAACTGATTTCACTTTTAAAGTTTAGATAAAATAAGAAATAAGGAACTAAATCACACATACAGACATATATATATATATATATATATATATATATATATATATATATAGTTTATGAAAAACTAGGTAATCCGTATAGGTAAACCTAAGGAGGATAAAATCCAGAGAGCTCAATGTAAATCCAGAGCAAATAATTTAAATAAAAACAGACCACTTTAAGGTTCCATGTCTTAAAGTGGTCTGTTTTTATTTAAATTTAATATATATATATATATATATATATATATGTGTGTGTGTGTGTGTGTGTGTGTGTGTGTGTGTGTGTGTGTGTGTGGTATCCGTTGGTAAAATCCAAGCGATTCCTATTAACACAATATAGAATTTTAAATATTAAATGTTAAAACTGACTCACAAGGAGGGTTCAATTTTTATTTTCATGAAACAGAGCAAATTATTTCATACAATTGGAATTAAGATACCATTAGGGAATGATCATTTTCACCTGCGAATTTTAAATTCACGGGATTTTTCAAAGTGGTTATGGTGTAGGTTTGTTGAAGTATCCTCTTCAACAAACTGACACCATAAACAGTTTTAAAAACTATGCTTTTTATTTAAGGTTTGAAAACTGATTATTGTTAGGATACTGACTTTTAATCAAGAGAATTTATCAAGGTCATGTGCAAATCGAAATCTGCAACATGACATTTTATGCTGATAATTCCATTTTAAATGAAATTAAAGAACAATCACGTTTCGAATTCAAATTAAAGTGGGTCATGTTTCTTCTCGTTTAGAGCAGATAAATATAACATTTAATATATTACTGTTAATTTTTTCAGAGAAAATTTCCTTTCAATAAATTCAGCCACCCCCAAAATATCGGTTTGCTGTTTTAAAAACACACAATATTATCATTCTCTCTCTTTCACTCTCTTAATACGCGACCATCATATATATATATATATATATATATATATATATATATATATATATATATATGAAGAAATATAGTTTTAAGGTGTTTTAAGGTGTAAATATGAATATAAAAGAGAACATTGATATATATATATATATATATATATATATATATATATATATATATATATATATAAATTAAAATTTGTGTATTTAGGCAAAAAATTCTTTTTTAGGCATGTCTGATTTAATAAATTACAGACATTATGCCTGCTAATTTTTAACAAAATCTGTTCATACTCAGGAATAACCTTCAGTGTATTGATATTAAAAGATGAGAGAAATGTACTATATCTGTTTAAATTTCTTTTATTTTCATTTATCAAGTACTTTCGATCTTCTTCCAAGATCATCTTCAGCGGTGCAAGTAATATAAAACTATACGTTGCTCAGAGGTACAAGTATTTATACAAAGCTGTGCGTTGTTATCCATTACCGTAATTTTTCATTAGGCTTTTAAATGCAAATGGTTGACATTGTGCTGAGCGTTCATTGGAACGTGAAAGAAATTATCCATTTTTCTCTCTAGGTTATAATGCCAGGTTCATGCGCACGTTAAAGCGTGAAAAACATTATACAAATACCTGATTACTAATCAATAATATATATATATATATATATATATATATATATATATATATATATATATATATATATAGAGAGAGAGAGAGAGATAGATAGATAGATAGATAGATAGATAGATAGATAGATAGACAGACAAATAGATAGATAGATAGATAGACAAATAGATAGATAGATAGATAGACAGACAGACAGATAGATAGATAGATAGATAGATAGATAGATAGATAGATAGATAGATAGACAGACAAATAGATAGATAGATAGATAGACAAATAGATAGATAGATAGATAGACAGACAGACAGATAGATAGATAGATAGATAGATAGATAGATAGATAGATAGATAGATAGACAGACAAATAGATAGATAGATAGATAGACAAATAGATAGATAGATAGATAGACAGACAGATAGATAGATAGATAGATAGATAGATAGATAGATATAAAAGTGAATATTGAAGTCAACACTCAGAGGCGACAGGCTGTTTCATGCTAGACGCAATCGTCTGGCCGCGAATGCTGAATTTTTCCTCGACTTTTTATATATATGGGTCGGTGGTGCATTGTGGGTAATCTATTCTGGCGGTTATTTTTGCGGGAGTGGCTTGTTTGTTTATTTATTTATTTGTGTTAATTTATTTTACTTGTTTTACATTTTCATTTTGTATTATTTATTATTTTCGAATTTTGATGTTTTATTAACGTAGTAAAAATTTGGTGAGGGTGATATGCTTAAGTCGCTTCTTTAATAGTTTCTTTTGGTCTGTGAAGATAATTAAAGCTTTTAGATTGCTTGCCGTAGTCTATTCTGTTATTTTTTTTGGGGGGGAACGTTTTAATTTATTTATTTATTTATTTGAATTGATTATTTTTACTTGTTTATTTATGCTTATTTTTATTAGTTCTAACAATTATTTTTTAGTTCATTTATTTATTTATTTCGATTAATTTTTATTTCTTTTTTATTTTGTATATTTTTATTTACTCTATTTGGTTTCCCTTTTTGAGTAACAGTAGTTTTTTATCGTTATATAGCAGTTATAGCTATTTTTACGTCCATTTTCTTTTCTCTTTTTAAGCCATAAATATAGCACACCTTAAAACTATATTTCTTCACACATACACACACACACGCATATATATATATATATATATATATATATATATATATATATATATATATATATATATATATGTATATATAATTGATTAGTAATTAGGTGTTTGTATAAGTTTCCCAATCATTTATCATATCTAGAACGGGAATTTCCAATGCACGCACATGCAGAAAAGAACTGCGACATCAGTCCGAATAGTGTAAATTTATTTTGCTGATTTTTAATTTCGCCTTCACATTTCGCTATATTACGTAAGCATTATCAAGAAATAAGACAAAATCAATTATTTTGCATGTGTTCTATCCTTTTTATCAGTCCCGGGGTTGAACCTCACTGGAACAACCAACAACGCAATACAGCGCCTTTCGACAGACCTTGAAAGTTTTCCTTCTCTAACCATTTTGGACGGCCGTGGCTCAGGTAAAAACACAAGCTAAAGAGAAATCACTCAGCTGTTAGTATGCCTCATACTAACTTCGAGAGATGTGCCCTGGATAGAAATACTGGAGGTATTTATGCCCGGATGTTATCAGAAATTTCGTAATCAGTCGCATTGACCGGCTAAGAGATGAATGAAAATTGCGAAAAGCGTCACCAAATATTCCCGTGGCTGTCCCGAGATTCTCGCTGTTACACAATACGTGGGCTTGTATGCAGGTCACTAGGGGAACTGAAGTGTCACATACGACATAAAATGTGTGTAAAAATGTTCCAAAATAAAAAAAAATATCGACCTTGACAATGGCTAAACGAATAACCGAAAGCGCTTGGATATGGAAAAAATTTGAGCAATTTTTACACACTTTGTGTCCAGAAAAAAGAAAAACACTCGCAGGAACACAAGAAAAATAAAAATAAAAGGCTTAATCGCAGTACCTTTTCAGTCATCATTACCGAAACGTATAAAAAACGGATTGCTGCACCGATATACAATTATATATATATATATATATATATATATATATATATATATATATATATATATATATATATATATATATATATCGTTGTGCCCTTTACGATTAAAATATTATTTAATATATTTATTTTATATATTATTTAATATATTTATTTTATATATATTAAATAATATTTTAATCGTAAAGGGCACACCCATATATATATATATATATATATATATATATATATATATATATATATATATATATATATATTACTCCATAATAGCATACCCATATATATATATATATATATATATATATATATATATATCAATCGTAAAGGGCACACCTATATATATATACGATTAAAATATTCTTTAATATGCTGTCTCTTTTCAGGATGTAGGCAATCATGGTTCTCCATAACTTCCTCTCCTTTAGAGCTCTAAGCAACGTTTACCTCTTTACCATCCCTCTTTGTCCCCGCTCCGCCATTCATTCACACAAAATGGCCACAGGTAGGCTACTCTCCATCCCACCCACCTCTTTCGCGTGTCTTCAATACGTCTTGCGAGTATTAAATTCACCAAGTTTTTTTCCTCTGCGTCCAAGAAATGTTAACCGTATACTCTTTATCAATACATTAGTGCTCTTTTAGTTTTCATTCTCATTGAGTTCATTGTATTTGTTTTTAACACAGTTCATATATTTCTCCTTCACATTCGGATGATGCAGGGGGGTCTGCTGAATTTGCGTGTTCCCTGGATCCGCTTCAATTTCCGTATTTTCACTCTAAGTTTACATATAAATGGAAGGCGGTCACTCCTTTGCTTTAGTGTTCTGAATTTTTTTTTTTGTTTTTTTTTTTTGTTTATTGAGAACTGTCGCTGGATGTCAGCCCTTACGGGTCGAGGAGTTAATCTCAATAGACTTAACAGCCTTCACGCCATTATCTTTCATATTTTGATTGTTAAAGGAATGATTTTTCTTAGGATTGATAATGGAGTGGTTTCCTGTTACCATCTCCACGGTAATTTATTGAGACACTACCTCTATTTAGCTGGTCGTTGACTCGTCATATCCTCCGCCCTTTTTCATCCTACGGCGTTGCTAACAACAAGAGATTGGAGTTGGGGTGCTGGTTTAGTCGCGGACCATCCGAGTTTAATAAGTTTTAATTTAGTAAAAGTTTTAAACATTATTATTATTAATAATAATAATAATAATAATAATAATAATAATAATAATAATAATAATTCAAAGTAACTTCTTAACTTCACTTTCTCGAGTTAATAGTGAGAAAGGACTATATCTATTCACCATTTAATTTCCGATTACATCCAAAAAGCTTCATATCTGATAATAGAAATTTGTATTTAAAAATGAAAAATTTATATATTTTTCCTAGCCCTTCGTGCCAATCTGCGAATATAAATTATTTTTAATGACATATTTAATGAACACTATTTACATTATTCGCACTATTGTCCTCATCTCTGTGGCCATATTTATTACAACGTTTCGACCGTTGTACGCTCCGGCCTTCTTCAAGTGGTTGAAATGTCGAACTGAACTCTTTATTTCACTCAGTTATCGGTTATCCCCAGTTAATTCCCCTCTGCAAGTTCTCCACTGCCTTAAGAGAAACGTTGTAATAAATATGTCGACAAAGATGAGGACAATAGTCCGAATAATGTAAATAGTGTACATAATACCTCATCTCAGAAATATAGACAGATACAGAAAGGCCGAAACGTTGTGATAAATATGGTGACAAAGATGGGGACAATAGTCCGATTAATGTAAATAATATACATAAAACCTCATCTCAGAAATATAGACAGATACTGAAAGGCCGAAACATTGTGATGAATATGTTGACAAAGATGAGGACAATAGTCCGAATAATGTAAATATTATACATAAAACCTCATCTCAGAAATATAGACAGATATTGAAGGGCCGAAACGTTGTAATAAATATGGCGACAAAGATGAGGACAATAGTCCGAATAATGTAAATAGTGTACATAATACCTCATCTCAGAAATATAGACAGATACTGAAGGGCCGAAACGTTGTAATAAATATGGCAACAAAGATGAGGACAATAGTCCGAATAATGTAAATGGTGTGCATAATACCTCATCTCATAAATATAGACAGATATTAAATGAAATATATAACAGTGATGATATATCGGAAGATATATGTAGATCTGTTCTCACAGCACGGCCTAAGAAGCCAGATGCAAACGAATATGAAGTACATCGGATAATCAGCATAATGAGCCTTATAACAAAACCTAAAATAGGACAAGAAAAGTGTTAAAACGTGGAAAAAGGAATGCAATATTTATGGTCATAATATCATATGTAATTGTGTTTTATAAATTATGCAAATGCATTTGATAAAGTACATCATAAAACACTGTTTGAACGGCTAGGTAACCTTCACATATTTGGGAAGAATATTAAAATAATCCAGAAGCTATATTAAGAGCAAACCGCCTGCATACAGAGAGAAGAATGAGTTGAGCAATTATAGTAACATTGGTGGGGTGGATTAATAACTTTCCCAAGGGTATTTGCGCGTAAGTGAATGTAATGGATTCTACTGGAATTCGATTCCTCAATCCGAGCCGCTATCCACTAACCCTCCCCCTCTCTCTCTCTCGCTCGCTCTCTCTTTATATATATATATATATATATATATATATAAGATCAAAGTTTTACATAGACCCAAGCACTGGCCAATGACTGGTTCAAGTGAACACTTCTTGTTGAGCGATCTTCAGGCCTGAAGATTGCGTTCATGCATGAAACAGACGGTCGCTGCTTGATGTCTTTTATATTTACATATGCTCTATCTCGGAATTTGAGCAATCATTTTTATCCATGAATACAGTATACCGAAAAGCTATTTTTATCACCGGTAAAATGTAAGAATGGTGTAAAAATTAAATCAATTATTAGGTTGGTTGAAAAATAATGACGTAATTTGACCTTAAAAATACGTCAAAAAACGACATTATTACGTTATTATTTTTCAACCAACCTAATAATATGTTCTTATCTGTCATATTCAACAAAACATGTTTAAAAGAAAGTTTGCTCCACAAATATATATATATATATATATATATATATATATATATATATATATATATATTAATTTCAATAAAAGTGCAATTAATTTACAAATTCATGAATTATTCATACATAAAACAAATACGAAGGTTAATGATTAAATGTCGAGAAATCCATCTTCACGAACAATTCAATAATATACAAAAACCCCGAATCTGTTTATGAATGAAAAGATCCTGTTTTATAAATTTCCGTTGCATTAGATCTTTTTATTTTACAAGTTTTCGTCTGTTCCTACAGACATCCTCAGATATGAAATAGATTGTGTTCTTGTTTATATTCTCAGTAATAAGTGGACAAACGAAAACAAGGTTGTAATCCGAAAAATGCGTTTTGGAACATGCAGTCAAAGTCAAAGTTCTGCGTTTATTATTGAACAATATAGTTCATGCTACTTTGACGGAAAATTTACCAGTAAAAAAGAATTCTCTTATCACTACATTTGTACATAAACGCAGAACTTTAACCTTAAAATTTTAATTCAAACTCAGCGTTGCGACTGCACGTTCAAAAACAATAACACACATTTCTCATAGCATTTTTCGGATTACAACCTTGTTTTCGTTTGTCCACTTATTACTGAAAGTATAAACAAGAACACAATCTATTTCATGAGGATGTCTGTAGGAACAGACGAAAGCTTGTAAAATAAAAAAGATCTAATGCAACGGAAATTTATAAAACAGGATCTTTTCATTCATAAACAGATTCGGGGTTTTTGTATATTATTGAATTATTCGCGAATATGGATTTCTCGCCATTTAATCATTAACCTTTGTATTTGTTTTATGTATGAATAATTCATGAATTTGTAAATATATATATATATATATATATATATATATATATATATATATATATATCGATTAAAAATCTAAAACTATCTCATGGCCACAGATTATAAATTCAGAGATGTTAAGAAATGAGATAAGAGTTTAAAATTTAAACATTTAAAGACTAAAAAATGGTAGTTTTAGATTTTTAATCTATCCATTTTATATGCTCTATTATAATAAATATATTCAGCTCTTTTATGGATCAATCTTAATAGTTCATACCATCAGGATTTACTTGGGTTATATATACATTCTTATTATGAGCTATATATATATATATATATATATATATATATATATATATATATATATATATACATATATATATATATATATATATATATATATATATATATATATATATATATATATATATATATATATATATATCGTCACCAAATGTAAAGCACTGAGCAGATATGAATGTACGTGAGAGAATCATGGAAGATTGTAGTTTAAAAGGAAGTAAAAATCGACCTTGTTAACCGAACGATCCTCTCTGGCCGAATCGGTTAAGGCACGTCAGGCTATATGACGGTTCCGTATAGTATACAGGTTCGATTCCTGTCGAAGGACAAATATTTTCTCGGACATTCAAGCCGGTAAATGTTGTTAACACTGTTTATTATAAACAGAGCATTTAACTAAATATTTGTATCTATAAAAATATATATATATATATATGAATAGAAGTTAAAACATAGATCAAATATGGACAGGAATCCGACAAATGATAGGATAAAGAACAAGTAGGAAATAGATCTCGATCTAACACGCTTCACTTTATTAAATCTTCGACAGAGATCAAGGTAGAAATTATATCTAACCAATAAGATATAACCAAACCCAACGAAACATTAATCTGCGTCTTTTTGACTTTTATCATTTTTTTATCATTTCTATCTTGATCTTTGATGATCCTTTAATAACGTGAAACATGTTAGATTAAGATCTGCTTTCTACTTGTTCTTTCTCCTATCATACTATCATATATATATATATATATATATATATATATATATATATATATAGATAGATAGATAGATAGATAGATAGATAGATAGATATCAATGTCATACGTACCTATGCATACAGGACGTATATATGCATCATTCATATCTCTGGAAATGCGTTTCATTACTGTACACACACACAAACACACAGAGAGAGAAATGTATACATATATCCAGGTGATATATATATATATATATATATATATATATATATATATATATATATATATATATATATATTCATTGTAGGCGTAAATATATGTGACTTATGTATGTGTATATAATTTGCATGAATGAATGAATACATATATATATATATATATATATATATATATATATATATATATATATGTAAAGAAAGAGAGAGAGACGCACAGGTATATATATATATGTATGACTTTTCATGTGCAATGACTTACGTGCATATGAATGGATTACTGCGTAAGCAATATATATATATATATATATATATATTCTTGTATATGTTTGTAAAGAGTGAAGTGTCTGAACCCGTCTGTCTGTTTACATTTTCCGTCTTTGTATGCCTATGTCGTGTTACACCAGCCTACAAGCACTCCACCCTCAAGATAAACCCACGTTAACCCCTATCACCTTTGTCGCTGTAGGGCCATCACTTTCACAAAGAAACATCTTCATGGCGGACACCTAATACACACCAGTCTTTGTCAAGTGCCAGTGTTTCATATAACAGCCATACCAGGCATTCCACGCTGCACACCAAATATCCAACTGTATCGAACTTGCCAAGCAGTTCGCCGAATTGCCGTTACTTCTAAAAGAAAGAAGGAAAAAAATCATTTAAATAGCTATGGCATAGCCAAATTGTGTTTTATCTGGAACCAGTTTACCTGGGAGGTCAGAAATTTACGAGAATTTTAATGTTTATTTATATATACAGTGTGCGATGGATAAATTGTCTTCTAAATTAGGCAAAAATTAAAATAACATTGACATCTTTTAACAGATATATTTACTAAAATTACAGAAAGATATCTTGAAATACTAAAGAGTAAATTTATTCAATAAAATCGACATTGGCTTCAACCACTGCCTCTAGATGACTTCGAGATCTCCTGCATCTCTTCTGGACGCTCTCCTTATTTTTGTTGGTGAATGCTGCTATAATCCTTGCCTTCAGTTCATCTTTGGCCTTATAAGGAGTTTTGTTGGTCTCTAGCTCAACTGCGCCTCACATATAATAATTAAGGGATTTTCAGTCTAGGGAGTTAAGGGTCCAAATGTAAGGTGTGATGTGATCGCAGAAATTTTCTGACAGCCATGACTGGGTTCTCCTGATTGTGTGGCATGGTGCAGAGTCCTGTTGCCAGACATAGGGTCTTCTAGCAGCCATCCTCTTGACCCAGGGCAGCGCTACCTCGAGGCCTTGATGTAGACCTCTGTGTTGTGTCTGAGGTCTTTATCAACAAATTCGGGAGTTCTTTTCTTACCAGAACGATCAGAGTGAAATTTCTGAGCTACTGTACCTTCGTAATCACTATTAGACTCATCAAACTCTTTCTGAATCCTCTGCACTCTCCTCAGATTTAAATCTGAAATGTTCGTATTGAGGCTTCCGGCCCGAGTGCCAAGCAGTACAGCATTGCCGTTTCAGAATTTCTGGCGCAATGAATTGCGCTATGGTGCTCCTTTTCTCACAGACAGTGTCCAACTGACCCTACTATACGGTGCAATCGACAAAAATCAAAGACAAACATCGCGGATGTTCGAGATTAAAAATATAAAATTGTGACAATTTACCCATCGCACCGTGTATATAGGAAAACTATATATAATGTTATTATATATCAAGTACAGTTTTGCGAGAAAGAAGTATGACAAAGTGGGAAGAGTTATCTTCTGACGCGGTCCGTCCTTTAGGACTTAATCGGCATAAGTTTATATTTAGGTTGCACATGTTCACCAAGGAATGTATTTGCATGAAAGTATTCACATGAACAGCAAAATACGTTTACCCTCCTCCAATAATACAATTATTTCATATTCAGTGCGAAACAAAAGTGATCCTTCCCGACAAACCCAAAGAATCAAAATATATTGTTCTACCCACTAAATCTATCATAGCTTCAATGGGAAAGAATTTATCTCAACTCAACATAAAATTTGTTACAACTATGTCTAATGTAATAAAAATATTAATTAATCAGTTCACTTATGTGCCATGCGTGATACCCTGCCTCGTCAGTCATGTATCGAAAGATACATGACTGACGAGGCAGATTTTTTTTCCCCGCAGGGGTTGTCATTTCTTTCTGCGATAGGCCAGTTGCCATCCAAACCTATAGAACCTGGTCTGTCCTGCTATTTACCCATACCTGGGTATGGGTATTAGAACGTAAGTGAATGTAATGGATTTGACTGAAATTCGAATACGGCTCTCCGATTCCTCAATCCGAGCCGCTATCCATTAGGCCACCGTGACAAAGCAATGCAATTACCTAAAAAATATGTATATATTTTATTATATATCAATAAGAATGTTAGCGATTCGTTTAGGACTTCACTGGAATAAGTTTATATTTAGGTTGATGCGACTGCGCATGCTCATGAACAAAAGAAACGCTGAGAATTTTAAATTTAAAAATATATTTTGTGGGTATATAATCTCACCAATTTCATTTAGATTGTTTTCTTCTTGATTATGTTTCCATCGCTTTTCTTAATAAATATCCCACATTGTCATAATAAATATCCCACATTGTCATAATAAATATCCCACATTGTCATAATAAATCCACCATGAAATGTAAACCGTTCTAAGAATCTGGATGCAAATTTACTGTGAATGACCTGACGATTAAAGCGCTTACTAAATACTTTCGTTTTAGCAAATTGTTATCTCTTTTAATTAGTCACACAAAAACTTTTCCACTTTGACATACTTCTTTCCACTAATATATATATATATATATATATATATATATATAAATTTTTTTGCCTATACTCGGACGGTGTGAAAAAACAAACAGGTAGTACAATTTGTAAATAAAAAATATTGGACAAATTGATATTAGGAAAAAACTTCAGTAAAAAAAGAAAAGACTAAAAACATCCGTGCCGCTTCAAAATAATCAATCGGTACCGCAAAAGAAAAAACACCGTATCTAGCCAAAAGAAAAAACACCGTCAAACCTAACTTGAAACGTAAAAGTTCTCAATACACTGAGTAGAGCAAAAACTAGAATACCTAAAGTACCAGAACCTATCTACCGAGGTTTCACCTAACGGAACATCAGGATAACCTTGGCTCCTGATGATCCGTTAGGTGAAGTCTAGATAGATAGATTCTTGCTCTTTCTGTAACACACCACACACACACACACACACACACACACATATATATATATATATATATATATATATATATATATATATATATATATATATTATCAATTTGTGAATAGTAGGGATAATTCCAAGGAGGATATTAATCAAAAGAGAGCTCAATATAGATTTAGACTACAGAACATTATAATAATAAATCAAGAAAAATCCTTAAAACAAGAAACAATTCATCCGAACAGATTCACTAGTTTTTTTGTTTTTCTTTTATCTTTCTTCCTTACCAATTTCTTCTCCTCCTATTACTCTAACATATATGTCCGGATGAATTGTCTCCATTTATTAAGACCTTTCGGTCTGAATAGATGAATATATTAGGTTGGTGCAAAAATAATGTCATTTTCTCACATATGTTACTATGTGAGAAAACGACATTATTTTTGCACCAACCTAATACAATATTCACGAAATAAATTATAACCAAAATGGATCTTTAATTTTTTTACTGATTTAATATATATATATATATATATATGTGTGTGTGTGTGTGTGTGTGTGTGTTTTAGATGTAGATTTTCTTCTTTCTTGTGCCATATCCTTCCAAGACATGGGCGATCAAGGCTCTCTACAACTTCTTATACTTTACAGCAAAGTTTTACTGTTTACCATCTCTCCTAATGCTCGTTCTAACAACCATTCGCATAAGCTCATCATGATGGTGGATGGTGACCTTTTTTACCTTCGAAATGTCCTGTGTATGTCAAATTTTCCATACCCTACTTCTTCATTCAATTGTCTCTTTCTAATTCTAAATGTCCTAAAGTAAAGGGAAATAACTCTAATATCAATCCCAAAAACAATCATATAAGAGTATGACAGTGTGAAAAAGGGTGAAGCCCGTTGGGTTTAAATCTTCACCCGGTCATGGATGATATGGGTGACATGAGTAGACAGTAATTTTATAATCTTTTTTTTTTTAATACAAGGACCAAAAAAGAAATCCTATTCACAATGGTCTTTTTCTCGTCAGTTATAATTGAACCCAACAAATAGAGGCTTGACTTCATTTCAAAGCACATTATTAAATGGCTAATAGTTCCGCCAGTGTTTGTACAAAGGAGATATTTTGGATCTGGCATACTCATGAAATTATGAACTTGGTATAATCTTTGTTTGCAAGTTTACATCTTGAGCGACTAGGATTAATTCATCTGTATCTGACTTCAAACAAGATCTCTGCAACCACTGATGAGTCTTTTTCAACGTAAAGGTCTTGTACAAGAAACAGGTATCGAAAACGAGGTTTTTCTTTTCATTTGGTTTTAAAGTTAAATAGATTTTTTGTTTAACGTTTTTCGTATTTTACCTCTTATTCTATCTGTATTTCTACAGTTGTAACTATTGTTCGAATTTTTGACTTTCGTTGATAATTGAACGTAGCTTTTTGTTGGATTCATGAGGATAAACACGCGGTGGCATCCACTACTTGCTTAATTCAAGATGTCTTTCAATAATAATAATAATTATTATTATTATTATTATTATTCCTATTTTTCTTGAAGACCTAGTTATGATAAATATCTTCAATAGAATATCTTCCTCGTCCTGAATAGAACAGAAAAATCTTTGTTTATCGTTCTTTTTTTCTAAACACTCCTAAAAAGTGTTTTGCCGACTAAAGCGTTGATATTTCTTCTCTAAATAAACAGTTTCCCAAAAATTTATGACCTCAAATTCGTGGACACTAAATAGTGTCATAGTTTCGTTATTAATAACGGTAATCTCCCTTGCTTGAGTCCTTTATAGTTTCTTTATATAGAAGCTCACTTCTGTCTGAATTTTAGGGGGACATAGGAATGGTAACGACGTCGTTGTAACAAAAGAGTTTTCACTCTTTTGTAACTTCAGTTTAAAATATGAATCACTTGATTAATAAGTTGTTGACACTGCTCATTCCTACAAAATCCAAAATCGACTAACATATTTTTTTAATCAATCCACCCCAAGCAATACCTCTAAGACGTAAGGGGCTACTGGGAGTGAAAGAGAATGAGCCAAAAACCAAATCCTAAACAGGAATCAATGACATTCGTCAAAAACTGGGGAGGGTTGTGAAGCGGACGATAGCCGATCCTAACTACTTTTTTTGAAGGAAATAATAAATTGTAAATAAAATTTCAGAGTTTAGGCGGAGACATTAGAAGTATAGAATTGAAATAGACTTTAGAAGGAACCGGAAACCCCAACCTAAATAGGAGACAAGTGATAAACCTCTACTCCTGTTCAAAAGACCGAGCAATAAGCAATCCTACTTCTATTAAGACTGAAAGGAAAAAGCGAAGAAAAAGAATACATTCGGTGACGTAGAAATAAGATTTATTAAAACAAAAGCGCCAAAATTTTAATTTACTCCGATTACAGTAAATTATGGTTAAATTATACTAACGAATGTACCTGGAATAGTGATTTTCGAAGCGTAGCTTAGATGTGGCACATGACCGAAAGTATGGGACACCCAGTGAGGACGGAACTCACTACTCAGTCGTAATTGTTCTAGAGAGACAAGCTTGCTAACCATTACACCACCTCGAGGAATATGTAGGTAGGGTTTAGCCTTCACATATCCATCCTCGAAACGGCTTTATTTCCTATTTTAATATTTTTTTAAATTAAATTTCTTTAATAAATTAAACAACTGAATAAATATAATTAAAATATAATAAAACATAATTATATTATGTTAAATTATATTATAAATCAAGAGTTGAATAAATTAAATTTCTTTGTCGGTAGGGAAAATTTGATGATTGAAATTTTTTATATAAAATTCGAATTCTTCCATCTGAATATTGTGTATTAAGATTGTCTTCTGTTAAGAATTAAGTGTTACTTACACGACAGTGCTATTATTTTTATAATATCTAAGGTAAATTTTTCTACTCTCTCTAAACACACACACACACACACACACATGTAACTGACACGGCGTTACTTTTTAACCCTTATATTGACTATATTTAATTGTATTTTTGAACAATATAAGGGTTAAAGAGTAACACCGTGCCAGGGACAGGAGATAAAATGTGCATCCTCTAAGTTACATATAAGACCTTCGCCTGTGAAAGAAAATATATTTTGAAAAGGGAGATAATCACTACATAACTAAGGGAGACAATCTAAAAAATAAAAACACCGGATAAACAGGATATAATCTTACACTTGCCAGTAGTTTAACCTCGCCTGAAAAGACAGATTTATCGTTTTGAAACATAATTTTAATTGTGTAGCGATTTTTAACATGCTGTAACATCCTAAAATAAGTTATATATATATATATTACCATAAATGATATTTTTAGTGGGTACACGTTTAGTCACTATTTTTAATTGTTATCGCTGTTTTGTTTTTTTTTTTTGTTTTTTTTAACACAAAGTAAAGCTCATAAAATGTAAGAAAGATACAGAATAATAAAAATCAGAGCTACTCAAGTTTCACTCTTGAATTCAAGGATCATCAGGCCAGGTTCAATTTTTGTGGTGGTACTGGCCTTAAATGTGGAGAACACTTTTTTTTTTCTTTTTTCTAACGGAAGTGAATCTCACCCAGGTTCCATATTAGATACTAAATAATTTTAATGTGTCAACATCCAGACGCAGACAAAGTGTCGAAAGACAAAGACTCAAATAGACAAAGTGACGAACAGAGAAAATATTAAACGGTCTAAGTATCGGATCAACATTATGAAAGGTATGTCAAAATACAGATCCGAATTATGACGTTTAAAACTTAAAGGAAGAATTGAATTTAGTAAATAAACTGAATTGTGAAGTAGACGCCTGTTTATAGTCCGTAATGAATACATATATATATATATATATATATATATATATATATATATAGATATATATATATATATATATATATATGTATGTATGTATATATATATATATATATATATATATATATATATATATATATGTATATATATGTATATATATATATATATATATATATATATATGTATGTATGTATATATATATATATGTATATATATATATATATGTATGTATATATATATATATGTATATATATATATGTATGTATGTATGTATATATATATATATATATATATATGTATATATGTATGTATATATATATATATATATATATATATATATATATATATATATATATATATGAGATGACTCTATTCAATTAAAGGCAAAAAATAGCGCGTAATACAAGACCCCCCCCAAAAAAAAAATCGGACGGCCAACCAATGATTATGGAGGCTTAATCACTTTTAATGCTATTATTTGTTAATTGATGCCAAAGCCAAGCAATAAAATATTTTGAATAGCTGAATTGGTTATTTGAATCGACTTTTTGAAATTATGACGAAATGTTCGTTTTTATTTTGTTCAACATTTTGTCCTTTTAATACTTTGTCTTTTCGACATTATGTCCATTTGTCATTTAATCAGTTGGACTCTTTCTCCATTCAGCACTTTGTCCATTCGGCATTTTCTTCATTCGTCATTTTGTCTTTCGACACTTCGTCCCTGGATACTCTGACCTACTGTCAGCAATTAAATTATAACAAGATACTTACACACTAAATACTTACACACTAATATGGAAGCCGGAAGAGATTCACTTCCGGTAAAGAAAAAAAAACGAATTCTCCATATTTAAGGCGAATGCCACGAGCTAAGTTAGGTCAAAATTGTGTACACACACACACACATATATATAAGAGCGAGATAGATAGAATGAGAGTTAGAAGATTTCAACATTAATGGTCGATATATTCTCAAAGTTTTTGAAACACTAAAAGCTTCTCAATCATAAATAGGATGTCTCTCAGATAATGTGATTCTTTTAAATGATCTGAGAGATCAAGTGACTTGATTCCTTCAGTGAGGAGTGCCTAAGAAAGTAGCATGGTCTGTGGTACAAAACTGACCCACTATTCAAGCAATGGAAGCCAGTATAGAAGAATTTTCGATTTAATGAAATTAAAATTATTTCTTTCATGATCACCAACGCGAACTCCATCGGATAATCAGCTTAAGGAACCATAACTTATCCTAATTCTGATGAACGGAACGCATAACAGAATTAGACCGGAAATAGAATAATAAAAGGACATTTTCATTAAAGACAATGGTAAAAGAAATGCGATATTTATACTCAGAGTGGTATCAGAAAGATCACTGTCCTGGGTATGACGATAAACTACATCCGCGTCCAGGGTAAGACGATAAACTATGTCTAACAGCAAGACCTCTGATCAGGAGGCTTTGAAGAGCGTGGAACCACCTCTTAATTGCTGGTGTTCCAAGGTCCACCCTGACCCGGGGTAGTAGCACCTGTTAGGGTCCCAGATATAGGCACATAGTTAACCCCGAAACTGAGGTAAAAAGCATTATGAAAGTGCAAAACTAGGTTTTAATACCAGAAATACTTTGTAAAAAATTATTAGCAGAATATTTTGAAAAAAAAATATTACGAGCAATACATTTTTTAAAATCATATTACCAGCTATAAATTATTGAAGAAAAAAAATTACCAGAAATAGATTTTTGACAAAACAAAAATATTACCAGGAAAAAAAAAGTTGCCAGCATTAAATGACCCATTGAGGTTTTGATATGCCGTAAAACAAAACAAAACAAACCAAAATAGAAAGAGCAATACAAATTTAAAAGGAATGAATATCAATGTTATATATATATATATATATATATATATATATATATATATATATATAGAGAGAGAGAGAGAGAGAGAGAGAGATTATATGCAAATTGATAAAGTTCGATAATATACGATACAAAGAAAATTTAGAACTGCTTATCTAACAGTTCAAAATGTGGGATTTCTTTGAGAATGATATTAAAATAACCCAGAACTTATGTTGGGAGCATATCACTTTCGTATGAACAGAAAATGAATTCAGTAAATATGCCAAAATTGAAAAGGTTATAAGACAAGGATGTGTCTTGTCACCGGACTTGTTCAACCTTTACTGTGAAGTGATGCTGAGAGAATTAGATAAGCTAACTAGATTCTATATTGACGGCCACAATCTTAACCACGTAAGATACGCCGCTAACAGAGTGTTGATAGCAAACACAGAAAGGAAACAACAAGAAATCTAGAAGAAAGGACTAAGCATCAATTGCAAGAAGACAGAATGCATGGTTGTTAGCAAAAAGAGCAGCCCAAGATGCAAGCTATGGATTGGAGGTAGTAAAAGAAATCAAGAAGAAAGGACTAAGCATGAATTGCAAGAAGACAGAATGCATGGTTGTTAGCAAAAGGAACAGCCCAAGATGCAAGCTATGGATTGGAGGTAGTAAAAGAAAGCAAGAAGAAAGGACTAAGCATCAATTGCAAGAAGACAGAATGCATGGTTGTTAGCAAAAGGAACAGCCCAAGATGCAATCTATGGATTGGAGGTAGTAAAAGAAAGCAAGAAGAAAGGACTAAGCATCAATTGCAAGAAAACAGAATGCATGGTTGTTAGCAAAAGGAACAGCCCAAGATGTAAGCTATGGATTGGAGGTAGTAAAAGAAAGCAAGAAGAAAGGACTAAGCATCAATTGCAAGAAGACAGAATGCATGGTTGTTAGCAAAAAGAACAGCCCAAGATGCAAGCTATGGATTGGAGGTAGTAAAAGAAATCAAGAAGAAAGGACTAAGCATCAATTGCAAGAAGACAGAATGCATGGTTGTTAACAAAAAGAACAGCCCAAGATGCAAGCTATGGATTGGAGGTAGTAAAAGAAATCAAGAAGAAAGGACTAAGCATCAATTGCAAGAAAACAGAATGCATGGTTGTTAGCAAAAGGAACAGCCCAAGATGTAAGCTATGGATTGGAGGTAGTAAAAGAAGGTAAGAAGAAAGGACTAAGCATCAATTGCAAGAAGACAGAATGCATGGTTGTTAGCAAAAAGAACAGCCCAAGATACAAGCTATGGATTGGAGGTAGTAAAAGAAAGCAAGAAGAAAGGACTAAGCATCAATTGCAAGAAAACAGAATGCATGGTTGTTAGCAAAACGAACAGCCCAAGATGTAAGCTATGGATTGGAGGTAGTAAAAGAAAGCAAGAAGAAAGGACTAAGCATCAATTGCAAGAAGACAGAATGCATGGTTGTTAGCAAAAAGAACAGCCCAAGATGCAAGCTATGGATTGGAGGTAGTAAAAGAAAGCAAGAAGAAAGGACTAAGCATCAATTGCAAGAAGACAGAATGCATGGTTGTTAGCAAAAGGAACAGCCCAAGATGCAAGCTATGGATTGGAGGTAGTAAAAGAAAGCAAGAAGAAAGGACTAAGCATCAATTGCAAGAAAACAGAATGCATGGTTGTTAGCAAAAAGAACAGCCCAAGATGCAAGCTATGGATTGGAGGTAGTAAAAGAAAGCAAGAAGAAAGGACTAAGCATCAATTGCAAGAAGACAGAATGCATGGTTGTTAGCAAAAGGAACAGCCCAAGATGCAAGCTATGGATTGGAGGTAGTAAAAGAAAGCAAGAAGAAAGGACTAAGCATCAATTGCAAGAAGACATAATGCATGGTTGTTAGCAAAAAGAACAGCCCAAGATACAAGCTATGGATTGGAGGTAGTAAAAGAAAGCAAGAAGAAATGACTAAGGATCAATTGCAAGAAGACATAATGCATGGTTGTTAGCAAAAAGAACAGCCCAAGATACAAGCTATGGATTGGAGGTAGTAAAAGAAAGCAAGAAGAAAGGACTAAGCATCAATTGCAAGAAGACAGAATGCATGGTTGTTAGCAAAAAGAACAACCCATGATGTGAACTACAGATTGGAAACATTAAAATCAACCAAGTCCAAACATTTAAGTATCTCGGAAGTGTCCAACTGAAGTCGGAAAAAGGGACACCAAACACCGAAGGTACATTGGAATAGCGGAAGATGCATTCCGAAAGCTACGCAAAATATTAAGAAACAGGATAATTTCATTAGAAATAAAATAAAAAAAAATAAAAAAAGAATAAGAGTCTTTTTATATGGCAATGAATACTGGACAATTTCCTCCAAGATGAAGAAGAGACTTGAGGCAATAGAATTGTGGTTCTATAAAAGGATTCCGAGAAGAAAATGGACGGATCTTGTGAGTAACGAGGAAGCTTTAGAGAAAATGGAAACAAAAACGACACTTATACTTGGAACGAGGGAGAGATAATTGAAATTTCTAGGACACTCAATGAGGAAAGAGGGCTTAGAAAATTTGACACTCACAGGTCATAGGAAAGCCGGGCATAACCAACTTAACGAGTTTGTAGAAATGGTTGGCGGATCAGGGACTAGGAGAGATAGCATAAAGATAAACCTTACTAAGAGATACAAAGGACACGGATTTGTGGAGAGCCATTATCATACACGCCCTGAAGGTACACGACGCTTAGAAGAAGAAGAAGAAGAAGAAGAAGAAGAAGAAGAAGAAGAATGTGCAATAACAAATGTTTTATCTCTTGAACCTACTTTAAGTTTTACTTGTTTTTTCTTAGTGCAAATGTTTTTACTTAGCTGGATCATTAGTAAACAAATAGTAATATATTTCTACGACTGAGTGTGTGTGTGTGTATTTTATTTTTATTTTGGTAAGGTCTAGGCACAAAATAGAAATGAGACCTCTGAAGCGAGGCTATCCTGAGAGGGCTGGAATTACTAACAGGATGTATTACTGCTGGACGCATTCTTAACAATATAAGATATGCAGATGACACTATGACAGAGAAAGAAGACTATGGGACCTCCTAGAAAAGGTAATAAAAGAAAGCAAGAAGAAAAGACTATCAATTGTAAGAAAACAAAGTATATGTTGTCAGTTAGAGAAAACGCTGAAAATGCGAGTTGCGAATTGGAAATCTCAAAAATCAAACAAGTACAGAATTTTATATATATCTGCGGATTGTTTTGACAGAGGAAGGGCGTCCTGGGTTAACGATAAACTACACCCGGCAGCAAGTTCTCTTATCGAGAGATTGGATATTTTGAGGACCGTGGAACCACCTCTTAACTGCTGTTTTCCCCAGGTCCAAACTGACCTGGTTTGGTAGCACCTGTTGGGGTCCCAGCTATGGGCAAATAGTGAACCCCAAACAAAAATCAACAGTACTTTTTTATAAAATGACCAACAATACATTTTTCTAAAAACATGACAATCCGTGGAACACTAAAAAATATAGAAATACATTTTTATAGTAAAATTAGCCACAATAAATTGTATGATATACAAAGTGTATATCTAAAAAAACACACACCTTTTCCCTGAAAGCATAGAATTGCGTATAAAATATTTACATTTCGACATTAAGTAATCTACAGAGATTGATATGCCGCTAAACAAAATCTACCAAACAACAGAAGACGGAAAATGCGACAACAGAATCTAAACGCGTATTAAAATAGCAAAAGATGCCTTCAAAAGCTAAGCAAGTTATGAAGAAACAAGACATTTCTTTAGAAACAAGAAAAAGAGTTCTGAACTGTTATGTAATATCAATCCTTCGATATGGCAGAGAGTACGGGACAATTTACTCACAGATGAAGAGAAAACTACAAGCAACAGAAAGGAGTTTCTACGGAAGGATGCTGAGAATTTCATGGATGGAGCGCGTAAGCAACGAAGAAGTCTTAAGGAAGTAGAAACAAAAGGACACATAATGAGGAAGGAAGGCTTGGAAAATTTGACACTCACATCAAAGGTAAAATGGACAGGGAAGGTAGTGGGTCACCTACATGACCAGATGGCAAAACGGGTGAGGGATAACAAGGTTAGCAAAAAGAGAAACGTTAGTAATAGCTATAGAGTATAGGAGATTGTGGAGAGACATTCCCTGAAGGGATACGGCACATAGCTGAAGATGTAGGAGTAAATTCGTCGTCTGATTTGAAAGACTATCTATAGAATAATATCCCAGTATGTAGAACAAAACTTAAGTAAAGTTATAGCGATTTACTAAGCATGGCTTATATGTGACACAAGGCCAAAATTAGGGAGTACCCAGTGAGGATCGGTCTCATTATTTAGTCATAATTGAACCTACATAAGGTTATAGGCATTAACTTTCTCAGAATAATTTTTGAAAAATTACGAAAACAAAAGAAGATAAGCAGAAGAGGGTGTAGCGGAAGATGCAGGCGGAGGTTATAAGTGCATGATGGGAACTTACAGCTGCAAGTCAACATCTACAGGGCCCTCGCCAGAGGCGGTCAGAAAAGTATCAGCTAAGAAAAATGACGGTAAGAAGTAACCACAACAACGGTTTCTGTCCAATTGAGTGTGAAGGGCCAGCAAAGACAATTCGGTGTAGTTGGCGGCTCACAGGCTGCAAACTAAACACAATGAATGGACCCCTGGGGCTACAGACACAAGTATAACGAAAAGAGAAATGGAAAGCAAAGAGGCTCACGAATGCGGTCAGGCTCCCATGGCGTTATTTGAAGCTACTGACCTCTCCCCTTCTCCAGCATCGAATCCCTCATCTTTTATCGCAGTCATTTACGTCGTTGTTGAACGAGTACTTCCCCTTTGCCCTCTGTCGTCACACTTTTCGATGGCTATTAGAGCGAGTTTCCGAAAAGGTGGAATAGCGAACAGAAATTGGAAAGATGGAGTGTGGAAATCGAAAAGAATAGGAAAGAGGAAAGGGAGAAGGAAAATTAGAAAGGAAGAAGTGATAAATAAAGGAAGGAAGGAAGGAAGGAAGGAAAATACAAGAGGTATCAGCCTGAAAGAAGGAAAAAGAAAGGAAATGATAACGAAATAAACCAAACGAGATAGCGATAAAAAAAAAAAGGACAGAAAGAAAGAGGGAGACAAAGAAAAGTGAAGAGAAGCGGAAAAAAGGGAAATTAAAGAAAAAAGAACGAAATTGATAAAAGTAAAAATGCCAGTGTTTAAAAAAGAGAGAGAAAATGAAAGAGCTTTTCTCTTTCATTTTCTCTCAAAGATAGAAAAGAAATATTTTGGCGAAAAAAGCAAGCAAGCAAAAAAGAAAAAAAAACGAAAGAAAAGAAAAAAGGTAACTACAAAAAATGAAAAATTGATAGAAGCATAGATATAAAATATTAAAAAAGAAGACAGAAAGCAATGAGAAAAGGAAAAGAGAAAATGCTTTTTATCGAGAAAAGGGTGAAGAAAAAATTAAAAAGAATGAAAAAAGGAAAAATACTTTTTATAGTAACAAGAGAGTAGGTATTTAGAAAAAGAGAATGAAAAAAGGGAAAAAACTTTCAGAAGAAAATAGTTTAATCAAAAACGAAAGCAAACAAATACGTAGAAAAGAAAGAAAAAAAAACGTACAAAGACGAAGAAAAGTTTAATAAACAAAAGACATCGAAGGAATTTTAAAAGAATAGACAAACTATCAAAATAGTTTAGGGAAAATAAACGGATAATAGGGAAAAAAGAAAGAAAATGCGACTCGAGAACCGATACATTTTTAGCCAGGTTGCGGGCATAAAACTTAATCAATATATTAAGAATTTCATCAAAGTATTGAGACGCAGAAAAGAAACAAAGAAAAAAAACTACTTAACTGCTTGTTAGGTGATATCGGTTCTGTATGATAGTGAAAGATGGACGCAAATGAAGAATAGATTTGAGGCAACAGAAATGCGATTCTACAGAAGGATGCTGAGAATACCATACCCTGAGCAAAGTCCAACCTTCAGAGAAAATGGAAACAAAAAAGAAACTTAATACTTAACTTCAGAAAGAGACAATTGAAATATCTAGTGCACATAATGAGGAAAGAAGGCTTGGAAAGGGCATATTGAAGGCAAGATAGACAAAGGAAAGCAGCGCATAACCTCCTGCTAATGAGCTTGTGTAAATGGTTGCCAGAACAGGGATTAGGAGAGATAACAAAATTTACTAAGAACTACAAAGGACAGTAAATTGTGGAGAGCCATGACCGACAATGACCTCTTTACGATATTACATTAAGCGCTTTTAACAAAACTCTCCATAGAATTTCAAATTTTTCTTCATCAGCAAATCAAAAATAATTCTCCTGATGTTCTATGACCTGTGGCCTACCTTACAGGTAAATTATGTATTCCATTATAAAAGAACGATTTCGGTTTTGATGCAATTAAATTTCCGAGGGATTTTATATATATATATATAACAATCGTGGCCTGACGATTGCGCCTCCTCTAAGTGTTGACTTCAATGTTCACTTTTGTATTTACACACGCTCTATCTCTGATATTGAGCATTTTATTCTATAAATATAGCACACCTTAAGAGTATATTTCTCCATATATATATATATATATATATATATATATATATATATATATATATATATATATATATAGTGAGTGTGTGTGTGTTAAAAATTCCCTTTCTTCCTAGCATGCGCTGATGGCATAGGGGTGATGACAAATCGGTCTGGCTTGAAGCAATCGCATGTCTAGCCACACTGATGAATTGTGATACAGCGAAACAATCTGTCTGTGGATGACTATATATATATATATATATATATATATATATATATATATATATATATATATTCATGACGTGAAACGAGCGTTCGTTTAAAGATGATGGATGTAGATGGCGACCGTAGTCAGGGTCATCAAGTTCAAGCGAATTCCACGATAGTGCTTAGCTGCATAGTATATACTTTGTCAGTGCCACATATAGTTTTGAATTGTGTTATCTTTCTCCTAGACTTGTTGACAACCAAGGCTACAGAGCCTAGACTGTTGTACTATTTAACCCGTAAGTAGGTTTTTTTTCTCCTCTTAGACCACCCAAGGCTATAGTAGCAATTTGCCCTGCCATTTACCCATAGCTGCCGAAAGGGAAAGAAGTGATGGATTCATGCATTTTCAAAAGGTATTTGCACGTAAATGAATGCAACGTCCGGAATTCCTCAATTCGATCTGCTAACCATTGCTCCACAGTGCCTATGTCTAAATACGTTGCTTACCAATAAGCGTTCATTTGTGTTACTTCTGTAAATTGGCAGCAAGAGAGTCGTCATCCAACGAAAGCATCAATCCACCTTATCCTCATATAAAAAAATGGGCGGTAAGTGATTGTCTTCTAATTTTGGTGCAATTTAATATGTTGCTTATTAGGTGTATTCATCTATAAGTTCCCATAATTCATCAGTTTCTAATGCCAGGTACAGCGTTATTTTCCCTTCAGTTAAAAAAAATATCCTTTTCGCACTATTGAACTTATTCTTAGAGGTGCTTCTTTTATGATTCAAAACTCGGGAGCCACACAAGGCAGAGAATTAATGTTTTATGATGAATGAAGTGTGTGATATAAGTGAAAACGGAGGTAGAAAGAAGTGAAGATCGTGAGAAAAAAAGAAAGATAGATAACGATTGATCCTTTACTTGAATAGGCTTAGATTTTAATATGAAGAGTTACCGTTGAAATGGTTATGGTGAATGAGGTGTGTGACATGAATGAAAGAGGAGACGTTTTGAAATAAAGACTATGAGGATAAGAAGGATAGATAACGATTGACCCTTCACTTGAATAGGCTTAGATTTTAATATGAAGAGTTACCGTTGAAATGGTTATGGTGAATGAGGTGTGTGACATGAATGAAAGAGGAGACGTTTTGAAATAAAGACTATGAGGATAAGAAGGATAGATAACGATTGACCCTTCACTTGAATAGGCTTAGATTTTAATATGAAGAGTTACCGTTGAAATGGTTATGGTGAATGAGGTGTGTGACATGAATGAAAGAGGAGACGTTTGGAAATAAAGACTATGAGGATAAGAAGGATAGATAATGATTGACCCTTCACTTGAATAGGCTTAGATTTTAATATGAAGAGTTACTGTTGAAATGGTTATGGTGAATGAGGTGTGTGATATGAATGAAAGAGGAGGTGGTAATAAGTGAGGATAAAGAGGAAAGATAACGATTGACCCTTGTTTTGATGAGGTTAAGATTGTAGTGTACAAGGAAGCGGGAGACTGTTCTACAATGTGCTTGGGAAAAAAGGCTATGAGCACGCAACTTTCTCCTTACATTTGGAATATAGAGGAAATGAGGGTGATTCGATTCCGTGGAAGTAGCAAGTTGTAAATGTCTGAACTGATGGAACTAAAGAGCGAAGCTCATCTGGTCAGTTGCGATCGAGTAGAGATAATAAGCTTGTGACGTTGCATCTGTGAGAAAGATGCTGCGTACAAAACTGCGTAAAGGATTTTGAACTCTATCAAAGTTGCAAAGTGAGGATTGAGCAGCTGTCCAGATTTGACAAAATTCTCTATTTTTGGTCCAACTCTTGTGTGCAAGACAGAAGGAGTCAGATACCTTCTGGAGTGATAAAATGAACCAAATATTTTCCTGTATTTGTAGCAATAGATTGTATATACGAATTCTACTTGAGATCTGAAGTGAACTTACACCCATATCATTCTTGACATAAGATTCAGTCGACTGCCCTGTGTCTTTTCCTCATATTAAATAGGAAGAGTTAAAAGCCTAAATTTTAGATTTAGCTATGCTTTTGTAACTCTTCACAAAAAAGTCTTTAAGAGTATGCGAATAAAAGCAATAAAAATACTTTAAATACTCGTCTAACATTGCACAAACGATGTAAACATTTAAAGATCAATAAATAACATAAAATGAAAATAATCAGAGTAGTTTTGTTACTTTAGAAAGAGATTTAATTTTTTCTGGATTCAAATCGCTCAAATCTGGTAGCAAACAGAAGTAGAAAGATTCTGTTGCGTCAATAATTTTCTCATTACTGTTTCTTTTTTTCTTTTATTGGATTTACCTGTGGCTCAAAACGTTATAATAGCAACAACGAAGATAGATGAAGATAATAATGCGTATGTAAATAGTGTAGATAATAATGAGATTTGTCCAAATTTCTTAAATGAAGGACTATAAATTACTATAATTTTTTATATTTTACGTAATTCTCCTTTCATCTTCATTTAGTTTTTATTTTTTTATTTTTTTTTTAAATACTCAGGTCATTCTAAGATTCCTCGACCGTTAAATAATTAACGTGAATCAGAAATAAAGAATAATCTTTCACAGAGGTTTAAGCTCATTTCTTTTCTGTCTTTGAAAGCCTATCTTATGTAAACAACGTTTTATCTATGAGGCTAAGAAATCTCTCACTCATGACATAAGTCATTCAAACTTCGTCATAATGTATCATGATTTATTTTGTGAGTTTTACACATCACATTGTTTGTTTTCATTTAATACAAGTGACTACTGAAAGGTTCATTGCGAGAGCTCCTTTCCAAATTCTGATAACTGGAAAAGCGTCCATTATTTACATTATTCAGACTATTGTCTTCATCTGGAAGTGTTGAACGAAAGATGGCAAAAGAAGCTACCTCTTTTACAAGACAATGCATCTACTCACAGGAATGGCAAGACAATGGATATTTTTTGAAAGAATTTTGAGCGCATAGATTATTCATCCTACTTACCATTAGGGTTATAAGTCCCAAAAATTTATACACAGATATCCTCAAGGACACATGTATTTTGTAGAGTTACTGTCTTCATGAAAAGGACATAATTAATTTAAAATGCATGGCCCAGTGGATAAAAGCGTTGCTTAAATCCAGTGACTAGACCCAAAGAGTTGCGAGTTCAATACCAGGCAACAGCAGTAGTGAACCAAAAACTTGGAGAGTTGAGTTAAATGGAAATAACATGGAACTAGACTAATGTACCCCAGTGGACGAAATAAAGGGGTCGGTTCGAAATACCAATCACCTAAAGAAGGCGGGAGTGTACAATGGCTGAAACGTTGTGAATATGGCAATGAAGATTAGGATAACAGTCAGAATAATGTAAGTAACAAAGACGAAGCGCATGTAAACGAGGCAGAAGATTAATAATATTATTAACATGTTATTTCAATCAGATACTGAGGCAGAATCAGGATCAAGTGCAGTGAGAGAGAAATCAGTATTAAATGACAGTAAGTAAAATGAAAACAAAACATTTATCACTTAAGAGCAAAAACACGCTTTCCTTTGTTCCCTTTGGCTACGCAGCCGTTTCTTAGAGAATTTTGCCGTGAAAAAGAAATTAGCAAAAACTGCAATTAAAGCAATTCAATAGATTTAAACATTTTTAGTTTCCGTTTATTTTCTGTACAGCATTTTATACAATTATCATTTATAATAATTTTTCTATGTACAAAATATATTGAATAAAATATCAACATTTTCCTTTATTCTCAAGCTGAGTTCTAAATGCTAAAGTCGTTACCATTTTCACAGCCTCATTTGAATGACTAGGCAATTTAGTTATAAAACGCCATCAACAAATAATCATTAATAAAGATACACAAGATTAGATTGGAAATGTGTTATATAGGAATAAAGTGTCGCTGCCGACACTTGAATTTGAACATAGATCACCAGTGAGCAAACACAGGCGATCCCATTATTGAAATAAGTACACCACGTGACCACAAAGGAAAAAACGCATATATGTAGGATGTATCTGACGACCAACGATCGTTATTTCTATTCTACCCTCTATTACTATTTGGATCTCCATTTCTAGTCTATCCTCTATACTATACGGACTGCTATTCTCTACTTTATTCACTATACTCTTCCTCTATTCAGATGACTATACGTGTTACTTGTCGAGCGAGTATTATCGAGCAAGTACTATTAATGCGAGTGATATTCGAAGGCGTCGGACACCAGTATTGTTCAACGGCGTTACTATAGTTTATTTTTAGTGGATACCCGTGTCTGAATAGATGCCCTGCTTTTTTAAACAGTGTATATTACTTCTACCGGCTTTCGCACTCAAGTAGACTCAAAAGAATGTGCTCTCCAGCAGGACTCGAATCTGTAAATGTAAAACAGTTTTTAAAAGGTTGGCGTCTATTCGTACACGAATATCCACTAAAAATAACGTTTTAAATAATATCGGATCAAAAATAAATCCATTAATTCTTTACACACACACACACACACACACACACACACATACATACATACATTATACGACGTTGACATTATATTAACATTAAAACAGCATAATTGCATATAAGGATTTTTGCTTGTTTTTTCCGTATATTTTTCTTCATATATATATATATATATATATATATATATATATATATATATATATATATATATATATATATATATATATATTGCTGCAAGGTGTTCTTTCAGAATAAACAATATGGTTTTTGCTTCTCCAGTACAAATGCTGAAGTACTGCTATTCTCTACGCTATTCACCATACTATTTCTCTATTCAGATCACCAGACGTGTTACTTGTTGAGCGAGTATTATCGAGCAAGTACTATTAGTGCGAGTGATATTCGATTTTTGATGAAAGCGTCTATTAAACTTTAGATAAGAATGGTGAAGCCCGGACTTTGAACATCTCGAAAGATGACAGGGTTGACTGGTCTTCTTCACAAGTTAAAAGGTCATGGTATATCTGGATGAATTTTTGAACTGATTCAGTCTTTCTTATCAAATCGCGAAATGAATGTTGTCTTGAACGGCCACTCTTCTAGATCTTTTTACATTAATGCAGGTGTTCCCCAGGGATCTATCTTTGGATCTACGTTCTTCCTAACCATCAGTGAGTTTTCTGATGGCATCAGTTCTCAATTCGGTATCTGATGACACAACTATTTACTCCTGACTTAATAGTAAGTCTGATCAAATGACTTGTTAAATTTAACGCCTACAAAACGAAACTTCCCTCTGAGAGACCCATTTCGTCCATCCATCAGCATGGTTGATGCTAACCTCCTTTTCGGGTTAAACTTCTCTGCTGACATAAAAAAGAAAATATTATATTGAATCAATTGATAGGTCTGCTGTTAAGAAAGTTGGCTCGCATTACATTGCTAGAGAATTCTTCTCCCCGGAATCTGTCTCAGATATTTATAAGACTACCTTTCGTCTATGCTTTGAATATTGCTGCCATATATGATCTGGTGTCCCTGATATATAATTAGAGATCCTTAACAAAATCAAAAGAAGAATCCGCAATGTCACTGGCCCTAACCAGGCATCTCAGCTTCAGTCACTTGTAGCTTTCATGTTGCTTGTACTAGATTGGCAACAAGGTATCATCACTTTATAATTGAAATGGCTAGATGCAACCGTAAGTTCTATGATAACAGTTTCTTCATTAGCACCTGTCGCTCCGTGAACTTTTGGTCGGCTTTTTGGTTACAAGTCAACTTTAATCTTCAAAATTTCAGTTGTTATCGATTATATTCCTGGTTCCTCTCCTTCTATTGTTCTCGCTCCTTAATGATTATTTCCTTTTCTAATTTTCCACACTCAGAAACACTTTGTGTGTTAGTGGCTCTACTGCCTTGGTTGGGGTGAAATGATTCATATAAATATATATGTGAGTGTGCGTGCGTGTGTGTGTGTGTGTGTGTGTTTTGCGTGACTTTTTCAAATCTTAAAAATGCTATTTGAAATATCATCAGCGAAGAAGTGATGATATTTAGAATATGTGAAAAATTAAGAAAGTTTGAGTGCAAGCGATGGTCTTACTCGGTCACGAGTTGACTTCCACTATCTATGTTCTTAATTTGCCATACATATTTCAGTTTGTATATTTTATTAGAAATATTTATATTAATTATTTGGAGACGTGAGATTTTATAAAGTAACTGATCATTTTTCGCTATTTACGCGGGTTTTCACTATATGGGTGGACTCATTTATCAAGGTAAATGACTGTTAAACAATCAACTTATTGTTTCCTACAATTGAGTGGAATTTGTATTAGATTGCTTGAAAATTGAGTAAGTTTTTATTTTAAAATATGTGTTGAAAACGATTTTTCGTTTTTCGCGGTTTTTCGCTAAACGTAGTGGTGTAGAAATTTAAAAAATGAGGTATCGTAGAGCTCGTCATTATGTAAATAGCCTACATACCAATATTGAACGAAATCGGAGGAAAGAAGTTGAAGTTTTTCGATTTTGATCGTCTTTATCAATTATTGATTTTTTCTTAAATTATCAATTTTTTTACACTAAGAACCTATTTCTTACATTGCACAATGTATATGCCAAGTTTGGTCAAAATCGGTTGGATGGATCTCAAGTGAAAAGGTATCACACAGACAGACAGACACACAGACAGCCTATGTTTTATATAGAGAGATAACAATAAACAAATCAAAGCCTCGTTTCATGTTCTGTAGGAAATTATATTTAAATTTTATCGAAATGTGTAGTGAAAAATTTTCCAACATTGTTTCATACAACTTCGATCATGAAATCATTAAATGGCGTAATAAATTCTACCATAATGCAGTATAAATATCGCTACTGAAATCTTTGGTTGTTTGTGTCTTCTCTCCAAAAAGATTACATTTTACAGAAAATTTGACTGAAACAATATAACAATACTTCAAGCAAGAGTAAAAGATCTTTCAAATCGATACAGCTACTTTAGAGAATGGTCGAAAATATTCTTTAATTCAAAGATAACACAAGTAAATATATATAAAAATGTTTATTTATACAAAAGAACATACTTACATACATACATACATTCATACAAGCAGCCACATCGCGCATATCATATTTACAATTTTTTGTGTGTATAATATATATATATATATATATATATATATATATATATATATATATATATATATATATATATGAGAAAAATGCGAATGATTGTTTCGATATTTACCTAAAATTTCCTTCAAATTTCTTTTCGTTTCATTGCCTTAAAAGCTACGATTACAACGAAGCGACAGATGAAAAAGAATTTTAAGAGCTACTTAGGTAAGTATATTCGTTCGATATAAAACCTAACAAATATATAATAGTGTTTATTGGTCATACTTTACATGGAGAATGTCAAACTGGAAAAGAAAAAAATGCTCCAAGCTGACAAATCAACAACAGTTGCATTTGAGGAGAAATAAGAATTATATAAAAGAAAAGAATGAATTTCTGGGGTGAGACGATATTTGTTATTTACGTTGTTTTCAGTCGGCTTGATATCCTCATATTGTGACAATGTTTCGGCCATTGTGCCCTCTGATCTTATCCAGGTATCTATCGATCCGGTTGATCTTCAAGGAATTCCGAATTGAACCCTCTGTTTAATAGTTCTCGTTCTCGTTCTCGTGATATCTCACCTCATCATTATTTTGTACACCTCAGTTATTGCTCGCTCAGACCATAGCTAAGTGGATTAAAACATCTGATGAACCTGGTTTCATATTAATTGTGGGTTCAATTCCTGGGCCAGGCAGTACAGGATCATTAGACACAGGTTGAGAAATGACTGCGCAGTAGTAAGTAACGGCTAGCCAATCCCTATTGAAGACGCCTGCTCAGTCAATCCGTGGAATGTTTTTCAGGCATTTTCTTCCATTTTGGTATCACTGACTGAAGTTTACAGTAAAAAGGATAACATGTAAAATGTCATCTAAGTGGATGCTCTTAGGTTTTTACTCTCACCATTCTAATAAGATTAAATCTGGTATAATTATAGGTTTCTACCTAACTCAAGTAAAAGAAATGAGCCACTTGCATTAACAAAAGCTTTTGCCAAGACGCTGTAAGAATTAAACATTGTACTTTCACGTATAATATCTATGATCATCCATGACTAATACAACTGATCGTGAACACAGTACGAATCTAGATACAGATCTTAAAGCATCATAAAAGTAAGTAATCGTTTATATATATATATATATATATACTATTGTAGACGCCTGCTCAGGCATATTTTTGTTTGTTCATCACCCAAAGAGTCAACCTGTGTTTTATACTGTAACTATGCTGAGCGGACCGTAGTTACAGTTTCTGGGAGAGAGCTCATTATTTGGCGTGATGAACAGCCTGGACAATGCCAGTACGCTCAACCCCTCGGTCACGATGACTTGCAACTTCGTGCTAACTCAACCATCGACGGCTCCCAAATAGTTCTATCTACCCAATTTCATTCACGAGGCTTGGGTCAACACGAGGTTTTTTTTTGTTTTTTTTTAGGCATTTTCCAAAGGTATCGAACGCTGGGATCGCTCCTCATCCCCCAGCCCGATAACATCAAGAAGTCACCTTCCTTGCAAATCCGACCATGGTGAAATTCGAACCCGGGGAAGCGAACATTTTAACCACTTGACTACATGCTCATCATGCTGAACGGTACTAAATAAAAACAAGATGAGATTATCCCTACGGCAGAAATGAGAGTAATCTATCACCGTCGATTAAGTAAAGGGTTCAGTTCAAAAGTTCCCTGAAGGTTACCTGGAACAATCGAAACCTGAAGAAGGCTGAAGAGTATAACAGCCGAATTGTTGCGATAGATACAAGAATATTAGTCTGAAGATAAATGATCTAAATTAAATATTTACTTTTCATCTTTATCAGAATCTCTCTGTCCAAATCTTATCACTCATCTCTTCATGTTCATGGCGAGCAGTTAAAAGATAACGATTTTTCAATAAGTCTCTTTAAAAATATTTCATACTTGCGGTCACATGATCGGTATCCACTTGGTAATGACTACAAAAATAGTTCTTCCTGATTATAAGAACTGATGATGGTTAGATCGAGTTAGTATAGTAATTAGTACTTAGTACTTAGTCTTTGGTAATACTGTGGAGTAATGGATAGCGGCTCGGATTGAGGAATCGGAGAGCCGAGTTCGAATTCCAGTTGAATCCATTACATCCACTTACGTGCTAATACTCTTGGAAAAGGTATGAATCCTCTTCTTCTTCCTCCAGCTATGGGTAAATAGCAGGACAGACAAGGTTCTATAGCCTTGGATGGCAACTGGTCTAAAGAAATGGCAACCTACTGAGTGAAAAAATCTACCTCGTCAGTCATGTATCGAAAGATACATGATCGCCTAAGCGTGTATCACGATAACGCATAACTGAACTAGATTTTCTATGCAGATCATTCCAAGTGCAACTGCAAAAGTGTGTAGTATTTAAGTCGTTATTTAAAAAAAGCTTTATCGTCTATATTTAAACAAACGTCGAATTAAATTTACTTCTCAGTGTGTGTGTATTTGTTTGTGTGTACTTTATAAACGTGGATGGCTAACTTGCTTTACTTTTGGTGATCGAATATTAACGAGCTATCATAAGAGATACAGCGTCATTTTCATCAAATTTCACGAAAAAATTGATATTCAATTTATAATTATTATTATGAATAAATTCTTTACCCGAATTGATAGTGGGTAAACTATATAAGTTATCCCAAAAGTGGATGTGGTCACACCATAAAGGAAATGTTGCTATATTCGTTGACAAGGATTAGTCTTTTGTATGTTTACGTAACTGTTTTTTAGCTAATTCCGAAGTTCTCATGGTTGTTGGAACCAATTTGAACTTCCTCAGGATGATGACATTTAAACAGTCAAATTTTGAATTTTTATGTGTATTTTGACTTAAAACTTTTAATTAATCAAAAACAGTTGTGTAAAGATACACAAAACGGAATCCTTGAAAACGAATGTAGCCAAATTTAAAAGTACCCGAGAAAAAAATAGTACAAAATAAAAATAAATATGAACTAATGGCAAATTTAACAATTACATAAAATAATTAATTCAGAAATTTGAAAAAAAAAAAACTTGTCGATATCATTCTACCAAATATGTTTAAAAGAGTCATTGCTGCTGAAATACACCTTACACAGACACACAGACACACACATATATATATATATACATACATACACATATATATATACATACATACATACATATATATATATATATATGTATATGAATATATATATATATATATATACATATATATATACATACATACATATATATGAAAATATATATACATACATATATACATATATATACATACATACATATATATATGAATATATGTATACATATATATATATATATATATACATACATATATATATGAAAATATATATATATGTATGTATACATATATACATATATATATACATACATACATATATATATATGAATATATGTATACATATATATATATATATATACATACATATATATATGAATATATATATATATACATATATACATATATATATACATGCATACATATATATATATGAATATATGTATACATATATATATATATATATACATACATACATATATGAATATATGTATACATATATATATATATATATATATACATATATATATGAATATATATATATATACATACATATATACATATATATATACATACATACATATATATATATATATGAATATATGTATACATATATATATATATATATATATATATATATATATATATATATATATACATACATACATACATACATACATACATATATGAATATATGTATATATATATACATATATATATATATGATATGATATAGCTTTAAGGTATATTATATTTATGGGTTATAGTGCTCAATATTAGGGATAGAGCGTATGTAAATATAAAAATGGACATTGAAGTCAACGCTCAGAGGCGACAGGCTGTTTCATATTCTTTAGCATGAAACAGACTTTCGCCTGACTGTTGACTTCAATGTCCACATTTATATATATATACATATATATATACGTATGTGTGTGTGTGTGTGTGTGTACGTGTGTGTGTGTCTGTAATGATGGCAATTTAAAAAAAATAATTTGGCATAAAAATAACCACATACCATTAAAATATACTGTAAATTTTCTTTCAATTTTGAAGATGTGTCGTCTTTGTTTATTTAGTGTTTCTTATCTTAGGCTACCTTCACTCTTCAGACTTGGTGCTATTCAACTGTGCCGTTTCGATAATGCCTCCTACAGTCCTATTTAAATAAGCAATACATCCTCTACCCACCAATCAACTCCAGCTCTAAATCTGGACATGTGTACAAAAGCCGTTACCATTGTCACCCACCTACCCTCGTTCATTAATTAACTGTCTCTTTCAGATCTTCAACTATTTGTTGTCCTCTGATGTACTCCATTTGACTGTACACCACAGACTATAAGTTAATCACAGGTTCCGTTAACGTCTTAACTTCTAAGATTCACGTTGATGTACTTTTGATTTCGAAATTCCTGTTGGATTAACAAAGGCAACCAACGTTCAGTTTGATCAGAACTAGACTGGAATCTTGTTAGGAATGTCACTTGGTAACTAAAGAAAAAAAAAAAAGTATATTTCTAACCTGATTTTTTTAAAAAATTCTTCCTTTCTAAATGTATACGTTTTATTTAGAAGTGAAAACTAATTTAATGAAAATAAAATTGTATTTAACAACTAAATCCAATGGAATTTTTATGTACATTAGCAAAATAACTCATAAACTATTTTAAATTTTGTTACAATCAAAACATCCGGTAAATTAAAAGGGATGCTTGATCTCGTTTTCTATTTATTTATTTATTTTCTTTTTTTTTTTTTTTTCTATTTTTATTATTTTAATATAGTGTAGATTGCTGTAGAAATTACAATTTTCAGTTATAACAACCGTTCTGAAGTGAAATTGCTCTTTGGACCACTAAAATATTACCGTGGACCCCGAATTTGCTATTTCTGTTTGGACGTCCAGTAATGTTACATGGGCCCGCCCAGGCCAGGGTCCATATGCACCCTAGTTGGGAACCCCCCGGATTTAAGCAAAGAATGCAATAGTCTTGAGGTCGTTCATTCTCTTCGATGAAACAGCATCATCTTTTTCAAATAATGACAAAACCTCCATTTCATTTTTTTTTTTTTTTTTGATGACAAATCCCAAAGTACTTTCCCCAGTTAAGGAACTATTTGCCAATCGTCGGTTCGGAAATAGTACGAACTTAATAAAATATGACATTATTTTTCACGACATATATATATATATATATATATATATATATATATATATATATATATATATAGAGAGAGAGAGAGAGAGAGAGAGAGAGATACTCACATGTAACAAGCTTCTAATAATTTGAAGTGCTGTAGTCATGTAGGATAGATATCGATTGATTTTAGATTTGAAGAGGTTAAAATTGTAGTGGTCCAGGAAGCATTTTCTCGGGAGCCTTTTCTACGAATTAATGGTGACATCAGACCGTCACAGCTACATACACACCATTAATTAACGGGTGGAACTAAGGAATCTAGATCGGATAAACATTTGCCACTAGAAACATTTTTTGAAACAATACACCCCAAGCAAGGCAACAAAGCCACTAAGACAGTTACTGAATGTTCGAGAATATGAGAAATATATACTATTAAGAAGAGAGAATAATAAAAGAACAAGAATTAAGAAGACAGTAGATAGTGATTGACATTGCATTTAAAGTTTTGAAGATCAAAGTTCATTGGGAAGAAAGAAACCAGAAAAGAGATCCACAAGCGATAAGTGCGAAAGAAGAAACTGAACTTACGGTTGCATTTCAAGTGTACAATGACGAGACCTTGCCGCCAATCTAGTACCGCGCTTAAATTTACTAGGTATCTCGGTATTTCGTCTGTGGAAACGGGGTTGCATGGTAAAAAATAATTCATCACCCACAAGGTTGCGGAATCGATTTTGAACTCTCTCAAAGCTGAAGGTTAGTGGGGAATAGATAGCACTAGCCCAAATATGACAATAATACTTTATTTCAAACCTCAGTCAGAAGATGGCTTTTACATATATATATATATATATTCATGTTCCTAGCTCTTACTTTTTTTTAAAACGTTTTTTTTCCTTCGAAATTGATTTGAACATTAGCAAATCAAGAAACCGAAGGTTTTCCGAGACACAAGTGTAGTTACCTATATATATATATATATATATATATATATATATATATATATATATATATATATATATATTCTAAACTAGAAAAAAAATGAAATATTCGTATAATCTACTACACGATCAGAAGACTAGAGGAGACACTCTGGAGTAATGGATAGAGACTCCTATTGGGGAATCAGGGTGCTGTGTTCGAATTGATTACATTCACTTAAGCTTGGGTACTTCGACGTGGGTTAATGGTTAGCAAGCTTGTTTCGCTAGATCAATTACGACTGAATAGTTAGTTCGATCCTCACTGCGTGCCCCATCTACTTAGAAAATCGCGTTACATTTACTTACGCGCAAATACTGTTGGGAAAGGCATGAATCTATCCTCCCCTCCCAGCTATGGATAAATAGCAGGACAGATTGGATCTTATAGCCTTGTGGAGCAAATTGTCTGGTAGGGACAACTTTGAATTCAAAACCTCCAACTATGGGTTAAATAGTAGGGCAATCTGTAGCTTTGGTTGGCAACCAGTCTAGGAGAAGGATAACTCTGAATTTAAAAACGTATGTAACGATGGTGAAGCACATACTATACAGGCAAGAAAAGGATCTCGACTATGATCGAACATATTTATGACTTCGACTATGATCGACCATATTTATGATCTCGACTATAACTGATCATATTTAGGATCTCGTCTATGATCGACCATATTTATGATCTCGATTACGATCGACCATATTTATGATCTCGACTATAATTGATCATATTTATGATCTTGACTATAATTGACCATATTTAGGATCTCGACTCTAATCGACCATATTTAGGATCTCGACTACGATCGACCATATTTAGGATCACGATTATGATCGACTATGTTTATGATCCCGACTATAATCGACCATATTTATGATCTTGACTATAATTGATCATATTTATGATCTCGACTATGATCGACCATATTCATGATCTCGATTATGATCTATCATACATAGCAATTTTTGCCTTTATAAATATAATTTATCTTTTCATATTAACATGAACAACGTATGTTAAACTGCGTTTTATTAATTTTTGGTGCAGTGTTTAAAATTTTACTTCTTGAATAGGATAGAGAATAATGAACACTGTCCATGAATTTCCATGCCAGCCATTAAGAAGTTTTGCTTTGTTATGTTTTCTCAACTCGCTTCGCTTACAGACACCTGCTAGGTTGTCAACTCTTAATATCAGTTGCTAATGACACATTTTGGTCGCTGAAATAAACGCCTTTTTTAAACCACCTTCAATAGATCATGTTGCTGAAATAGTAAAAAGAAAGCCCTAAAATATTCATTATATTCCGAGAAGAGTGTAGTGCGCCAAGTTCTTGAAAACTGGATAAGAGAAGGATTTAAAGTCTGTCAATAAAATCTACCGCCTACCTTTTGTCTTCTGACCTGAACACAGGCTGACGCTTCCCCCAACAAGCCTATAAACACTTTTTACGCAATCATTACTAGACGAGAATAAAAATGGTCATCAAAACCAGTCTTCTCGACAAAATTCCTTTTCACCATTCTCTTCGTTATTGTTTCTAGAAAAGATTAATTTTAACTTTAGGTTTTGACATTACCATTTGTAATTTGTGTTTTTCTTCCGCTAATAAAAGTGTTTATTCGAATAACAACTTTATAAATAACATAGGCAATAATAAATACATTAAATTGATATGCCTTTTAATTGATTTCGTTGACGTCTTAAATGAGAAGGCGGTGTTAGATGAGCAAGGACACTGATATTTAGTTAGAAATTAGTAAGTCACCAAGATTTGTGTAAACTGATAAGTTACTAGCAATTGTACAAATTGGTAAGCTATCAGGAATTGTTTATCGACCCCTATTTGAATCCCAGTCATTTATTGACTCTTTTTTTAATTCCAGGCATTTATCGATCCCTTTTAATTTCTAAGCATTTATCAATGTCCTGGATAGTCCCATTGACTCCTAGGGATCAATAGCAAAACACTAAATACTGGAATACTGTTTAACAACCTATATTCGTTAAGGTTAGTTCTTTCTTGTGTTTGTAAAATCAACGATGCACGTAAACTCTTTGTTAATTGTCCTATACTTGTAAGGTTCGTGTACAGCCTAATTATTAAAGCATAATAAGAAAAATAGAACAGGTCTTGGTTTGTATCGGATTGCCATTTACTTAGATTGGTTTAGTCCGTCATAAGGCCGCAGGTTTGAAGCGTTTAATAAAAATAGAATTCGCTACACAGTGACAAAAAGTAACCAAAAGTAGTTCAAAGTAGCCAAAGTAGTTCATTTGGATTTTATCGTTAATATACAAATACGACAAAGTGAAGACCGATTTTAAACAAATGTTTAACCCTTCGCCGCCCAAGATGTCAGTTTAGAACATGTAAAATCCACGGTATCCGCGATAAATTTGCAATGCTTCTAAGAATTGCGTTATTAACAGAGCAGATTTGGGGATAGTTAATAAGTTGTAGAATTTGTGTAATCGATTGTAAATGGTAATGCGAAAATATTACCAATTTAAGTGAACTCGAAATGGTGTCAAGTTTTAGTCTATTCTTCTCAAAGAAGACAAAAAAAAGAGTTTTTGATTCAGAAAATAAATAAAGACAATTTATTCAAAGAATGTGTTCGATTTTATTCACTGGGATTCACAGTTTGACATATTTACTGAAACTGAACCAAACTCTTCGAGGATTATTTTTCTTTTTTACAATTTTCTATTAATTGTATCTATTGCAACTGTAAAAGTTGACACATCCACGCAAAAAAATAAAAATATTCGAATCAACGAAAACAAAATTTCAATTCAAGTCTGGCTCATCGAAATAACGCGATATTCGGCGCTTTTTTAAATTTTACTCCTTGTATGGGAGACGCGATATTATCAAAATTATGATAAGAATTGTCTAAGCGTAGCCTAGATATGGCACAATGCCGACAGTATGGGGGGGGCACACAGTGAAGATCGAACTCACTGTTCCGTCGTAATTGATCTAGCGAGACAAGCTTGCTAACCATTGCACCACGTCGAAGTGCCCATGTTTAAAATTATAATTCATGTAAAACATTTTACGTGTTCTTTTTACTGTTAGTCAAAAATAAAATTATTTTGCATTTTTGAGACTTGATCCTAACAATGCCAGCTATAAATAATCAAGCTAACAGATCAAATAAAAACAAATGATTGATTGTATAATATGAATATAAGTTTTGACCGCTGATTGGCTTTGCTCATTGTCGGTATATTTGAGATGGTAACCCGGCTAACATGGAACATTCTTGCAGATACGTTGTATTTTCAGTTGTGACGCCGTTACTATAACATAGCAATCAACTATTTTCTTGAGCCCGTACCTTATCCCCAATGTTCTCACAACGGTTATAGTAATGTTGCCAAGTGCAGTAGCTGAAAAAATCAGCACTGGTCAAATAAAATCAGAATTCTTTTCTTTCACTTAATATGCGTGGGAAGTATAAACGATTTTCGCATTATTTTTTTTTTAAATTGAGAATTACTAATTTAGGTTATGAATGCATGTTCTTAAATCTTCATGGAATTTGTTATCTGTTTTTGGTTAATGTAACGTTACACGGCAATGTATTTGTAACGTTACAAATAACGCCGTGGACATGTTACAGGGGTGTCTACAAGAAAACATTTTTGCAACTTCCATATAATGTTGTAACAACGTTATTTTGTTAGCTAGGAAAATGAGACCTGATCAGTTCATACAAAAAAAAACTTGATTTAAACTGATCTTTTTCCTTACAAAAAATATCGTTTTGCGCCCGTTATTTTTTTTTTTTTTAGGCCTCAATGTTTATTGGTATTTTCATGTAATTCTTGTGAATATTGGATTCTGTTTATGAAGCATTGTTTTTTTTCTTTTTTTCCTTTGTATTGAAAATGCAAATTTAGAAAATGAGAGCAATAAAAAAAAAAACAAATACTGCACCGAAATCATGTATAAAATATTTTCCAGTATATTATTATTAATAGTATATATTTCATCAACAATTTCTTTTGTGTTTTTTCATGTTAATTTACAAGAGAATAATTTCCATGATAAGATGGCAATTTTTAAAAAATCATTTTATCAATTATCTTCCGATTGTTAAAAAAAAAAGTGAAAAAGAAAACAAAAATTGTCACTCCATCGATGTCCCACCACAGCCACTGCGCGCCTGACACATACTCTGTAGTTAGTAAGACAGCTTCCGCTGTCCGATTCACTCAACTGGAACACCTAGTTACCTCCCCTGATTGGACATGGATGTAGCAGGTTGGGCTGAGAGCTCTACAAGGACTGGTAAAGAAACATAGCCAATTACTTGGTCGCTGCTTCTTCTGGCAGCGGAGTGTACACAAGTATAGATTTGTTATTAACATTTTGGCTTCATTGCTCTTGTTTCTTCCTATCAGACATGCGTCCAGATTTAACTCAGACAGTAAAAGTCCCATTTTCTTGTCCCCAAATACGAAAACAGTTTTAAATGTTCACTTCTCAGAAGTCACTTGATTTATACATGTCAACTAGAAGTCGTTCAATTGGAATGTTTCCTATTGTTTTTCGGAAGAAAAGTTCTTCAATAGTAGTACCAGAAACACTTCGCAGAGATGGGAGCAGTAACAACAGTTTGCCAAATCTGAATGGCTGACCCGGATATGTACTCTGTATATATTTGCTGAGGGTAACTTGGGCTTGGTCTTGAAGGCCTACCACTGTATGGAAGTCTCGTAGTGATTTGATATCGCTGCCAGCACTTTGAAAGACTGAAAAATAAAAGAATAAAGAAAACTTAAGACATCACAAAAAGTGAAAGAAAAAAAAACTAAAATGTAATTGTATCCTAAATATCTTGAATCGCCATATTACCAAATTCCAGCTTCCCTTGTGGAATGTTAATCCCCAAGAAAATTATTAAAATTAAAATTTTTACTCAATCAGAAGCTGAACAGTATACTAGATAAACGCAAATAGCTCTGTTGTCAAGTCTTTTTCTTTTTATGTGCCGTGTCCTTTCAGGACGTAGGCGATCATGGCTCCCCACCTCTCTCTATCCCTTGCAGCTTTCAATGAGTTCCTTCCCTCTGCTTCCTCCCCTAGACCACGTTTGTCATCCACTTGCTTAAGTCCACCAGGTATGTCATGCGTCGTTTTCCTTTGTCTCTCTTTCCCTCTATTCGACCCGTGAGTATCAGATTCTCCAGGCCCTCCTTCCTCATTATGCGTCCCAGAAACTTCAACTGTTTCTTCCTGATATTAACTATATACACAAGCTATATCACATGAGTGGTCAAACTTGCTTAACGTAAGAGCCACATAAGATTAATAATTCCGAGCCCTTATCCGTTTATCCCCACCCACTTCACATTCAAGCTTACAGCACCTGGTATTCCAAAGCGGTCACCTTGGTACTGTCCAGGCTCGTTTTAATCTATGAAAACACATCTGAATATAAAGTGACATATATTTTAATCATATTTTAATTATGCCCAAGCCATTTTATTTTATAAAATGGGTCAAAATTATATTTTCTTTGCCAGGTGTGTAACTTTTAAGACAGCGCGTAAATTAAACCAGTCGTATGCCTCAACGAAAGTAGTGCCACTGCTGGACTAATCCACAATCAAATAGTCTGTAGTGTGAAGTTTTACTGTTTTTATGACCCAATCACCGACGAAAACGGATGTGTTAGTATCTCACACCCAATTAACACAACCTTGCTTGCGCAAACTAACGGCGTTCTGTTTTTTGCATTCAAGTCACATCGAGAACAGATGGCACTCGATGGGCTAAGTCAAATCAACATGGTGACGTATAGATTAGACGATGGGTTGCAGAGGTGCAGTTTGGTTTGTAGGTGAGGGGGATGAATAGTTTATTTTGTTCCTTTGGTGTTAAAAAATATACCGCTTAAAGCAGGAAAAATAAGTTTAACTTCTTTAAGAACATTTAAAACGTGAGAAAAATCGTTTAGAAAAAGAAACATTCTTATTTACTGACGAGTTTATTCTTGTCGTCAGAAATAAAGTCATATATGAAAGCGTTACGTTGCCCACACGTTTTTATTATTAGGCCTTCACGTGCGAACCATGAAATATATTTTTCTAATTATATTTATATTAACAGTCATACCCAGATGGTCGATCAGAAAAAGCGTTCAATTATAATGAAGAAAAAAAAACAACATCATGTTTAGACGTAAAGAATTAATCTTCTTCAATTACTTTAAAGTACTTTCTTTAAAAACATTTTGAATTAATGCAGCTACTGATATAAGAGAGGTAGTCTGTATTGATTCAATCGAAGTTAGTCGATTACAAGAAGCGGTAAAACTGGCAGAAGACCCACTTCAGACCACAGTTATTTTGGAAATTTTGAAATACAATTTGTCAGTGTGCTAACAGGGATGTAAAAGAGAATACATTATTTATAAAGCAGTTGTTAAGTTTGATGAAAATTAGTTGAAAGATCAACGAAAAATAAAAAATATAAACCAGTAAAAAACGCCATTTTTCGCTATTTACGCGGGTTTTCACTATATGGGTGGACTTAATTATATGAAAAAGTTAAATGACTGTTAAACAATCAACTTATTGCTGGCTACAACTGAATGAAATTTGAATTAGATTGCTTGAAAACTGAGGGAGTTTTTAGTTTAAAATTTGTGTTGAAATCGATTTGCTTTTTTCACGATTTTTCGCTAAACAAAAATAGAAATAAAAATGATCCATCGTTGAGCTCGTCATGATGTAAGTAACCTACATACCGACTTTGAATGAAATCGGAGGAAAAAAGTTTAATTTATCGATTTTTGATCGGTTTTATCGATTATTGATTTTTTTTTTTAATTTTCGTTTTTTACACTAAGAACCTATCTCTTACATGTTACAATGTATGTGCAAAGTTTGGTAAACATCGGTTGGATGGATCTCGAGTGAAAAGGTGTCACACAGACAGACAGACATACAGACACACAGATATCATTTGCTTTATATATATATATATATATATATATTACTTATTATTTTATTACTTAAATATATATATATATTACTTATTATTTTATTACTTAACTATATATATATATATATATATATATATATATATATATATATATATATATATATATATATATATATATTACTTATTATTTTATTACTTAAAAACAACAGAAATCTAGTCCTCGACTTTGTGGAATGTAGCTTTATATTAATACCGTATTTTCCGTATTAAAACACACTTTATGATTAGCTACTTTTTTTTTTTTTTTTTTTTTAATATTTGAGGATTTAATAGGTTATCATACTAGCAAGTCCAAGTCGTCGACTCTACGGTGTCGTTTTTCTTTCTTTTACAACAAATTATCACATTTTTTATCTGTTACTAAATATTTGTGGTTATTATTTATTAAATTTTCAATAGCTTAACACAAGGTTATTCAAATCAGAAACAATTTTAGATTTTTTAGGGGCGCATTTAACCTTAGCTTTAGGACGAAGACACAAATTAAAAAGATTTCTATTCACCTTGTTAACCATTACTCTATGATAAGGCTCAATATTATTTTATTATTGTCTACGCAATAGAAGGCTTAAGAGACACTCAAGATAGAGGGTTACTGAATGAGACTACCTTAAAAGCGTAGAAGAGAAAAGAAGAGCTGCATATACAGGATTGATATCAGTTGACTCCAGATTACAGTGGACAGGGGAACCATCATCTCGGGAGTTTATTCCACAGAGAACTTTAAATGAACACATCTCTATCTATAAAAGGCAGGATGTGTGTGTGTGTGTGTGTGTGTGTGTGTGTTTGTGTGTGTGTGTGTGTGTGTGTGTGTGTAACGACTGCACGGCCGCAATTTTTGACGGATTTGCACCAAAATTTACATGCACATGCTCCAAGTTAGCAAGAAGGCCAAGACCGACTTTGCATTTCCCAACTCCCATCGATAGTGGAAGTAATCGATTTTTTAATGTAGTTTGCGGCCATTTTCTACTGGCCATAGTTAGAGCCAATAGCTGGCTGCCACGAATAGGCAGGAAGGTTCTATTGGCCAGCGTGGAAGCCAACAGCTGACTGACACGAATGTTAACTAGCATGCTAGCATGCAAAAAAAATTCGATAGCTGCATTCGTCACAAGTGGGAAAAATTTAACTTAGCATGGCACTTTACTCCAATTGGCTCATTCGCTTGCTTAAACTCAACGTTGATTCTGATTCCACAGAACTGGGTTGGGTGTGAAAAAGTATTTGTTGTTAACATTCTTTTTCATTCGGTTTTTCCAGTTACGAGTCCTTTTTTTCAAGCTGATCGTTTTGTGTTCATTTTGTTTAGTTCTTTTTTCGTAACAGATTTAATGTTTATAGCTTATAAAAAATTCGCAGTGTGAGTTTAAAGGCAAGGAAGGGCAAAAATATTTTAAGTCAAGTGATAGCGATTGCTGTATGAGTCGTACGATTTTTGAATCAAGCACGGGAAACGCCGGGCCATGCTGCTAGTATAGTTATATAGTACAACTTTTTTTAAACGAAAGTTCACATGTAAGCGTAGCCAATTTAAGATCGAACTCACTCCTCATTATTGATGACCAGCTTGACTTCCTCGCTTCCTCGCTTGCATCAGGACAACTAGGTTCTTTACAAGTAGAATCTCACTCAGTGCTTGAACATATTCAAGAATTTGTCGGGCACCTCGGCGTGGTGTAATGGTTAGCAAGCTTGTCTTGCTAGATCAGTTACTACTGAAAAGTGAGTTCGAACCTCACTGGATACCCCATGCTTCCGGCCTTGTGACACATCTAAGCTACGCTTGAAAATCTTTTGATCACCTCGACGTGGTGTAATGGTTAGCAAGCTTGTCTCTTTAGAACAGTTGCGACTGAGTAGTGAGTTCGATCCTCACTGGGTCATCCCTACTTTCGGCCTTGTGCCACATCTAAGCTATGCTTGGAAAATTAATATTCAAGAATTTGTTTCTGCAGCGTTTCCGCACGTACTTAAATAATTTCGAAATATTTACTCAAATCGTTTGTGGCTTCTTTGCAATCAATCCTATAATCGCCCCAACCCCGTTTCCTTTAACGAACTTCCGCTTTTATTGCCTTCGTCAACAGTTTTAATATTTTATTTATGCTAACTACACAAGGGAATAAATACGAAGTTTCTCATCCTATTAAAAAGACACGCTAGTGTTTGGCCGAAAGGCAGGATGTGTGTGCGAGTTGGTGAACAAGCAGCTTAGAGGGACAACTACAATTTGCTAACACCACTCGATTTCCGCTGTCCATCGCTTGCAAACACATTACTATCTGTTGACAATAGACCACATTCATAAACAGACACATTCCACATTTCAAAACTACTCCTGGGAAAATATGAGTTTGTCTATAAAATTGTTTGACAATTGCTATTTCTTACTTTGCTTCGATTGGAAGAAACTTTTTGTTTTCCTATATTCTCTCCACCCCCCATCTCTCTCTCTCTCCCTCTCTCTCTCCACCCCCCATCTCTCTCTCTCTCTCTCTCTCTCTCTCTCTCTCTCTCTCTCTCTTACTGTGTGTATGTGTTTATGTGCCTTTACAAACCAAAAAACAATTTCGTATCTACAAATCAAACGTTTAACATCAACGGAAATCTAAAGCGGTGACGTCATTATAAAGCATTGTCTATAATAATAATAATAATAATAATAATAACAGAACAAATAATAATAACAATAGTAGTAGAACAGAGCTAATTGCTCAAACACAGTGGTCGGACAGCATATAAACAGAATATGTTTTCTTATTGACATGTCACTTCCTACAGACTGTGATGTATTTTGGAACGTCTTAAAGTAATCTCTCAAAATACAAGGATCTTCAAGTAGAAATCTAAAAAATTTGGCACACGAGGACATCAATAATTCCAGTTGTAGTTGAATCTCTAGGTTTGATTGGAAAGGGTCTTGATAGACTCATTAAAAAGGTCCCTGATAATCTATACCTTAAAGAAATACAAATAAATTGTTCTCAAAAGTGCATCTCACACATTACGAAGGGCTTTACCTATGGACAATGTATGTGATGTTAAATAATTTTATTTTTAGTTTTGGAAAAAATATTCAGTAGAAAATGTCATGATTCTATTTCTGGCCTTAGGTCTTCGTTTGGTCCCCGGGAAGAAATGATTATACAACAGAAATCAAAGGAAAATGATAATAAAAGACTGGTAAAATGATCTCTGATATTTAATTGAAGGAGATGCGAAGCTATCGGAAAAAACAAGTGAAAAAAATTGGCAGGATTCAAATTTCATAAAGTGATTTATAAAATTTTATTTTATGAAATTTGACTACACCGCAGCCAAAAAAGAACCCGCCTACTAAGTGCTCACAGACTAATAGAAATGACTAATAATTTCCTATTTCCAAACTAAATGCTTATAGTCTTAAGAAAAAGATCGACTTCAGTCATTATCTATGGACAATGCTCAATTTAGTAAATTTCAAATGATCTAATTCACTTGAATCTCGGTATTTGGTAAGCTAAGCTGAACAAATACTGCCAAAAGCTCATATTAATGGAACATAAAACTCAATAACAATTGTTTCTTTGCTCAGCAAGCGAACCATTTTTTTTTTTTTTTTTTTGAGGAATTTGTAAAATAATTACCTGTTTTGAATATGACAATGCCCTTGAGACAGGCGTACTCAGTCGGATCAACCATAAGAGCCTTGAACTTTGAAATGATCTCTTGTAATATCCGGATTTCGCTCATGATATTCACAACTCTTTCTGGTGGTGAATGATCGGTGTTGATCCCTGTAAAGAGACGAAATATCGCAAATTAAAACAAATTGTTGGAGAGCGTGACGCTTAAAAATGGAACAATAAAAGTCTGAAAATAAAGAAATAGAACAGTGAGTTGTCTTAATATGACGGGTCGACAGACAGCTTAAAATGTCAGAATAATTTTTCTCGACTTTTATCTTTTAATCACTTTAAGCAAAGCAAAGTGAAAAGGTAATGGATTACGGAAAGTGTAAGAAACTAAACAAACGTTTCTGAGAAGAGACGACAATAAAAGAGCAGGATTCAAAAAGACAGATGACTGTTGATTCAGCATCTAAATTTTTAAAGATTGTAGTCGACCGGAAGTAAGAAACCGGAAGGGAAATCCACAGGTGAGAAGTGCCAGAGAAGAAACTATTAGAACAAAACTTAAAGTTACATTTAGGAATTTCAACAATCGAATGAGACCTAGCTGCCAATCTAGTACTGCGTTTAAATTCATTAAGTAGAGGCATCAAAAAGAAAAATTCATAAGAACAATCGCCATGGAAATATTATAGAAATTGCATAGGGAAGCCATGCTACGCCGGTTGGAAAGTGAATTAAACCGATATACCAGGTCAGGACCGATAACATTGCATATTCCCTTATTGATTTTTTCAAGAATCTCGACATGCATAGCAGAATCACCAAACTAGATATTCTTGCGAGGTCAGGAATACTTTTTACCGATTTTTCTAATGTATGTGTGTCGCATGAAAATTACATTGTTGAGTGTGTCTACAGAAAAGTGGAGACATATAAACGAAAAGAAATTGTTGAAAAAGTTTGTTTTTTTGAGATAATAGTATTTTTAGTGATACATGTCTAATTAACTTATAGCTGGGGGAGAAGAGGTGGATTCCTACTTTTCCCAAGGGTATTTGCCCGCAAGTGCAGGTAAGGAATTTATCTGGAATTGGAACTCGGTTCTTCGATTAGCAACTCTGAGCCATTATCCATTACATCATCCGTCCTGTTTTTTGTTTTTTTTTTTCAATGTGGACAGTTTGAGAAACCAACACAAAGAAGGAGAGATGGAGTAACATGAAAATTGGTTGAAAAGGAGGTTTCTTGAAGAAAGAAACTGGAAGCACAATAATAGCAGCCCAAGATGAGGATATTATTAAAAAAAGAAAATGAGGAAATATGTGGTTAACTCGATTAAACTATAGCAAACATTGTGGGTGAGTGCCTAAATGTAGCCCAGAATGAGTATAAAAGATGGAGATATAAGCAAGTAACTAAAATCATTCATTTGAAGTTCTTCTTTTTTTAACATTTCACCCAAAGCAAGGCAGGAGTACCACTAGCACGCAAGGGGTTACAGAGAGTGAGAGCCAAAGAGGGGGGTGTTTGAGGAAAGGATAAAGAGAAGGACGAGGATCAAGATCAAAGTATTACGTTACACTTGAATATTTGAAGATTATAGCTATCAGGGAAGCAAGTAAGAGGAAGGGAGTTCCACTGTTGGGAAGTGTGAGAGAAGCTGTTGGAGTAGGAGAGGCAGTTACATTTAACTGTTTCGACAGTAAAGGTTGAGATCGAGATGCAAACTTAGTAACACTCTTAAATTCGCACAGTTGAGGTACCAGTGAAAATATCTCGTCAGAGCAGTTGTCATGTAAATATTTGTAGAAAAGACAGAGTGAAGCCACAGCGCGTCTGTGAGAAAGTGACTGTAGTCGAGATGCCAGGTCAGGACCTAAGTTATGTAAGAAGTGTGGTTTTCAGCGAGAAAAGCAATGGTACAACAATAAACGGGAGAAAGTCTTTGAATCAGAAACATGCAAGATTTTGTAAGATTTCTCAATACAAACAGGTAAGAAAATGGATCACAACGAACATGATATTTGTTAGAAGTTAAAATAGAAAGAATTGATTAATCATTTATCTTGCACTTTCTTTTAATAGACGGTGTTAACGGAAGAAGAGAAAGTAATTAACTATGACCCATTGAACTTTGAACTCGCAAGGATTTAGAAGTTGACAAAAGTTACAATCATGTCAGCTGCCGTTGAGCCACTTGATACACTGACTAATCATTACACCACATCGAGAATTTGGACAACGCTGAACCCTAACATATCTATTGATTTCTTTTAAACACTAGCAAGGGATTTAAATCATCAAGTGCCTGCATATCTCTGTATTTACTGAGAAGCAAAGTCTTTGTCAAAAGCGAAATATCTTACTCCAAATATATTAATCTTCGCGGCAAGACAATAAGACACTTGTCATCTAAACTGATCCACAGTGACAAACACAGCTGTAACGAAGGACATGCAACCACATATACTTTTATCATTTAAAAAAAAAATACTATTCCTCCCATTTTTTTCCACGCGAAATTCAAAAAGTACACGTCAGATATGTCAAATGACAAGTTACGGACCATCATCTTTGTCTTAACGTCCATGTTGTGAGGTCAAATCCTGTACGTGAGAGAGTCGTCAGTCGGAGTGTTTGAACACGTGGCTGACTTCAGATGGCGCTGGTGGGGACAAATGCGTTGCATCTGGAGAAAAAAAAGTTGCTGATCCTTAAGTCAGACAACATACAGATGGCTTTTCTGTTTAGTTGCGGGTGATGCATATTATAGTGTTTTTTCTTTGCATTCGGCAAATACAGCTCGCCGACTTAACCGACTGACAGAAAACCAAAGTAATGTGAGGTCTGTATGCATATATGCTTTTCAACTACACAATTGTGTATTTGTAAACATTTAAGTTTGCGTGTATTAAAAGTTTATAAACAAGGTCAGTATAGTCAATTCTTTCAAAAGGTAAAATCGGAAATAAGTACAGACACAAACACACACACAGACATATATATATATATATATATATATATATATATATATATATATATATATATATATTGAGAGACAGACAACTTTAAGGGTTCATGGGATTATAATTTAGGGCCGGGATTTTGATCCTAATTTTCCAAACCTCCATTTTCATGCACACATATATATATATATATATATATATATATATATATATATATATATATACTAAGAGACAGACAACGTTAAGGGTTCATGGGATTATAATTCATTTCCTAAGGGCCGGGATTTGTGTCCTAATTCTTCTGATCTCAATTTTCATACAAAAATATGGGTGACAAATTATCCGGGGTTAAAAACTTATATATCAGATTATGAAGAATGGAGATCTGAGCTCCCTGGATTACATCCTTGGAATTATCCATACGGATTAACAAATAACTTCATTAACTAAATATATATATATATATATATATATATATATATATATATATATATATATATATATATATATATATATATATATATATATATATATATATATATATATATATATATATATTTTAAAGACATTTTTTTATGTTTAACGTTCTTTTCATAGATACAAGTATTTAAGTAAATGCTCTGTTTATAATAAACAGTATTAAATAACATTTACCGGCCTGAATGTCCGAGAAATTTTCATAGAAAATATTCGTCCTTTGACAGGATTCGAACCTGCATCCTATACGGAATCCTGTCAAAGGACGAATATTTTCTATGAAAATTTCTCGGACATTCAGGCCGGTAAATGTTATTTAATACTGTTTATTATAAACAGAGCATTTACTTAAATACTTGTATCTATAAAAAGATCGTTAAACATAAAAAAAATGTCTTTAATAAATAAATTGTCGGACTTTGTCCATTTCTTAATATATATATATATATATAGTTATTTAGTTAGTTAGTTAGTTATCATATTATGAAGAATGGATGACATCCTCCTTGGAATTATCCATACTGATTACCAAATAACTTCATTAATTAACTCTTTCTCTCTCTCTCTCTCTCTCTCTCTCTCGATATATATATATATATATATATATATATAGTTAACTAACTAACTAACTAACTATATATATATATATATATATATATATATATATATATATATATATATATATATATATATATATATATATATATATATATATATATATATATATAGTTAGTTAGTTATCATATTATGAAGAATGGATTACATCCTGTTTGGAATTATCCATACTGATTACCAAATAACTTCATTAATTAACTATTTATATATATATATATATATATATATATATATATATATATAGATAGATAGATAGATAGATAGATAGATAGATAGATAGATAGATAGAGACTGAGAGAGAGACACAGAGAGAAAGATATTTGAAATGTATGACAAGGTGGAAAAGAGGTTTTTGCAACGCGTTTCGTCATTTAGAACCTCATTGGACTTCACTAATTTTGTTATATTGATGCGACTACACATGCGCACGAACCAGGGATGCTGGTAATTTAAAATTTTATTAATTTTTTTTTTTTAATCTTTCCAATTTCATTTAGATTCTTTTTCTTTTTCTTTCCATCACATTTGTTAGTAGATGTCACACTGTGATAATTGAAATTCTGCCAGGAATGAAGTGATGGAAAAAAAAAATTAAAACTTTAACTTTCAAATTCCTAGAATCCCATGTTTGTGCGCATGTGTAGTCGTACCAGCATAGCAAATTTAGACTGATGAAGTCCTAAAGGACGAAAACGCGTCACAAGAAAAACTTTTTTCACTTTTTCATACATTTTTCCCCAATATTGTTCTTGATATATAAAAATATATATGGTTATCTCATATATATATATATATATATATATATATATATATATATATATATATATATATATATATATTTCTGAAGGATTATTTTTTTTAATTTTTATTACTTCAAATGTTGTACCTTCAGTAGACACCCTTGTCTGAAATAGATGACTCGCTTTTTTTATTTTTTAAATATTGTTTACTACGTCCTGTTTACTCGATAAAAATTAATAAAGGAAATTAGCAATCTGACAGAGTTCGAATGGAGGATGGAAGTTGGACGAAGACGAAAGGTACGACACTGAAATCTGAAGGGGCGTTGTGATAGTGAACGATGTCTTCCAAAAGCTAAACAAAGTATTAAGATATAGGAAAATATTAGAAAAGTGGATTAAACTGTTATGTAATATCTGTTTACCATATGGCAGTGAATGCTGGATAATGTTCTCACAGATGAAGAAGCAACAGAAATGTGGCTCTACAGAAGGATGCTGAGAATATCATGAAACCGAACATGTGAACAACGATGAAATTTTAGAGAAAATGGAAACAATGATGATGCGTATAATTAATATCAGGGAAAAACAGTTGAAATTCCTAGAGTACATGATGAGGAAAGAGTGCTTGACAAATTTGATACTCACAGGACAGAATGAAGGCAGAAGGGACAGAAGAAAACAACGTATAACCAACCTAGCAAGCTTGAGTAAATAGCGGACCAAGGTTTAGGAGAGATAATAAAAAGACAACATTTATTCAGAGCTACAAAAGACAGGAAATTATGATATACTATGATCACCTACTTTCTATTAGGTTGGTGCAAAAATAATTTCGTTTTCTAACATATGTTACTATGTGAGAAAACGAACTTATTTTTGCACCAACCTAATAAGAAACACGACACGAAGAAGAAGAAGAAAAGTGGTAGAAGAAGAAGAAGAAGAAGAAGAAGAAGAAGAAGAAGAAGTGGTAGAAGAAGAAGAAGACAATACTCTCCTCTCCCACTTATTATACGCCTGCCATGTCATGAGAAAAAACTATTCAATGAGAATGGAATATTTAGTTTCATTTTCATTGAATTAAAAATAAATTTATTGGATTAGTTCTTTTGTTTGAACATTTTTTATTTTAATTCCTGATGAGAGACCCAATGGATTTTGTTAGATTGATCAACCCCCACCCCCAACCAAACTTGAAAGCGAAAATTGCCGTGCAGACAGTCTCACCTGCCGATAGTAACAACGGACCTGATTCCAGTGGCATTTGAAATTGGGCGGCTCCAAGAACAAACAGTTCCCGCCATCCTTCTTCCAAGAGGAGGATTTGGTCGAGCGATGGTAGACTGAGGAACGCGGGTATGCTCTTTACCCATTTAACACTCATGAAGAGAAGGCGCGCTGCAGCTTCACAAATGGCTTCTGGATTGTTGAAATATGACTGCATTAATTCGTGTGGATACTGCAAAAAAAGACAAGAAATAAAAGTCTTAATAGGTGATAAATAATAATAATAATAATAATATATATATATATATATATATATATATATATATATATATATAGTTATACTAGTTTGGAAAAACCTTAGGTATTTTGGCTTGTAATTGAAAAAAACAATGCCCAAGGAAAAATAAGGGATAAAAAAAGAAAGAACTAAGAACATGAAATTTAGGCGGAAACAATCATCCTGAATCCCAGCTCAGAGTCCAAAGAAAAAACCTCCAAAACGAGTAAAGTAAAAGTAACTATGAAAAGTGCTCAATACTAAGTAGAGCAAACTTAACTATAAACCTAAAGAGCCAGGTAAACCTACCTAGGTTTTACCTACACGGATCGTCAGGGCAAGCTTTAGGTTCATAGTTATATATATATATATATATATATATATATATATATATATATATATATATAGGGAGAGAGAGAGAGAGACGGACAGGCAGACAGACAGACACAGAGAGACAGAGACTTAATAGGTGATATGTCAAAATGTTAGATATATTATACTATCGTTCATCAATTCTTTCGTCTTAGTTTTTTGTTATTCTATTGCTTGAGCCGATTTACTGTGAGATATATGCTTCATCTGCTGAAAGGAACATATCAGGATGTGAGTCATATTATAATCATTTACGGGTTTGGCTTTGAGTTCCTTTACAGAAACTAAATTCTCAGTTCTTCTTACCACTAGTTTGACAATTTTTCTATCACATGCTGATTTTTTAAGGTTAGCTTAAATCTGGCTCCCAGTGAGGATCGAACTCACTATTCAGTTAACTCGCTAACCATTGTAGCACGTCGAAGTGTCGTTAAATTATTTTCTAAGCGTAGCTTAGGTGTGGCACAAGGCCGAAAGTATGAGCTCCCAATGAGGATCAAACTCACTACTCAGTCGTAATTGATGTAGCAAGACAAGTTTGCTAACAATTACACCGCGGCAAAGTGCCCAAATTCTTATAACATATGTGTTGTTTTACAGTTTTAATAATGTATTTAAAACTCATACGTTGTTGAATTGGTGAAACCAACAAATAGTATCCCAGGGGTTGATATAAACAATGGGAATTAATGTCCTTGACCTACAAAAGTTTGAAACCCAATCCAAGGAATCTTTGTACGAAAATAATACTGCATCTCAAATTTTCAGACAATAAAATATGGAGAGCTTAGGTATAACTTAAAATACACTTAAGTTTTGAAACTTTAGCAAATATCAAATGTGTGAAGATGCTTGCTTGATGCAAAGATTTTCCCACAAGACAAATGCACAGGAAATAACTGATAACTGACATCCATTAGACATGGCACGTGGAACTAGAACAGTCTACCCCATTGAGCGAAATAAAGGGTTCCGTTCGACATTCCAACCGCCCTGGAGAAGGCCGCAGCGTACAACGACTGAAACTTTGTAATAAATATGGCGACAAAAATGAAGACAATAGTCCGAATAATGTAAATAGTAAGATAATTTCCCATCTCCTAGGCTAGCTGCATATATAGCTATGGAGCCAAGTTTTATATATATATATATATATATATATATATATATATATATATATATATATATATATATATATATATATATATATAAGTATACGATTGGTGTATATGGAATAAATTCCAATAACCAAGAAATACTATTCTTAAAAGAGTGCTCAATACAAATATAGTTATTTATTCGAAAATTATAACCTAAGTATGTTATAAAATCACTATAAAAATAGTAATTTTGTTTCAACACTTCTGTTGTCTTATCAAGTGATGGTGTCGAATGTAGAATAAAGGGTTTTAAAAGGTTCAAACCAATCAAACATTCCTCGCAAGGAGAAACGCAGTTACATAAGCTGGAATGACCAATCAAAATACAAGTATATGAGAATTCAAAAAAACTTGACAACGAAATTTGGTTATAATAATTATTTATTGCTTTAATGTTAGGGTTAGACTGAAATAGAGTTTATAATAACTAATAAATATTAAATTATACTATAAAATTTAAAATTTAAAATTACCAATTTTAAATTTAATCTATGTTAAGTTTGAAATTATAAAGTTCTTTAAAGAACCAACAGAGGAAAAAAATACATGTTTTTCTATTTATTTTGTTTTTATTGAAATTAAGTTGGAATAAATGTTAAGATCAAATGTTGGACTTAACTTCATGACAACATCGATACATTTGAAGCAAGAACATTGGGATATATAATGTGGGTGTGCAAACTTGTGTGTCGGTCTGTGCGTATTTATGCCTCTATATTGTTAGAGGAAGTGAACTGAATATCACGCTTTTAGATAAAAAAGAATATAGGTATAAGAATCAACACTGCATGGTTTTGAACATCGCATCGAAGCGTGAAACTGACAGTCACCATGCAGTGTTGGTTCCTTCCCCCCCTCTCTCTCTCTCTCTCTCTCTCTCTCTTTGTATAGATATTCTTTAATTGATAGGCTTTCATATGGATCATATGTGTATTTATTGGTATGAAGAAAAGCGTAAAGATTAATCATTTCTCAGTTACAGAGATTTCTTGTTACATGAGTCAGATTCTAATTTATTTTTACGGATATAAAGGGGATAATGGCATAGTCTTGTCACCTGTTCTGAAGAAGAGATAGAGGGGAGGAGAAGAAAGAAAGAAAGAAAGAAAGAAAGAAAGAAAGAAAGAAAGAAAGAAAAAAAAACAAAGAAAGAAAGAAAGATCAAGGTGAAGAAATAAAATAAGTAATTAGGAATAACACGAGATAAAATTGGAGAAAGAAAGAAAGAAAGAAAGAAAGAAAGAAAGAAAGAAAGAAAGAAAGAAAGAAAGAATGAAAGAAAGAAAGAAAGAAAGAACAACGTGAAGAAATAAAAAAGTAATTAGGAATAACACGAGATAAAATTGGGGAAAGAAAGAAAGAAAGAAAGAAAGAAAGAAAGATAGAAAGAATGAAAGAAAGAAAGAAAGAAAGAAAGAACAACGTGAAGAAATAAAAAAGTAATTAGGAATAACACGAGATAAAATTGGAGAAAGAAAGAAAGAAAGAAAGAAAGAAAGAATGAAAGAAAGAAAGAAAGAAAGAAAGAACAACGTGAAGAAATAAAAAAGTAATTAGGAATAACACGAGATAAAATTGGAGAAAGAAAGAAAGAAAGAAAGAATTGCTTCATTGTTGTGCTGCTTTGCATATATCTGTAATACTGTGACATTTTACAAATGATTAAGGGAGCTGAACTATAACGACAATGAAATTGAGGAGAGTTGGCATCATTGTTCAGATTTTGTAAATCAACCACTGTAACATCTGACTGACCGAGAAGTGATAAATGGGAAGGCAGGAAAGAAATGTTTGAAAACAAACAAAACAAGAGAAATGTGGCCGAGGAGGGAAGATGGAAAACAGGAAAGGGAGATAACTCATTGAAATTAACCTTTTTCCCTCATTTAACTTTATGCTTTAGATAGCTGTCTTTTTATCTCTCTGAGATAAAAATAAAAGGAAGCTAATGACATCAACTAGGAATATTATATAAGTCATTATGCATGATTAAGTATTGAATATAACTGGATACAAAATGTTTTTATTCTGTATTGAATCACAGAGTGATTAATTAAATTAAAAGCGGTTTTGTCTATATATCAGGCAAATTATGGCGCGTTTGGCTTACTGAAAAGCGTGCCTAATTTCACGAAGAAAGTAACGTTCATTAAAATTTGATTTCTTTTGTCTCGTTCTGATTTATTTACTCATATTTTCATATGCATAACCAGATATATATAAACAATGATTATGCACAACGTTTTGTGAATTTTGTAACTTTTTGTTAAAGGTAATGTTTTCAATATTTTAAACCAATGGTGATTTTTAACGAAGGTCATACCTGTAAACAGCTTTTGCTTTAGAAGCAGGAAACATTCATAATATTTTTTTCTCTGAAGAAGAAATATATTTTTCTTTTTCAAAAGTATTTTATTCATGGTTATAGTAATATTAACCTTACAAGGAAATATCTAATATGTATTGGTGGAGCAGCCACTCCTATTTTGGGTCGAAATTTATAAAATGTTTCTATTAAAACAATTTTTCATGAAAATAGGTTTCTCAAGTGAAGTTGTCACTTTTTCCAGTATTGGTGGGGGTTTCCTTTCTAACCTTTTGTTGGAAGTAGTGTGGAACATAACATATTATGATCGCTGTCGTTGAAATCCTCAATTGAGGAGGATTCTCGTATTTATTACTGTTTTTCATTGTAATCTTGTAGCGTCAGTAAATAAATCCTTTTCTGTAACAGCGTGTATTTAATCATACTACTGTCATAAAAAAAAAAATTGCACATTTTTACGGCAGATGCATATGCGAATGATCTGCTGACATATGTTAGCCCCTCATATGATGAGCTATTTCTCATGTAACTCATGGCTCGGAAAAGATCTCTCGTGCTTTGTCAATGGTAATATCGTGTGTCATTCACTAAAAAGCAGACGTATCTGCTATTGAGTTTGAAGTTGTGTCCATTACAATGACATTTGAAAGCAGAAAAGCGACAATGTAAATAAACAAGGGAGCTAAATGTGGGTTGTTAAATTTTGGTGAGACAAACCGAGATAAAGAGAGAATATTGTGTCATGGGGAGCAAGAAGAAAAAAATGAGGAAATATATGCCAGAAGGGGAGAAAAATTAAAAGAGAGAGAGAAATAAAGTAGAGAGCGAAATAAAAATACTATAATAGAGGAAGGAGAGGACAGAAAAGGGGATAAAAGAAGATAGATCTTAAAAGTATGACAGGAAAAGGTAAAAAAAAAAAGAGAAGACAGAGATTGATAGAGCTCAAAAGCATCTTCAAGTCCTTATTGTAGAAGAATTATTTTCCACCCTACAGCCTCTCTCTCACAGGCGGGATGTGGTGAGTCCCTCACTGTTCTATCGCTACTACAATGGAAAGTACTCGGACGAGCTGCATCTGTTTGTTCAACCAGGTCTAACCTTCATGGTTAGGACCCGCCATGCCACTTACATAGTAGCAAACCTCCCATATTCCCTCCGTATTCCATTGGTGAGAAGTAAGTTCCACTCGAACAGCTTCTTCCCGTGAATCACTGCCCTGTGGAACAGACTTCCAATAGAAGTTTTCCTCGATCACAACCTGTTCAACAGTCAACCTGTTCGACACTTAACCGTTAACTTCTCCTTTATCCATGTAAACTACCCCTTGACGTAACACTATCTCGCGTGCCCCCGGGCCGTGTACAGAGTGAAACTTACTGTAAAAAAAAAAGGGGGAACAATAATGAAGAGAGGGAGAAAAAAACAGATAAATAGACATAGAAAGATTCTACAAATTATGGAAGAAATGTTTTATAGAAACGGAAGAGATAATAAAAGAAATAGCACTAAAGAAAAGAGAAGAATTTTGGTGACTGATTATGATAAGCGATAACATTCGGTACATAAGAGCGACACATGTACTGCAGCCGTAGCAGCAGTGGTGTGTCTAGGACAAGATAGCCTGACGAAGTCTATCACTCTTCAGAGTGGTTTTTAATAGAGAGGTATGACTACGTCGAGACTAGTCATTACCTTGATGGTTGACTATTTGGGTTTACTAGATATGGTAAGCTTGGATGTGTGGCTGGTGCAATGGATAATAGCTTGGAATTGTTAATCAGAGAGCCGAGTTCCAATTCCAGTTTGCTTCGTTATATTCACGCAAATACCCTTGAGAAAGGCATGAAACCACCTCCTCCTCACCATGCAGCTATGAGCTAATTAGTAAAATTGCATCACTAAAATCATTATTCTTGCAATCTAAAAATATTTTAAATAACCTGAAAAATGTTGATAAGCCGTAAAAAAAACTAATTAATCTTATATAGTTGCAACATCAAGGCAAGATAGGCCAGTCTGCTCTGTTATTTAACATATAGTTGAAGGCAAAATATTTATATGGCTTATCGACCCTTTGTGGGTTATGTAAAGCTGAAATGATGTGAGAATATTTTTTGTGAACGAATGAATATTGCATTAATGAGATTTTGTGAATAAAAACATTTCCAGACACAAATCTTACTATTTAACCTATGTTTGGGGGGAAGGAATAGTTCCACACCTTTCCTGGAGGACTCTCTCGTCGTATATCGCCGTATGAGGGCCAAGCAGTTCAGTTCTCAGAACTGAAAAGCAGGACTAGACTCATATGATTTGCTTACAATGGTGAAGGCTTGTGCAGAATCAACCCTACTTTTGGAATAGCCGAATACAGAAAACAGGTGCACAGCGTTCCACAATGTCCCGAAAAGACCCTCCTCGTGATCTGAATTCTGAGTTGTCCTTTTCTTAGACCAGTTCGTACCAAAGGCTATAGGACCTAGTTTGTTCTCCTATTTACCCATAGCTAGATTCATACATTTGCCAACAGTAAATTCTAATTGAATGTAATGAACGACTGGACTTCGAACACAGTTCTCTGATTTCTTCTTCCCATTACACCACCCGTACATCCACTGAAGGACCATAGATCCATGCCTTTCTGTAAATGCAGAAGTGAGTCGAAAAAAGGCATGAGTTGGAACAGAATTCAACACACCCAAATTCCGCGTCAAGTAAAAGTATATAACATTTTTTAAGATGTTGGGGTAAAGATCGAATTGTTAAAACAGTAATTTTTATAATTCTCTTTAAAATTATTCACCTTTGGAGTGGGTTGGCATATAATTCCATTGGTAATTTGTGGTTGTTCGACAGCGCTAACTGTAATACCGTCATTGACGTGTTCGAATGGTACCAGACCAGGTAAAAAATGGTTTCGGAATGGATTGGATGGCATTGATGACGCCAATTCACTCGTTTCTTTGAGATACATGGCCACTTGACGTCGTATAGTTGAATTACGTGGACCTCGTTCATGTTGGACGGCTAGAAAAGAAATTTAAAAAATCAATATAGTAGGATAAAATTAATTATTATTTATGACATTAATTAAAGACATTTTTTAAATTATTAGAACTAATACACGCTTTTTCGTTTAAGTATGACGTATGGCGTTACTTTGAAGTGATTATAATTCCAATCCCATTTTCAAGATCTAAAAACGCCAAGATTTAGTAACAACCGGCTCTTCATAACGACTGAGATATTTAAAATGACAACACGTATAAATATTGTCGGCTCAAGTCGACAAAATAACGGCTGAGTAAAAGGTTACGGCGTTTTTGTTTCGGTACGAGATATTTGTATTCCTTAAATAGAGTAATTGTACCTTGCTTTGTCATGATGGCTTTTCGTAGCCTAATTGGCAAAAGGCACATACACACATAGAAATCTACCTGTTAAAAGTGATATATATATATATATATATATATATATATATATAGTTTATGCAAAACTAGGTAATCCGCATGGGTAGACCCAAGGAGGATGATATCCAGAGAGCTCAATGTAAAATTCAGAGCAGATATGTTTGAATAAAAACAGACCACTTTAAGGTTCCATGTAATAAGTTATTTCACCACAACCCCTTTAACAGGGCTCTGGATCATCAGACTTTACTGCCAAAGGTTGAAATGAAAAATGAAAAGAAATTCACACGTTTTTGATGGACCTCATCAAGCATATGTAAAATTAACGAAGTGAGGAAGTAAGGTGGGAGAGAAAATAAGATATGAGTGGGTTAGGTGTACCATTTCAATTCCTTATTCTTAACCCCATTGTGTGTCGGCTAGACGTTGCTTGAGCCTAACGCGTCTTGTCTCTAGATATCGATGGGTAAGGCGTGAAGACCGACATTAAAGGAAGAAGCTACAGCAACCCTAACAAATTACATTCCACGAGGACAGGTTTCATTCAAATATATATATATATATATATATATATATATATATATATATCAGATCATTACCACTATGTAATGAATTGCCTCCTCACTAGATGTCTCACACTTTTTGTTTTGTTTCTAAGTTATATAAATACGTATGATAAAATGGATGAACTTTGTGATGCGTTTCCTTCGGCGAAAGCACTTCCATAAAATATGGTTTTATTGATGGAATCAGTTTTGTCTATAAAACGTGAGGAAGCGTGAGAAAAATCTTTTTTATTATTATTTGGTAATTTTGATGTTTAATCTTTTCTATTTATCAACGATCTCCCTTAATAAGTGTTGATCGGAAAGTTAGTCGCTTTAGAGCATTTGCAATCATTTACAGTTGTTAGGAAGAAAAAAAGCCCGAAATGCAAATTACAAATTGAATATGTCAACATCAAATAAGTGCAGAAGTTTAAATATTTGAAAAGTGTTTTAACAAAGGATGGAAAACGTGACACCGAAATCTGAAGTCGGAATACAATGGGCAAGATGCCTTTCAAGAGCTAAACAAAGTACTAAGAAACAGGAAATTTTTGTTGGAAACAAAGAAAAGAATACTGAAATATGTAATATCAATCCTATCTATATTTCTGAGATGAGGTATTATGTACACTATTTACATCATTCGGACTATTGTCCTCATCTTTGTCGCCATATTTATTTCAACGTTTCGGCCGTTCTACGCTCCGGTCTTCTTCAGGTGGTTGGAATGTCGAACTGAATCCTTTATTTCACTCGCTGGAGTAGATTGTTCTAGTTCCACGTGCCATGTTTAATGGATGTCAGTTATCAGTTATCTCCTGTTAATTTTCCCTCTGAAAGTTCTCCACTGCCTTAACCGGGTATTGAACTCACACTCTTTGGGTCATATCACTGGATCTAACCAACGCCTTTATCCAATGATAACAGCAAAAAAAAATTGCAATATGACCATTGGTAAAAAATGTTTTTTTATAATACCCAGAAATTCATGCACAGATGTCCTCAAGGACGCATGGGACAGTGGATAAAGGCGTTGGTTAGATCCAGTGACAGGACCCAAAGACTGTGAGTTCAATACCCTGTTAATTCCCGCCCTGAAAGTTCTCCACTGTTAAGGCAGTGGAGAATTTTCAGGGGAGAATTAACAGGAGATAACTGATAGCTAACATCCATTAAACATGGCACGTGGAACTAGAACAGTCTACCCCAGTGAGCGAAATAAAGGGTTCAGTTCGACATTCCATCCACCTGAAGAAGGCCGGAGTGTACAACGGCCGAAACATTGTAATAAATATGGCGACAAAGATGAAGATAATAGTGAGAATAAAGATGGCTGGAGTTAACAGAAATGTGATTCTACAGAAGGATGCTGAGAATTCCGTGAAAGGATCGCGTAGGCGACGATGAAGTTTCAAGTAAAATGAAAACAAAAAAGTAATCTTATACTCAGAATCAGAAAGAGATTGTTGAAAGGTGTGCTTAGAGAATTTGACACTTTCAGAATATCGAAGGCAAAAGGAACAAGGAAAGACAACAGATCACCTACCTGACGAACTTCTGTAAATAGATGGTGGAACGGGGTTAGTAGAGATGGCAAAGGAACAAACGTTAATAAGCGCTACAAGAGATAAGAGGTTGGGGATTATCCATATCCTGAAGCGACATGTCATATAAAGGAAGATGAAAAATTGAGGAAAAAATTTCTTTTCAAAAGTAATTTTCAATATATCTTTGTGTTTTAAAATCTGAGAAAACGTATTAAAAAAATTAGAGTGAAAGTAGTTATGGAAGAATAGAGGGCAGAACTATTCTATGTATATTGTTGTTAAACTAATTGTATTTTTGCTTAATGGTCGCCTCTATTCACGTTTCAACATTTTCTTAACAAAGAGAAAAGATGCAACAATAATATCGATAAATCCTCATCCTAAGAATACTGAAGAGAATATTATCACTACAAAAGCAATTGAAAATACACTTACAAAGTTAACGATAGCAAGAAACAAAAGATAATGTAACAAGAAAATACCCGTTATAAATAACACATTAATTTTGCCGTGCTCGCTTCTAAACAGTACATTTTCAGAGCTCAGGTGAAAACGATGTCACACCACTGACATGAGTTTGACAGACGCATAAGTAAATGAATTAAAACAAATGATATTGAAAGAGAAGCGAAGTGAAGTGTAGGATTCGTAGAACAGGAAGGAAGTTGAATTAGAATATTAATAGAATTTACATAATTTAGCACAAAATAATGATGTCTTGCTTTTTTCTCTTTCTTTTTAGAAAGCATTAAAAAATAAAGTTTTATTGAATAGAAAAAGCCCTTCTGTGAACAAGCTTTTGCTTAGTACTATCAAACTATCAACACTTATTGCTCGACAACGGAAGGACCTTGGGGGAAAAAACTTTCGGGAAGACTAAAAAAAAAAAAAAAAAAAAGAAAGAGATTTAAGATAAAGACCGGAAGTTAGAAGGCACGTGACCCAGCATTTGTCGTCAGTTTTCTTTTATTGTTACACACTTTTTCGTTGAAAGAAAAATATCTTATGTCTGTCCTTTCGTTCTATCTCTGTCTCTCGTTTCCTCAGGATGTGGGTGACCATGGTTCTCCACAGCTTCCTGCTTTTTGTCACTTTCGTCAATACTTGCTCCTGTATGACCAACCCTTTGTCTTTTTGTGACACTCGTCCGATTTTTCTTAAATTTGTCAAGTAGTTTATTCACTGTTCATCTTTACATCTTATACCATCGCCACGTCCTGTGGGTTCTCAAAGACCAACTTCCCCTCCCCCATTATACGTCTCTAATATCTCAATGTCTTTCTTTCTTTCTTTTTTTTTACTAAAGTTCACCCAACACAAGACACATGTTAAAAAGTTACTGAATGAGATGTGTGATATGAATGTAACAGGAGGCAGAAAAAAAATGAAGGTTATGTGGATAAGGAGGATAGATAAAGTTGACACTTGACTCAAAGACGTTAAGATTGTAGGGTCCAGGGACGAATCTAAGCGGTAGTTTATTCCACAAAGTAAAAGTTGTCGGGGAAAAGTTAAGCAGAACCTCCTCCTTACAAATGGAACCTAGAGGAGATGTGCGTAATTTGACATAGTGGACATAGCACGGTGAGTTCTATCTATAATGGTCTAAACTGGTGAAACTAATGAATGGAGCTTACTTTTTGTTTATATTTTTAGCACTTTTGTTATTAAGAATCTCTTATCTTAGATAATAGAAGCTCTGTCAAGGAAGATGAAATATTGTTAAAACCTGTATACAAATTTAATGTGGATGATCTAGTGATTATAGAATTTTATATACAGTTTTTTCAATCAATTTAAACCAAGCCAGGCGATAATGCCACTAAGATGTAAGGGGCTACTGAGAGTGGGAGTCAATAAGAAGACATTAGAAGTAAGTGGAAACGCAATCATAAATAGGAAACAAGAGATAAACTTCTACTCCTGTTCAAAAGACTGGAGAAGAGTGTGATCTGGACGATAGGCGAACCTATCTACTCCTATTATATATAAAAAAGGAATTTTTCTGTTACATTTTTCGCCTTCAAAGCAAATTGATAAATGTAACTGTAAGTTCTATTCTGATAGTTACTTTTCTCGGACTTCTCACAGGTGGAACTCTCTTCCAGCTTCTTGCTATCGTGTCGACTACAATTTTCCAAACTTTAAATGCAATATCAATCATCATCTTCTGTCTCCTTGAAACTTGTTCTTTTTATTGTCCTTACCCCTCAGCAAACGTTTTCTCAGTTTCCATTGTCTTTCATCCTCCGTAACCTCTTGCGTCTTTGTGGCTTTATCGCCTTGCTAGGAATGGAATCATAAAAAAAAACATTCGATTGAGATTTCATTGTCAATTATCAGATTCACTTGTAATCCACTTGACGAGTGCGGCTCAAGAAAGAATAAATTTCAAATAAAATCCAAACAAGTAATTAAACAAAAGAAATTTAAATGATAAATATATGTAGCCCTGTGGAAGCGCACACCATGCAGCTAAGGAAAGAAACGTTCGCATTGACTCGATGATCCCGACTACGGTCGATTCCGTCTTATTTTTTTTTAAATGATAAATATAATGAACAATGAGAAGAACACGCTTGTCATAGCAAAAAGAAAATTAAACTATAGTGCTTGAATTTGATGCTGCTTTTCTTTCATTTGTCCCCTATAGCATTTTTCTCCAGTTGTCCCTTATAATGTTTTCTTCCATTTGCCCCTATAACATTATTGTTCCATTTGTCCGCTATAATGTTTTGTTCCGTTTGTCCCTATAACATTATTGTTCCATTTGTCCTCTAGAGTGTTTTTGTTCCATTTGTCTCCTATAATGTTTTTCCATTTGTCCCTATAACGTTCTTTTCCCATTTGTCCTATATAGTTTTTGTTCCGTTTATCCTCTGTAGTGTTTTTGTTCCATTTTTCCCCTATAATGTTTTGTTTCATTTGTCCCTATAACATTTTTGTTTCATTTGCCATCTACAAAGTTTTCTGCATTTGTCCCCGATAATGTTTTTGTGCCATTTGTCCCCTATAGTATTTTAGTTCCATTTGTCCTTATAACATTTATATTCAATGTGTCTCCTATAGTTTTTTTTCCATTTGTCCCCTATAATGTTTTTGTTCCATTTCTCCCTTATAATGTTTTATCCATTTGCCCTATAATATTTTTGTTTCATATGTCTCCTATAAAGTTTTTTTTAACACTTGTCTTCTATAACAAAAAAAGAATTCATCTCAGCATGAAATTGAGACAAACAAACATTTGATGCCTTTCCTTAAAAAAGGCAATTTTCCTATCAGTCTAATCGTAACTTGTTAAATTATTATATTACCACCTAACTTCGACAAAACTAACACACCCGTACCTTTTCATTAACTTAAAGCAATTTTTAGCATCACCTTTATCCAGAACGGAAGATAAATAGTGGCATCTCTATTAAAATAAGAGGAATGTTTAAACGCCACAAATTAAATTTTAGCTTTTTAGGGAGATTTAAAAAAAAAAAAAAAAAAAAAAACTGGCATTCAGTGTTATGGAAGTAGTATCAAATAAATCATAGGCCTTGCCAGGTCACATATGTCTTCCCTCATCCCAACTTCAATTATTCAAACATTTTTGTCGCTTTGTTTAGCTAAATAGTGCACTTAGATTTTTGCTTTTTTTTTTTTTTTTTTTGTTCAAGATTCATGAATGGCTACTGACCAGTATTTACTGTTAATTTTTTTTATTTTAATTATTTTCTCGGTAATTACAGAGAATTCTTTCTTTTTTTTCTTTTTGTTCCTTTTTCTTTCGATCGTTAAAAAGTCACAGTCCTGATACTTCAGACATACGCAGACATCTAGACATCTCTCCGTTGTTCTAAATACTGAACCCAAACCCCAAAGTTGGTCTTTAGATAGATCACAAACGATACACGGTTTTCGAGAGGGTAAAAAAAAAAGAAGCAGAATATTGTTAGCTCAATGCCAAAAACCACAGACAAAAAAGAGATGCAGATTTGAAGATGCAAGAATTTTCTGTGGTTGCAAGACGCTTTGTGAAAACGCTACGCAAACTGAGTGGTTGCCACGTGACCAGGCACCCACAAAATGGAGGACAGGGCTCTTCTTAACGCTCAACTCAGTCCCTCTTTTGCTATGAATGGTGTAAGGTCGAATCCAGGACGCACACCGACCTGCGTGTGCAAGATAATAGACAAAGAAAGGAAAGAGGGAAAGAAAAAACTAAGCCGTTGAAGCAATTTGCTAGTTATCAAGGTTTGCAAGGAAGAATAGTGTCTATAAGGCGATGGCCAGAAAAGAACCTGTACACACGCGCATACGAGCACACACGTGCTCGCGCGAACACCTATACAAAGAATGCAATTAAAAGCTCGTAAAGTGGAGGCGGGAAGAAGATAAAAAAAGAAATAAAACAAATAAAAAATGGGTACAAGAAAGAAATGATATCGGAAGAGGAAGCTGGGTGGAAAATAAGAGCAACGAAATATATATATATATATATATATATATATATATATATATATATATATATATATATATATATATATATCAGATATATATATATATATATATATATATATATCAGATGTAGGTATTTATTAAGGATTTTTAATCCTTTCATCTCAGGCAAGACAACAAAGCCACTAAGACGCAAGGTGATTACTGAGTGTGAGAGAATATGATAATATGATCACTGCTCCCCACAACTTCCTGTCTTTTGTTTATCTATCTATCTATCTATCTATCTATCTATCTATCTATCTATCTCAGACTGTTCACTATCTATATATCTATCTCAGTCTGATTATATCTATCTCAGTCTGTTCATATCTATCTATCTATCTATCTATCTATCTATCTCAGACTGTTCACTATCTATCTATCTATCAATCTATCTATCTATCTATCTACCTTGACTATTCACTATCTATATATCTATCTATATCAGTCTGTTTATATCTATCGCAGTCTGTTCATATCTATCTATCTATCTATCTCGGACTGTTCACTATCTATCTATCTATCTATCTCGGACTGTTCACTATCTATCTATCTATCTATCTATCTATCTATCTATCTATCTATCTATCTCGGAATGTTCACTATCTATGTATCTATGTATCTATGTATCTATCTATCTATCTATCTATCTATCTATCTAAGCAATTTTTGACTCTCCATCATCGCCACTCGTATTCTGCAATTCATTCATACATACCCTTTGAGTCAGTTACTCGTTGTCAGTTTATATATAAAGATCCCTTGAGTAGTTACTTATGGCACGTGACTGATAGATAGATAGATAGAAACAGAATAGGATAGATAGATAGATAGATAGATAGATAGATAGATAGATAGAAACAGAATAGGATAGATAGATAGATATATAGATAGATAGATAGATAGATAGATAGATAGATAGATAGAAACAAAAAATAGGATAGATAGATAGATAGATAGATAGAAACAAAAAATAGGATAGATAGATAGATAGATAGATAGATAGATAGATAGATAGATAGATAGATAGATAGATGCAAACAGAGTGGTATAGATAGAGTGAAAGAGAGAGAAAGAGATGACATTAAAGTTTAAAACAAAGTGATACGAATGAAACAAAAGGTAGCAATAAATAAATGAGAAGGTATAGAGTAAGGGTTAGAGGGAGAGAGAGAGAAGGGCACAGAGAAGAGAGGGAGGATGAAAAAACCGGCAAAGGGAAAAGTTGTAAGGAATGAACTGATTAAATGAATGAACAATTAAATGAATGAATAGATCTGAATGAACAAATGAATAATAAATGCGACACACGATGTGAGAAGAGGAAGGAGTGTAAAGTCGAGTCGATAGACACCTTGAAAGGCGAAACAAAAAAGAAAAAGAAAAAGGTTGTAGGCTTCTATAGCTCTGGTCACTCAACAATTACTTCAGAAAAGTGTATTCGGAGCCAAAAATCAACACAATGCCATCAAATCGGGTATGGAGAGAACGTACGGGGGTATTGAGAACGTTGTTTACGCAGCTGCCGGGCCCCCAGTGGGCTAAATGCGACAGGGGTGCGTTGCGGACAACAAGAAGGCCAAGGTACTCGTGCTCACTAGGCGACTAGTGCTAGCGGTGAAGTTAGTCGACAATAATGACAATAATGGTGGGCCCTTGCTTGATTTAACAGGGATTCCCCTCCTCTTTAAGTTCTCGCTTGTGCATTCCATATTTTCTCTCCATCTCTATTCTTCTTACTTGTAAGGCAGAGGACTTAGTCAAGATTATAACCATTTTGGAAAATGATAAAAAAAAATTTCACTAAATAATAAAAAGCCAAATTTTAAAAGCAGGCTGATGCTCGTCGGGATACAAGATTTTATTTATGAAGAACAACTTTTTATGATGGCAGCATTTTTTTTATTTAATAATGAATCCATTGGTTTCAAACTCATTAACAAAAAAAAAAATTCTTTTATTGGAGGAAAGATAATCAAGAAGGCATCCTTCTAAGTTAAAGCAAGAAAAACTGTTAAAAAGTAGACGAACTGTAACCATTTTCCTGTCCGACATGAAACTCCGAGTAGTGTTATCGAGGTTGATATTATATATTAGGTTGGTGAAAAAATAATGTCGTTTTCTCACATAATAATATATGTGAGAAAACGACATTATTTTTGCACCAACCTAATATATATATATATATATATATATGTATGTGTGTGTGCGTGTCATATATATATGTCATCCACAGACAAAATGTTCCGCTGTATCACAGTTCTTCAGTGTGGCTAGACGTCCGATTGCCTCTAGCTAGGATCGAATCCCGACTGAATTGGCGTCAGTCACAGATTCTACCACTAAGCCGTCGAAGGTGAATTTTTAGCGCATTTATTTTTAGATAAACACACAGTAACTGAGAAGACTCGATTCGCTTTACCGAATATATATATATATATATATATATATATATATTAGGTTGGTGCAAAAATAATGACGTAAAAAAGTCGTTTTTGACGTATTTTTTAACGTCAAAAAACGACATTATTTTTACACCAACCTAATAAATATATATAAATCAGGAATGTTGAAATCTTTAAACATTTTTATTCTTTAAGCGATCATTTTTTCGGTTTTATCTTTCTAGAAATGTAAAAATTAGGGACTAGAAATTTTATTTTAATTACTAGCCATAGACTTCTGGTTAGTATTAATATTAGGAAAAAAAACAACCAGTTTCTCCTTAATGGATGATCTCGGAATAAAAAATGATTTTGCCAAGACACATTAGCCTCTTAATTGATTTAAAAGAAATGTTCAGAAAGAAAATTACAATTTAAAAAATAAGCTCTACTGAAATTAGCACTTCTGCCCCATCTACTCCCCAAGTTGACATGGGGGGAGGCACCCAGTTGAGAGGTTCGATGCAATAAGCGCTGACCTTGTCGATTATTATAGTTGATTATTGACAATATAACTTAGGTAGAAAAAAGTAAAAGTACAAAAATGAAAAAAAAACAACGCTACTGAAACTAATGCTTTTGGTGGTCCAACCTCATCGGGGATTTCTGCGTAGTAAGCACGGCAACGGCCATACAGATACACGATGTATATCATTAGTTGATGACTGAAAATGTAACGTCATTTAAAAGTAATTTAAAAAAATAAATTTGGCGGGTGGCCATAAAACAGTACCGAAAAAAATGCCAAAAGCCACAACGGGACCAAAAAAAAAATGACCCCACCCCGCGCCGGTCGGGTGTTTCAGGGGTAAGACGCGCCGACCTTATATATATATATATATATATATATATATATATATATATATATATATATATATATAAGAAAATTAATGACAAAGCGGAAAAAGGTTTTCATGTAAAGCGTTTCGACCTTTAGGACTTCGTCAGATTAAAGTATCTTGCGCACTTGTTAGAGCGTCTATACGCCGGTATACAACAGGACAGTTCTGAAAATTATAGTTTTGTTTAATTTTTTTCTGTTTTTGATTTATTATGTTTATGTTTCTTTTCTATATTTTTCTCATTATTTATTTTTTTTTATTTAATTTTTGCCATAGTCCGAATTTGTGGTCGATAAATATTAAAATGAAAAAAGAAATCTTTATTTAAAACCAAAATAATTAATCGTATGGGGTGGGGAACAATTGATTGGCGAATTAGGTAATGGTTGCTCTAGTTATTTAAGACGTTGCATACTGAGAAAGACAAAATTCGGAAAGTGTTATTGAACTACCAACATCATGATTTTGAAACTTCTTGGACACATTTTGCGAATGAATCCAGAATGTCCAGCTAACAAAGCCATGGAATTTTACTTTGAAAAGACTGACTTCAAAAAGTTCAGAGGTCATCCAAGAACCACCATTTTTACAACGCTGAACCGAGACATTCAAAGAACAAGGCAGAAAGATCCCATTTTTTCTTTGGGGAAGTTTACAATCAAGGAAGATCTGCAACGAATCCGCAAACTCGCAAAGGACAGAGAAGGTTTGACAAAATATTGTCGAATCAGTAAACAATGTCACTGAAGATGAGAGATCATCTTGATTCATGACCTCAAATTGAAACAATTTTGCTGTTGATGATGTAACGTTTTATTAATTTATTTTAAGGTATCTAAACTAAATGGACACTGATACAATGTGTCTTTATTAAATTTTCACTTCATCAAAAGAATTATCTATAAGAAATTGGAAACTTAAACTTCCAATGTCTTTAATGATAGTTCGGTATATAAGAATCTCACTTGAGGTTTGTAGCGAATTGTGAGTTCCAGAAGGCGTCAAGGCAAGGGGCCTACCTGAGAGTATAACTGTTCAACAAGGACTGAGAAGATTTAGTCTCTGCTAGGTATCTAAACTATAATTAGGATTATTTACTGCTGTCCTCATCTTTATTGCCATATTCGCGACGTTGTACGCTCCGGTTTTCTTCAGGTGATGGGAATTTTTAACTGAACGGGGTAGGTTGTTCTAATTCCACGTGCCATACCCCTTTCGGGTGTCTCAGTTATCTTCCTTTAACTCAACTCTCCAAGTTTTTTTATTCAGCACTGCAGTAGCTAGGTATTCAGCTCACAACTCTTTGGGTCAAGCCACTTAATCAAACCAACGCTTTTATCCACTGGGTCATGTGTTCTTGAGTCCGAACAATGTGAATAATGTAAATAATTACAATTCCTCATGTCAGAAATATAGGCAGATATATTTAGGCTGGCAAAATATTGTCGAATCAGTATACAATGTCATTGAAGGTGAGAGAACATGTTAACTTATGGCGTCAAATCGAAACAGTTTTGATGAGGAGGAGAGTAGAGAAATCAAGATAGAAACCTACCAAAGTAACATAAGGAAGTTTTTTATTTTTTTATTTTTATTTTTTTCGGAAAGACTTTCATTTTTAAGTCGAACAGTTAAAATGTAAAATTAGCCAAGGGATATAATCCAGAATATTGTCTTATCGTTAATAGAAAGAGGTAGGTTGAAAAATAGGGAAATGGTTAAGTGATGAGGAGATTGGCTGGTTGGAAATAAAACGAAAGAAAATAGGACGAGAGAAATGTATTTAAGGGAGAGTCGAAAGTACAAAGACAAGAAAGAAGAGAAGAAAAGGAAAAAGAAAAAGTAGTATAAGAAAGTAAAAGAGAATGCATTAAAAGAAAGGAAGACAGAATCATAGAAAGAGAGAGTGGGCGATGACAAAAGAAGAGGAAGTAAAGATTAAAAAAGAAAGAGAGAGAGGAAGGAGAAGATCAAAGAAGAGTAAAAAGGAATAAATAAGAAAAGGTATCCGGCTTGTGAAGAGCCCGTAATAGTTATATTCGACTACATAGGTACCCCTCAACTTTAAAAGGGCAGAGGTCACAAATGCCTTTAAAGGAATAATAGTTTTTTAAGACACGTGTATAGAATGACTTCAATTAAATTTCTCCCTTACTCTTATTCTAACCTTATTCTTAATTATAAACTCTTGGCCAGTCAATTTTTTTTCCTAACTCTTACCCCGTTTCCTCCCTTACTTTGATGAAAATCTTCCCACTACTCACCCTCAGCAAAATAAAAAATAAAAAAAAACAAAAAAAAAAAAAAAACAATAAGAAGTGGAAAGCAAAGAAGAAAAGCCACAACGTTATTCTTTTGAGATCAGCGGCAGTTTTTAAAACCAAGAAAATGTCCCCGGGTTGCGTTGGTTTGCAGTCAGCATCACAAAGAGCAGAAACAACACGATAATGGTGCGCAAACGCGGCAACAACAACAACCACAACAAAAAGAATAGAAAATACAAGTAAACTCAAACGTGAAAGAAAGACAGAAAAAGGGTTAAAGAAAAAATGGATGGGGAGAGAAGGTGACTCAATTAACTTTAGCGCTAACAGTCAATTCATTTCAAATCTTTGCGACGCTAGTCCTTCGTGGTTTTCACACGCAACTTACACATTGGCGGATTGATTTCTTTTCCAGCACACCCATTAACGTTTCAGTTTAAAGTAACAAAGGCACTTCCGCGCCAGGAAAGAAATCCTCATTAAATAAATATGATTTCTGGGCTAACTGATTTCTCTCATCGAAATAATGATTAATAACAAAAGATAGTAACAAAAATAATAACCCAGTTTCTGCTCGCTTAAAATGCGGTAAGCAGACGACAAACAAAGTCTTGTAGACTAGATGAAAAGCAACAACATTTTGCCATTATGAATATCGCTAGCAAGCGACAATATTTCTCCTGTGTTAAATGGAGATATTTGGAGAATCGAGTGAATGATTTTTTTTTTAAGCAATTATAATAAACAAGAAAAAAAAGAATATTGGAAATTGTAGGTTCTGTTCTTCGAATTTCAGAGTTGGAGTTATATTTCCACTTCCATGAATATGATTTTAGATTCATGCCTTAAATATTATTGAATATAAAAATATCTTAAATGTTGTTTCAAATTTGACCGGGTAATTTAAATAAAAAAAACAGATACCATCTAAAAGATACACAGATAAATATAAAAGATTGTATTGCTTATATGATTCCGTCAGTGACGTAACGTGCGTTGCCAGCGCCCGGGACAAGTCAAGCATTGTTCCCCTAACCCGTTAACACATCCTTCCACCATTTTCGTATTAACTCATCCCAAAAAGTATATATTTTAATTTTAAGAAAATATTGATTTAATTAAAGTAAAATATATATATAATATGATTATGCTCAAATTTGAATTTACTGGAGAATTGTGTGAGGAGAGGCGCTATTTTACAACTCGACTTCATATCAAAGAAGTAATTTTGTTTTTAAGCAACAACTAGACTCAAATTTCACTAAATGTTAAGCAACTCCATTACTAACATCAGTGTGGCTTAAGCAATAAAAAAAAAATTAGACAAAAATAGTAATTGTTCCACTGGACCTAGGGTGGAAAGTTATAACTTATATGAAACTGACCATTGAAAAGCCGAAGCAACAGAAAGACGATACCAGGCGTGGTAAACTGAACAACTTTATTCAAACTCCCCGTGGATCTGTTTTGCTCCCAGAATTCCCTAGTAGGACCGGAAGTGCTTGCAATCATCATCATAACATTATTGATGTTCTTATAAACACCCCCCCTTCCGAAGGTAATTTATTTTCTTAATTTATTTCTAAATTTACCATGGACTGAACATGAGAGAAAAGACGAATTTTTAGGGGAAATGGAAACAAAAAGAATCGATCCAAGATAAATTAAATAACTTGAAATTGAAAGAGTTAATTAGAAATGATTTTAAAATATCAATAAAGATAAATCAAGGGATGTATATCGATTAATGACACAAAAAACTAAAAAAAATACGTTAGAATATTGCGTGTGAACCAAAAAAGAAAAAACTCTTTCGTTCATATTTTTCCCGCTCTTTATCCTCCAAACGGAAAAGTTCTATCAACAGAGGCTTAGCTCCGTGTTATTGTCAAATAATACAAAATAGTAACAATGGTTTGCCTATCACGCCTGGCTGGCAAGGAAGGCATTTGCCAAAGGTAGCTACTTACAAAAGCCCAAAGCGTGGATCGATAACACTGTTACTCGATTTAAATTGTTCATCCAATTCCATGTCTATTATCGATATTCTGTATTTCAGAGCTTTTATGATTATGTTAGCTAAGTAGTCGGCATTTGGTACATATAAAGTATTCCGTCGTTTAGTCTACCAGTGAATTGTATATAATGTTGTGCTCTTTCCAAGTCATGTGACATATAATTCCGCTGCAAAATTCAATATGTCGGAAATATTAGGTTGTTGCAAAAATAATGACGTAATAATGTCGTTTTTTGACGTATTTTTTAACGTCAAAAAACGACATTATTACGTCATTATTTTTGCACCAACCTAATACTTCCAGCGTAGAGAACATTATGGATTTTACAATGGTATAAAACGATTAATCCGTTAAATGCGAATGACGGAAAATTTACAAATATATAAATTGATTGTATTTTACGATATATAATACGAATGGAAGACGTCAAAATAAATCAAATACAGACATTTTTAACAAACAACAGAAAATGTGACTATACAGAATAAACGGTATGTTCTAGCGAGAATTTTGTTAGGGCAATACCGTTAAAATGTTCTTATAAGAAGAAACCCCCGAACGCGCACTGGAATAGCAAATGGTGCCTTCTAAAAGCTAAAGAAAATATTAAGAAACAGAAAAATCTTCATTACAAACTAAGGAAAGAGAGCTGAATATCTATGTTTTGTTTTTTAATCGATATCACCTCATGCAAGGCAGTAAAGCCACTAAGACACAAGGGATTACAGGGAGTGTAAGAATTAGGAACAGAAACATTAATAATGAGCGGAAAGAGTAATCAGGAGGATATTAGATAGCGATTGACATTGCTTTTAAATTTTTGCAGATTAAAATTGTCTGGAAAGCATGGAGTCGGAAAATAGTTCCACAAGCGAGAAGTGCGAAAAAAGAGACTGTTAGCATAGAATGTACGGTTACATCTAGCCAACTCAACTGTAAATTGTTGAGACTCCCCAACCAGTCTAGTAATGCGCTTAACTTCACAAGGTATAGGCATCATAGCGAAGAGCTCATTTGAACAATTACCATGAAAGGATTTCTAGAAAAGGCACAGAGAGGCAACCGCTCTGTGATATCAAAACTTCTACATGACAAAATGATATCAATTTTAAGAATTTTTCGACCCAAATCAACTGCTATCTGAAATTTGGTACGATCGACTTCCGTGTACGTAACTAACAAAGGAAAAGATTGCAATATATTTAAACTATAAATCTTTATTTTTCTTTTGTATAAATAAATGTCCAAATATTTGAAGCATGATGCTTAAGCTTATTATAGAAATTTCATTTATCTGCTTCTTGCGGATCAGTCTGTCTCAGGTCCCCAGACTAAGAGAAAATATCATTTATTTTCTTCCGAACAATTTAAAGTGACTCGTTGCAACTTTTCAGAAAGACATTTTCCGCTGATATGAAGCAGAAAGATTATATTGAATCAATTACTAGGTCTTCTGCAAGAAAATTTGGTTCACTCTGTTGTGCTAGACAATTTTTCTCGCCAGAAAATGTCTTACATATTTAAAGTCCACAATTTGTCCTTTCTCTGAATATTGCTGTCATATATGGCCCGGTGCTCCTGCTATATATTTAAAGATTTTTAATAAAATTCAAAGAATCTACAATGTTATTGATCCTGACCTGGCATCTCGGCTTCAGTGCTATTTCCACCGCCGTAACGTAGCTTCCCTGTGCCTTTTATATAAATACTTTCATGGTAATTGTTCTGATGAAGTACGTTCGTATCCCATATAAATCTTACAGAAATGTAATATTTCAACATCTGAATTAATTTGAAAGAAGATATGTTGAAAAAATATGGTCGGAAGACATGTTGGAAGAATATTTTTGGAAGAATAGTTGGAAGAATATGTTGGAAGATATGTTGGAAGACAATGGCTGATATAATATGTTGGAAGAATATGCTGGAAAAATATGGTCGGAAGATATGTTGGTAGAATATGGTTGGAAGAATTTGTTGGAAAAATGTTGGAAGAAAATGGTTGAAAGAATATGTTGGAAGACATGGAAGAATATGTTGTAAGAATATGGTCGGAAAACGTGTTGGCAGAATATAGTTGGAAGTATATGTTGGAAAAATGTTTGAAGAAATGTTGAAAGAATATGTTGGAAGACATGTTGGAAGAATATGTTGGAAGAATATGGTCGAAAGACATGTTGGTAGAATATGGTTGGAAAACATGTTGGAAGAAATTGGTTGAAAGAATATGTTGGAAGACATGTTGGAAGAATATCTTGGAAGACATGTTGGTAGAATATAGTTGGAAGTATATGTTGGAAAAATGTTGGAAGAAAATGGTTGAAAGAATATGTTGGAAGACATGTTGGAAGAATATGTTGGAAGAATATGGTCGAAAGACAAGTTGGTAGAATATGGTTAGAAAACATGTTGGAAGAAAATGGTTGAAAGAATATGTTGGAAGAATATGGTTGGGAGAATATGTTAGAAGACATATTGGAAGAGTATAGTTATACATACGATTAGTCTAATTACCAGTCAGAAAATTGATTAAATAAATATCTCGACTTTTTGTAATAAAGGCTTGTTAGAGTTTGGGTATATTCTGATGGCAATCACCACACTGTTTCCAAAACCTATAACTCCTTTCTCCTTAGTATTCACAGTCAGTTATTGCAATACGAACCAGCATAAGCTAATTTTAAGAGGATGGGGACATTAAGGGATTTTTTCTCCGAAATTTCCACAAAATACATTTAAATAAGAGTTTCTGATAACCAGGGTGAGTGTAATGAATAAATTATGCGAGCTGAGTTGAGGGGCTCATGCTGAGAGAAGACCGCTTTCAAATGTTAGCCACCGAACGGTGGTTTCTGCAGGCAATTGGCGGTTTACCGTATCACGTCACCGCCGTTAAGAGCGCACCACCGCAGACCGCGCTGCGTTAGGATCTTGCTCTCCCGACTCCGCGAGGAAAGAAAGACTCTCCTAAATGGAAGGGATTACAACATTAAATAAATAAAAAGATGAATTATAAAATAAAAACAGAAAAGAAAAGGAAAAGAGAAAGTGAAGCATAAAAAAAACATCAACAGATGTACACAATACACGACTCTTCTTCTTCTTCTTCTTCTTCTTCTGCTATTGTTGTATCCCTTCAGGCCGTTAGCAATCATGGCTCTCCACAATTTCCTGTCCTTTGTAGCTCTTAATAAATTTATCTATTTGCCATCACCCCATAACCTTTTTCTGCCATCCATTTACTCATGTTCGCTAGGTAGGTTATGCGTTAGTTTTCTTTTGTTCCTCTTGAAGCTGTCCTGTGTGTGATAAATTTTATAATCCGTCTTTTCTCGTTATGTGCTCTAGAAAAAAGAAACGCATAACCTGCCTAGCAAACTTGAGCAAATGGATGGCGGAGCAGGGTTTAAGAGACCTGGCAAAAAGACAAAAGTTATTAAGAGCTACAAAGGAGAGAAAATTGTGGAGAGTCATGATCGCCCTGAAGGGACATGTCACACAGAAGAAGAAGAAGGTGGAGGTAACGTTATGGTTATCAAAGTTGAAAACGAAATCAGTATGTCGATTTCAAATGGCAGCCGAATCTTCTTCGTTAGAACAGGCATGGATCTGTCTCTCCTTTACAATCCAGTTATAGGCAAAATAATAGGGTTGGGCGCTCCTGTCTCGTACACAGGGCTGACTCATCTTCATTTCATTCATATTCCATTGGTAAGGAAGAAGTTCCACTCAGAAAACGTCTTCTCTGGAAATGTTGCAATGTGGAACCGACACCCGACACTTCCTTGATTACTACACTCTTAACCTCATCAAGTCGAAGTCAACCGTTATCTACCCTACATATGTTCATAATATGCAACCCTTTGATTTCATCCTATGCACCCATGCAACTACGTAATTCAATAACTTGGGTGGTACTTGAGCCTTGCATTGGGTAAATAATAATAATAATAAAAGACTCGGCGCTATAGACTCGATAAGGAAACCAATTTAGGAAAAGGAAAACTACATTGCTATCTTTTCCAAGAAACCATAATAATTCACAGCTATTAAACAAAAGGAAGCTGTGGAGAGCCATATCTGCCTACGCCCTGAAATAGTTATGTTTGCATTGAGAATAGAATTATTTATCTCTGAGCTTTCAAACGTATGTTGTAACTGCTGTGCTAAATCAGTAAATGCATGAGTTTATTTTATTTTTTTTTTAGTTACATTAAATATTCCTTTTAAAATAAAAGAAATAATTTTGCCGTCATTGTCTTGTGTTTCTCTTCCTCCTCCTCCTCCTCTTCCTCCTCCTCCTCCTCCTCTTCCTCCTCCTCCTCCTCCTCCTCTTTTTCCTTTCGGCAATGGTTCACTTGTCTTCTGAATGTCACCCATGCGCACATACTCAAAATCATGCGTCCGTCTGACTTGAGCCAATTCATGTCATCATTGAGCAAATTTCCCTTTCTCCCCTCAGGCAAAGTCATTATGGCTTGATATCTAATTAACCCATTAAATCTATATGCATACAAAATTACATTCAAATTAAGCAGAAAGAAAAAAAGAAGGAAAGACTGAAAGACTATTTGCTGAGGTTTTCTTTTACTATTATAAAATCATGATGTGGTTGGAGAGATAATTTGTGGGTATCTGTGCACAGCCTGCGGGGCATTCGGTAAAGGACATTTAGGAGTTCCATTAAAACACACAGAGAACGAGAACAAATAGATGAAGAAAATTTTAGAAAAGAATTTAAAATTCGTAATTAATACAAACTTGGTGATGTATGACTTTAGAAAGTTTACAAAGTCGCACACTGGACGTGTGTAAATAATGTAAAATTAAATGATCAGAACTTGATAAAAAGAAATTGTTGTGTTATTTCATCATTTAACCAGAAAACAGTGGTGTACTTGATAGTGGCTCGGATTGGGGAATCGAAGAGCCGAGTTCGAGTACCAGTCGAATCCATTATATTCACTTACGTACTAATACCCTTGGGAAAGGTATGAATTGTCTTCTTCTCCCCCCCCCCAAGCTATGGAGTAAATAGCAGGACAGCCGGGTTCTATAGCCTTGGAGGGCAACTGGTCTACCGGAGAAAGTACAACCGACTGCGAGGAAAAAAAACTCCTACCTCGCCAGTCATGTATCGAAAGATACATGATCGCCTAAGCGTGTATCACGCATGGCGTATAACTGACTGACTAACCAGAAAATAATTAATAATATTTTCTTTTTGAAAATTAAAAATTATTCTTTTAAAAATAATTCTCTATTCAAATTTTTTAAAAGTAATTAACTTTAACTAGCTTTGTATAAATGATAATATTTGCTAAACCATAAGAAACCCCCCACCCCGCGGCTTTCTAAATTAAAAGTATCCAACGAGAGGGTATTATTGTCTAAGTTATAAGAATAACATCATCTCAATAGAGACAACAGCTGGACAACCCGTATGGTTCGAGTGTAACATGCTGATTTGAAGTTTTTTAAGCTGCATATGTTGTTCAAAGAACAAATGATTCTATAATCAGTTTTATTTTTATTCCTTACTCAATTCTGGTCATATGTCAATACAAATGTCGACGGTGGGGGTTTAATCAGATCTTAAAAGAATGGAATGAAGTAAATATTACAAATTCCTGATTCTATATTTATCTGTCTGATCATCTCATGAAATTAATATTTATAGATATATTATCCTCCTATTCTATCCTCTATAACTATACGGATCTCCATTTCTAGTCTATCCTCTATTAGTATACGGACCGCTATTCTCTATTCTATTCACTATACTATTCCTCTATGCAGATCACTATACGGTGGTTACTATTCGATGAGTATTATCGAGCAAGTACTATTAGTGCGAATGATATTTGAAGGCGTCTGACACTAGTATTGTTCAACGGTGTTAGTATAGTTGTATCTGCGATTACAGAGTCTCTACTACGACGAGAATTACGAAAGTGACAACGAGTATTCGTTGTCATCACAAAAAATGTAAAAGTAAAAAAATATTCATTAGAAATTATACATACATGTATCAGTTACTAATGTATTGCAAACGATGCAAGAACCTAAGTGAAATTATACAAAATGAACGTTGGCTATATATATATATATATATATATATATATATATATATATATATATATATATACAGACACACACGCACACACACACATATATATATATATATATGTATATATATATATATATATATATATATATATATATATATATATATATATATATTATTATTATTATTATTATTATTATTATTATTATTATTGAATGTTACAGAGAAGGAAGATTTTATAAATTCATATTAGGTTTTTCTAATGTTCTTAGTAATAAGGTTTTGGGTCTCTTTAAAAAGACAACCTGACATTGAATCACTGTCATCTATCTCTTGGAAATAATATTCCTTGCAATTTCATATACTTTTTAAAATACTCTTCAAATATTCTTTAAATACTCTCAAAATAAAAACAGAAAAAATATTTCAAATAAATAAGGAAAATTCTAAGAACATTAGAAACTTAATAAAAAAAATCTTAAGTTTCTAATGTTCTTAGAATTTTCCTTATTCATTTGAAATATTTTTTCTGTTTTTATTTTAAAGAGTATTTAAAGAATATTTGAATATATTTAATATATATAATATTAATTAGTAGATATACGTGTACCTACATTTTTGTGTGTGACTAAAGTTTCGCTAGGTTACCAGCGCATCGGGCGTTTAACAGCATAGGCCTTGTTCCCGACAAACTGGTAACCCGGCAAAACTTTAGTCGCGCACCAAATGTAGGTACACGTATATATACTAATTAATATAGATCTTTTTTCTGTCTAACCACATCGAACACTATTATGTTTACATCTGTATGCATTTGACGATTATTTATTTGCTTGCCAGCGTATGCACCACAGCACACGCGTATATGCTTGCTTATATCTAGACGTTTGATTTATCTATCATATATATATATATATATATATATATATATATATATATATATATATATATATATATATGTGTGTGTGTGTGTGTGTGTGCCTTTGTGTCACGCAGTAGAATAAGCCTTGCTGTTCACTCGCGGCAATAGATACTCAACCACGAGTGAAATCGGTCTGCCACATGTTCCATCTGTCAAAAAGTCTGAAAGACAACTGCAAGCCCCGGGAGAGACATGCATGTCTATAGAAGTTGAACACTTCTTTGTTTTACTGAATCTTCATTTATCGTCCGCGACGTAAAAGTCCACTCCGGTTTGGAAAATATTTCTCCTTTCTCGAGAGTATCTGATCATAAATTGTCCAATATCTTATAAGTGCAGTTAGATAATAATTAAAGCGCCTCTCACCAACCACAATACAGCAACACAAGAAATCCGATAAATAATTATAAAGAATAATGTTCTATATAAACCGTAGAAGATGATTACAAATGCCAGAAGCATTAATCATAAAAACAAAAACTTCAACATCAATAAAATGTTATTCAATTTAGGAACAAAAATACTAAATAGATTGCAAAATAAAAATATAAAAACATCACAAAAATGCATATGTTTTGATATACTTTGCGGAACAGACTCTCAATAAGATGCCTCCCTCATCACAATCTGAACTTTTCAATTCTCGGCTCAACCGTTTTCCACTTTATACAACTTAAATCAGTAACCCTCTACCTTGAGTGGTACTTTGGCACATTCACATGCATATATATAAGTTTATACATACATACATATATATATATATATATATATATATATATATATATATATATATATATATATATATGCGTTTTGAACAATAAAAAATATTTTAAAAAATAAAAATTTTGAGACAAACTGGGTTGTACATTAATATTATTTTGTTTTATTCTTTCAATTAGTTTCTTCGGCTAGTTTCGGCCAGCATGGCCATCATCAGAAGAAAAAATATTTTAGGAGAAAAAAAATTCTGCTTCTTAGTATTAGTGAACTACACAAGTGAATGACTGTTTATGAAAAAAATTAAATTTATCTGTAGATTTCATTCGTATTTTATCGTTAATTTTGCTCGATCCTTGTGTTGGTCAAACGGACTGTCTTAAGTTGTTTTTAAAATAAAGGTTCGGGAGATTTAAGAGTCGCAGAATTCCTATATAATTCGCATATATATGAAAATATATTTTGTATTATATATATATATATATATATATATATATATATATATATATAATACAGAAATATATGTGAAAAGCACAGAAAATTAACGCATCATAACAAACCAGTAGCTTGGAAAAACAGATATGCAAAGCAAGCCAATACAAAGAAGAAAACTTTGATATATATATATATATATATATATATATATATATATATATATATATATATATATATATATATATATATATATATATATATATATATATATTCTGTTGAGTAGGAATAATTGTGGGTCTTAATACGATTATTTTATAGCATACTTTAAATATAGCATACCTTAAATATAGCATAGCTTAAAACTATATTTTTATGAGATAGCTAGCTAGATAGATAGATATGTGATGGACAACATATTAGAAAAATATGTTTGTTACCAATATTTCTTATTTGTTTTATTCCAACTCGTAGACACAATTCGGAAGAGTTTTCAAAAGAAATCATTTCGCGTTTCTGTATATCACGTCTGCTTTCTTTGCAAAACATTCTTCGTTCTCTTCGGCTATTAAACACAGCCTTTTTCACTTTCTCCTGCTCTCTCTTCCCAACAGTCAGGACCAGACAGAAAATTGCGATCCACCAACTAATTTTGTTTTTCCTATCATTTTTTTTGCCATCCTTATTTCATTGAAATTACCTCGTGCCATTTTCAGGATTTTCGACAAAAAACGTGTCAAAATGGCGAGCATAAACTAACAAAAATGAAAAGAAACAGAAACAATGTTTGCGTGAAGAAAATGTGTTTGTTGGTGCTGGAAGCATAGCCGAGAGTAATGGCCATTGACAAACAGAAAGAAGCCGCTTTGCGTTCAAGATTATGTTTGGTTAAGAAATTAAATGGGAAGGAGGCGATCAAACCCAAGCTGACCGTCCATTCACCACACCCATTTACTTTATAGGCTGACCCCATGGTTATCCAAAAAGTTACCTCGTCTTATTCACTGCTCCAAAATTGTCGTGATCAATTGCTATACTATTTCACTCGTTCTCCAAAAGCAAACGACAGTTAAACGCTGACGACATTCAGTCAATCGCTTGTGCAAAAGCGTCAGTAACAAGAACCCGGATGTTATGATCCCGTAATTAAATTTAAACATTTTTATAAACCGTATAAAGTTCCAGGAATCGCCCGATCCTAACTTCTCAAACCCATTTCAGTTTGACCACGCCTTGTTCATCATGTTGTCTTGCCCAAGCCTAAAATATATTCCGTGCCATTTCTTTCGTTCATCTAACTGGTAAGGGAGGGCCGGTTTATTGACGATGCGCATGTTCCAATCAATAGCAGGTCTCGTGCGTCGCCTAATAGAGGGAGCTGACCGAGTACAATAGGCCGAAATATGTCTCCATATTGGTGGCACAGTAGGGAGGATTTCGCGAGGAGGGAAAAAACGTTCGGACGTGTCAAGGGTTTATCGCTTCCTCACGATCATTATGGCTGGGTATTGTTCGGCCGGAATTCTATTGCTTGCAAAAACGTGTTTCGGTCTTGGAATAACCAAACGTTAGTAACTTACTTTTAGTGACCACTTGCTTTCCTTCAATATAAAATAGAAAAAAAATTTTTTTTTTCAGATCGAACGCGATGGCATAGGTGTTGCTATCAAATGTTGTCAATGGAGGAGGCGAGCGGTAATAAGACAACATCTCATTTTAAACTTCTAATATGAATTAATACTTTGCAAATGTTTTTTCATCAGATCGTATGTACAGAACTGTCTTTTAATATCCTGTTTTGTTTTATATTGTGAATTGTATCTTAGATTTTGGGCATATCTTGCTCGGCTGAATAGGGGTGTGGGGATGCAATTCATTTCAACCCTATCAAAAATCATCATTACTTTGAAATTTTTCGTTTTGTGTGTGTGTGTATGTGTAGAAATTGTATACATTTTCGGGGATCAAATACGGTACACTGCCTTCAGTGAAATTAAATTTATTTACTTTGGACTTTAAATTATCGATCAAATTATAGTATAAGTATAAGTAATTATTCTCAAAATATTCGGATTGGATTAAGCCTTTCCAAATCTTTATTAACACTTATTACTTACCATCTGGAAAGATGCTGGAAAAATAAGTTGGCTCATTTTAACGCTCCATGAAGTACCTGACTCCTTCTTCTATGCTTTATTTTTAGTCAGATCAGACCAAAAATGGAGTATTGCATCCATTTCTGGGCTAAAATTTCTCAATCTACTTGGTAGAGTTCTCCACCATGCATACACTTTCTTACAGGTGCACAATATTTCTATGGCGAATGTTCAGCTTCGTTCCAATGTTTAATTCCACCGGTTCAGACCTTTACATTTAGTACACGCCATGCTACTTACACGGAGTCGAAACATCGACATTTTCTATTTCAAATATAAGCAGAATGTTCCACTGAAGACTGTCTTTTTCCAAGAACTACTAATTTGTAGAACAGACTCCTGAGTGGATACTTCCCTGAACATTACAATCCTAAACCTCTTCAAATTCAATAGTTATCTATCCTTCATAATTTTCTACTACCTCATCTTTCGGTTCATCTCATACACAACCATTACATCGCAGAAAACCTGAAACTGCAATTTACGTAATATATGTCTGAGAAATACGAAGCTGTAGCATGTTAAGTAAATTACAAGTAGAAACCGGATGAATAATATATATATATATATATATATATATATATATGTGTGTGTGTGTGTATGTGTGTGTTTAGGCAGCAATCCTTCTTTCATGCACATTTCATTGAATACGACAGACAAGGTGCTTTTATTTTATTATTTTATACAATTTCTCATGCGATCTAATAATTTTTTTTCTTTTCGGATGATAAATTATATAAAAACTCCCCGAATGTTCTTTTAATCCGAGCGCTTTCGGCTATACATTTGGCCATTTTCAAGGATGAAATGTTTTAACTGTTAAATAAGAAATAGTTTGTTGCATGTATGTATTTATAGAATGTTTTCATTTTTCAAAACACGGTCAAGATATTGTGTCCATGTTCATAGTTGATATTATTAATTGTTGTACTTTTTTGCTTTTATTATTAAGGATTCCATTATTTTTAGCATTTTTTGCATTATATTTTTTATATTTATATTATATTTTTGCATTATATTTTTCTCATTATATATATATATATATATATATATATATATATATATATATATATATATATATATAATGGACTCTCCTGTCGTTGTCGACTTATCAGGGTCCAGGAGCTTAGTTGTTAGACCGAACAGCCAGACGCCCAGAACATATGATTTGATTATAGTTACTTATGCAGAAGAAACTCTACTCTTTTCGAAAGAACCAAACACAGTGTGCCACGAGGTATTCAAGCGACTTTTGTCAGATTTTGAATTCAGTGTTGTCCTTCTCCTAAACCGGTCGGCAATCAATGTTAAAAAGCCCAGGTGCCTTACTATTTAACCCATAACTAGCCGGAGACAAAGAGGTGGATTCATAGTTTTCCAAAGGTTACTTACGCATAAGTGAATGTAATAAACTAGCCTTGAATTAGAAATCAGCTCCCCGATTTCTCATTACGAGATACTATCCACTACATCACCCACACATTCATATATATATATATATATATATATATATATATAATCGTATTGTGTAGAAAAATCAAAAGTGGGGACATCTAAAGTTGCCCTTCAAAAATGACTACATAAATAAGAAGACTATATAAAAAAGATGACTATATTAATAAATGACTATATAAAGAAGGTGGCTATATAAAATAAAAAGACGTCTACTCACCGTCTTTGTTCATTCCGGCCTCCAAACATTTCTTGAGTCGACAGGCACGACATTGATTTCGGTGGGTTTTGTCCACGGGACAATTTCCCTGACCCCGGGATTTGCAAATGTATTGTCTGTTTCTTCGAATAGAGCGCTATAATTGATGGGAAGTAAATAAAAAGAATGACAGGTTTGAGGAATAAAAGCTACAAAATATTTTCTTAAATATATTAAAATATATCTGTATGCCAAAAATCGCTTTTTGCTTCTCACCCAATTTTGATAATTGAAGTTAAGCAACGTCGAATCTGGTCAGTCTGCAGATAAATGACTGTTTGAAACCTATAAAGTCTAGTTAATGGCACGTACCTTTTTGAAGCTTAACAGATTAACTATGTTTCTGTCCTAAGAGGACAAAATTGCCTATATTAAAACTTTTTTCTTTAGTTATAAGATGCGAAAATTTGAAACGTCCGTGTAAAAAAAATGACACACAGAGAATGCTTCAATTAAGTAACAAATATATTCAAGGATACTTTCAATATTTAGGGATACCTTCAATATTTTCATCAATTTTTCAATGCTCCATCAAGTAACTAAGTTCAATGCTTTGCTATAACTATTTTCATTGCCTTAAATAAAACTGTAGAATGGATGCAAATGTGCGCCAGAGGCAACGCATGCCATAAGACGCAGATATGCATCGTCTGGCAGTGAAGGAGTTTACAAATTGACATTTATCAAAATTGTCTTTGTGGACAAACAAGAAAATTTTAAGGTTTTTTTTAAATAAACTTATTCGTTACTTTCCAATAAGAAATATTAATACGGATTATTTTCTGTTAAGAAGGAGTATTTTCTAGTAATAAGGAGTATTTTAATAAGGAGTATTTAATAAGGATTATATTTATTAATAAAGAGTTTTTTTTTTTATTAATGAGTATTTTTAAAAGGAATTGTTTTTAATGAGGGGTATTTTCTATTAATAAGGAGTAATTTCTATTAATAAGGAGTACTTTATTACTTTGCGGTTGACATGGAAAAGAACAAAACAATATATGAAGTTTTACCTATATCTTTTGCTATTCGGACCAGCATCATCATCTCGGTAGTCATACAACTTTTCGACTGTTATACACTATGGCCTTCATCAGGCATCTGTCGATTTCCTCGGTAAACCTTAAAGATTTGTTAACTGAGTCCTTCATTCACTCCATAATGGTATATTGTTCTCATTCGCCTTTTTCGTAGGCAATATTTTGCATCTGTTTGTACGTAACTGCCATAGCCACATTTGCGTCGCTTGTTCAATTCTGCTACTGAACCTCCAATATTATCAGACACAGAGAGGGAACTCAGAGCTACGAAAGAAGCAGAAATATTTTACACAAGGAAACACAAACACATGGCCTGCTGAAGTAAAACTTTTCTTAAAACATATTTGGCAATCTGGAACATGTTAGTTCAGGCCCTGAGTCGTGTAGTGTGAAAAGTCACATATTCTTCAATGGAAGAAACGGACAAACGACACAAAAATTAATAACATTGATACATATCGACTGATATGTGTTATCGCCTCTACCCATGAATATCAGAATGAGAACCATCTACAGTCTATGGAATAAATAATGGTTCGGTTAAAAATTCTGACAAATTTACTAAGTACGATGACAGACACCTGAAGAAGGCCGTTGTATATAACGGTCGAAACGTTGAGAGTATACCAGCTAAGATGAGCATGCTGGTCGGAATAGCATTTAAAAATTCCAACAAAAATGTACTTACCTTGAAAAAACCAGCACAGCTATCATAAAAAAGAAAAGAAAAATTAGTTACTTTAAAAAACAAGCAAACGGTTTTGCATGCAGACTAAGAAACACAGGTTAAATATTAATCTAACAATTTATACTTAGCAAATAATCGTAAGGACCAAAGCTTTTCAACGACGTAGCGAGGGAACCAAATTTAAACTATGGGGAAGGAGTTCACAGACTTGTGTGATGTAACATTTTATAAAAAAAAAAACTACTAAACACAAACGCTGTTATTGTTGCTTCTTCATTACGAAAATGACGGTTAAATTGTACACAATGTAACTGCTTAGCGTTTCACTGATGATTGAGTAACAATGTAAGACAGCTTCCGCTTACACATGCGCAGTAAGGTTAATTCTGACAGACTGCAAAATTTTAGAGGTTTAGCATGACACTTTCCGAATAAAACTTATAATAGGATTTCTTTATAAGTAAAAATTAATTTCATCACAAAGAAAAAGAAACTTGATTTGTAAACTAAAATCTTTATTCCATTCCCTAGGCCAACATGAAAATATATTCAATGCATATCCTCCTGACGCCTTTTTTCCATATATTTTGACCAATTGGGATAAAGTTCGTATTTTCTTAATTTTAAATTAAAACTTGGAAATTTTCCATTTTGTCGCCATAAGATTTTCACTTTACAGAATTATTGTTCATTATTATAGTTTAAATACATTATTATAGTTTAGATAAATGCGAAATAAAGAAGGCATGAGTAAGTTGCTAAAAAAACAAATAAATGAAATAATGGTAGCATGGTTTTCAGTCACCCTAACAGTGCCGCCAGCTTGGGAGGGTCGATCGATTTCCAAGTCAATCTTATACAATAAATTCACCACCTTCAAAAACTGAACATAGTAGGATTGGTGTGATTCGAACCGCTTGGCCATGCACGTGTGTATATATATATATATATATATATATATATATATATATATATATATATATATATATATATGCATATGCATGCATATGTGTGTGTGTGTGTGTGTGTATTTGGGCGGTAATCCCTCTTTCATACACGTTTCCTAAAAGACGCCTGACCAGGCATTGCTTTTAAGCTTTTTATATAACTTTTTATTGTATTTACAATTTATTTTTTTGGACGTAAAGTGTGCAAAAATTGCCCGAATATTTTGTATGTTTGAATGCCTTCGACAATTCTTTTAGTTACTATCAAGGATGTTTTTTTTTTTTAATTTTAACTGAGTTGATTTCTTTTATGTAAGTATTTATATTCATGGGAATGTTAGTGTTAAGGGAATATGTCTCGCCTATGCGTATGAAAATGAATGACTGCACAGAATTGTTTATAAACGAAAGCATATCTGTAAACTTTATATATATATATATATATATATATATATATATATATATATATATATATATATATATATATATATATAAACGAGTTCTCAACATTTAAAACCTGTATCAAGAGGTATTTAAGACAAACATTGAACTTGGGCTTATATTGATGTCATTTAAAGCGACGTTGACTCTCTTCATGTCCTTTTTAGCTCTCAATAAAATTAGAAAGAAAAATACTTACACGAAGATTCTTCAAGGTGACAATTGTATTTAAAGAGAAAATTTAGCAACAATTCTATTTGAAAATCATTCTAATTACAGAAGGATGCTGAAAATATCACGGACTGTGAGCAACGACGAAGTTTCAGTGACAATTAAAACAAAAAAAGAAAACACTTGTTTTTAATTTCAGGAAGAGACAGATTAAATTTCTAGGGCACTTAATGAGGAAAGAGGGCATGAAATTTTTGATACTCACATGCCAGAGAGACAAAGAAAATCAACGCATAATCTACCTAGCGAGCTTGAGTAAATGCATGGCGGAAAAAAAAGAAAAAGACAAAATTTATTAAGACCTATAAAGATGCTATCTAAAAGCTAAACAAAATATTAAGAATCAGAAAAAAACATTATTAGAAACAAAGAAAAGTGTACTGAACTGTTATGTAATATCAGTCCTCCTATACGGTGGTGAATGCTGGATAATCTCGTCACAGATGAAGAAGAGACTTGAAGCAACAGAAATGTGGTTCTACAGAAGGATGCTGAGAATACCATGGACCGAACATGTGAGCAACGACGAAGTTCTAAAGACAATGGAAACAAAAAGACACCTATACTTAATAACAGAAATAGACAGATGAAATTTATAGGGATCATAATAAGGAAAGAAGACTTGGAAAATTTGATACTCACAAGTTAGATCGAAGGCAAGAAGGACAGAGGAAAACAATGTATAACCTACCTAGTGAGTTTGATGGCGAAGCAGGGAGAGGAGGCTAAAAGATAAATTTTATTGAGAGCTATAAAGAACAGGAAGTTGTGGAGAGCCATAATCGCCAACTCTAATTATAAATATTAAAGATTATAAACAGAAATTGAAGAGAATAATTAATGTTTTAGGAATGGGAAGATTTTAATCATCTGAAATATCTGTGTCAATATGATTGTTACTAAACTTTGATGACTATTGCTCTTATATTTATACAATACAAATCTACTAACAAACTTCCGGGAACATGGAGACCAGACCGATAAATGTCAAATAATAATAATAATAATAATAATGCATTAACCAACTATTGACCCTCTAATTATTTATATCTCAAAACTTTAAAACATCAGAACGTTCAAAAACTTATATTAAACAAACATTAAATATGAATTAAATTATAAAAATCAAATATCGTTTTTGTAATTCTGATCGAATTCAGTGGGTCACTGGATGACCGATTGCAGGACAACCCGTGGTATATCTGAATCTCCATGATATGTACATACCCGTCACAAGCGTATATTCCATAATGCTTCCCTGAAGAATGGTCCTGGCACACCTTACAAGGGACATCCACCAGGATTCGTCCTGTAAATAAGCAAATAAATAAAAATAACATAGCAAATGTTAATCGTTTGTTCTAAAATATTTGATTCAAAACAAATTTCTCAAGTCAAGGCTATAGAAAACTGAATCGAATAAATCGAGATTATTATACAATTATAGAAAAATGAATGATTTAACAAATAGTATAACAATATATACATTGGTCCCTGTCAAGGTTGGCAATATCAGCAATAGTTTTATAGTGTTACCAGTAAAACGGGAAAGTTAGATTGGCAGTAATGACTCTCTAGATATTTTTGTCAAAACATCTAGCAATGAAATAGAACAGAAAGAGAAAAACGATTCATACCTTTTTGAAATCCATTACTGTGAAATGATCATAAAATATTCATACCATTTTAATAAAATTGTACTGCCCCCAAATGCAAGTATTACTCCCAAAATCCAAAATCCAAATAGTACCCAAAAATCTGAGTATTATCTCCAAATCCAAGTATTACCCGCAAATATAAGTAGTACTCTTAAATCCAAGTATTACCTCCAAATCCAGTAGTACTCCCAAATCAAAATAGTACTTCCAAATCCAAGTATTGCTCCAAATCAATATATTACTTCCAGATCCTTGTATTACCCCCACATCAAAGTATTACTTCCAAATCCAAGTATTACCCGCAAAATCCAAGTATTCCTCCAAATCCAGGTATTACCCCCAAATACAAGTAGTACTCTTAAATCCAAGTATTATCTTCAAAGTAGTACCCCCAAAGCAATGTATTAGCCCCAAATCAAAGTATTACATCCAAATCAAAATATTACGACCCAAATCCAAGTATTAGCCCCAAATAAATATCTCATATTTAAAATATTTCTATCACATTTCGGTAGATTTAATAATTTTCAGAAAAGTACATACATACTGGATTATTTAACGCAATTGTTACAAAAGAAAAGAAATAGATTAATCAAAATCATTTTAAATACTTGGATTTCAGTCCAATACAAAAACAATTCCTTACATAATAGAATTGTAGATAAAAACTGTATAACATTCTCTTATTGAAACTTGGTACATGTTTCAAAAAGTCTATTCCTTTCATCAGCCAAAGATTTATATTGATTTAATTTTTACGTTCAAATCTCAAAGTACACTACAGACTTTTAATGGACAATAATTCAAAGTTGTTAGAAAGAGAAGATAATCCAGTCATTCAAAATTCTTACCGAGAGAAGAGAAAATAAGATAAAAGAAGAACAGTTAGAACAAAATATAGTTGTTATAATATTATAAACTTATATTTACATCATCAAGAGGTTTATATTGGATTTAACGTGTTTATTTAAATAATTCTTACTTTTAGCAATACGTCTTTAATAGCTGATGAAGAGATAGCCCCGAAACGTACCAAAATCTAATAAGAATATAAGTAACCACATACAGTTTGTTTTTATAATTATATCATGTTGATCATTTCGTTCAGTCATTTTTATTTCAAAATATAACTTCATTACTTTATATATAAACGGTTTGCTAAGTGACTGAAGTAGTTGCGTATATTAAAGTGGCATAAGTGGTTGGTCTTCATGCTCAAATTAAAGCTAGTGTAGTCACGTAAGGAAGGCATTTTCCACAGACTGTTTTTTTTTTATTTCCTTAAGTGATAAAAACATGTCTGCTGTTGTCATTCAAGATAGTTATGCATTGATCATAAACAACAAGTCTGAAGCAAATCGTCAGTAAAGAAAAAGAAAGCAAAGAAAAATGGCGGCATTGTTATGTGATAAGAAGTTAAAGCAAAGGGCAATAGGCATTTAAAATATTTGGAGAGTGCTTTTTGGAATGGTGAATTTAAACAAAAGGAACAAACAAACAAAAAGAAAAGGGAGATGCAAGAAAGAAAGAAAGAAAGAAAGAAAGAAAGAAAGAAAGAAAGAAAGAAAGAAAGATACGAAACTGAAAGTCCCATGGAAAGAAAGAAAGAAAGAAAGAAAGACTATGAGAGAAAGAGAGCAAAAAATTTGACGTGTGAAAAAAATGAGTACAAAATGGGAGACAAAGAAAGAAAGAAACGAAACGAAACTGAAAGTCTCAAATGAAAGAAAGAAAGAAAGAAAGAAATTTGACGTGTGAAAAAATGAATACAAAATGGAAGACTAAGAAAGAAAGAAAGAAAGAAAGAAAGAAAGAAAGAAAGAAAGAAAGAAAGACAGAAAGATACGAAACTGAAAGTCCCATGGAAAGAAAGAAAGAAAGAAAGAAAGAAAGCAAGACTATGAGAGAAAGAGAGCAAAAAATTTGACGTGTGAAAAAAATGAGTACAAAATGGGAGACAAGGAAAGAAAAAAACGAAACGAAACGAAATTGAAAGTCTCAAAGAAAGAAAGAAAGAAAGAAAGAAAGAAAGAAAGAAAGAAAGAAAGAAAGAAAGAAAGAAAGCCTATGACAGAAAAAGAACAAAAAATTTGACGTGTGAAAAAATGAGTACAAAATGGAGAACTAAGAAAAAAGAAAGAAAGATTCGAAACTGGAAGTCCCAAAGAAAGAAAGAAAGAAAGAAAGAAAGAAAGAAAGAAAGAAAGACTATGAGAGAAAAAGAGCAAAAAATTTGACGTGTGAAAAAAAGGAGTACAAAATGGGAGACAAGGAAAGAAAAAAACGAAACGAAACGAAATTGAAAGTCTCAAAGAAAGAAAGAAAGAAAGAAAGAAAGAAAGAAAGAAAGAAAGAAAGAAAGAAAGAAAGCCTATGACAGAAAAAGAACAAAAAATTTGACGTGTGAAAAAATGAGTACAAAATGGAGAACTAAGAAAAAAGAAAGAAAGATTCGAAACTGGAAGTCCCAAAGAAAGAAAGAAAGAAAGAAAGAAAGAAAGAAAGAAAGACTATGAGAGAAAAAGAGCAAAAAATTTGACGTGTGAAAAAAAGGAGTACAAAATGGGAGACAAAGAAAGAAAGAAAGAAACGAAACGAAACTGAAAGTTTCAAAGAAAGAAAGAAAGAAAAAAGAAAGAAAGAAAGAAAGAAAGAAAGAATGAAAGAATGAAAGAAAGCGTAACTACTCCAATGACAGAATTCTTTAGCCGAAGTGGCGCAAGACTACTAAGAAAAAAAAACAAAACCCCCGTCTGATTGTCCCATTGAGAAATAATCCTAAGATTTGCTTTGCCCAACGCTTACACTATCAACACCTCATAAAGAATGAAATAAAAATGTGGAGGCGTATAAGAAAAAGAAAGGATAAAAAGAGAAAGAGAGAGGTGGGTACAGAGTTGGGATAAGTAGGTTATTCATCAGTAGTGTGAGGTTTGAGAAATGTCAATGTGAAAAGACCAAAGTCAGTATTGAGAGTTAGAGACAGCGGACGCTTAGAGTGTGTAATGTTCTCATTATCGGGGTACAAGAGAAGAGATGAAAGAAATACAGGTAGGAAAGTTGCCCGTCTCTTTCCGTCGCCGTCTTTTGTTTAAGTTGATTAATCCCCACCAGTTCACCCATTTCCCTTGCAATATTTCTAGTTCCAATCTTCTGATTAAACTTATGCCACCCATCAACCCTGACTGGACGCTTCCGTCGCTTCAAGATTCAAATGACTCAGAGTTCACGAGTTTCTCTACATAGTCTGTGACAAAATACACAAGTCTCCACACATATTTATCAGGGAATAACATCTAGTTATCCTTTTCATGTGTCTAGTTCAATATCTTGGTTGACATTGTAAAATGCTAGTGGAGACATATCATTTTATAATACCATATCTTTTCCGGACATAGGTGATCACAACCTTCGCCAGATTACATTTGCTTACATTGATATGCTATGACTTCTTTGCAACTACCTTTTTCTTTTCTTTTATGGGATGTCTCTCCATGATATGGGCAGCCATGGGTCTACACAGATTCTCTTTTCTTTATTGTCTGGAAATTGGCATAACTTCTTGATATAATGGTTATGCATACGCCTGTGTTCCCCCTCACCGGAATATGATTGGTTGGTGTCCGTCATAAATACCAACGGACGTGTAGGGGAGTCAGAGAAGTCAAGAGCCTTAGTCTGAGAGCTAAGTCTATAACGACGCCCATTGGACTACGCCATTGATCTATACTTCTTACCTGCGACTACGACGCGTACCAGTCGATTACTGCTACCGTATTCTACTTAGTTATAGTAGCCAAAACCACTTAGCTACTTCGTTCAAATATATCCCTTTCCGGGACGTCACTTCTCATATGTAGTGAGAGATTTCCTGTTGCGCTGGTAGTGTAACGAATATCAGCGCGGAATTTCGGGTTAGTTAGTTGCGTTCACTTTGTACAAATGCCCTAGTGGAAGACATGAATACATCTTTTATCACTCCCACCCCCAAAGAACTACGAGTTGAATATCAGGGCAGAATAGGCGGTTTAGCCTAAGAGAAGAAAAACTCTGAACTCCAAACTATGAAGGCAACGGGAAACAATTCCACTATTTTCGCCAAGAATGAATATCAATTCAAAGAGAATAAGGAAAAAGAATATGGAAAGACTCAGGAATGCCTATGTCCTGAACGGTCATAAAAAATACAATGTTTACGACACTACCCACAAAAAAAAAGTCAACAAGAAACCTTCCCACTATTTTTTTAAATTTTGGCAAAGAAAAGAAAAATGAAGAGAGCTATGATCACCTACGTCCTGGAAGGTGATGAATAAAAATTGTGACGGATAACGGACTATTTAATATTTTGTTGTGAACATCAAACCGATACAATACCCGAAACACTTTCAAATTTGCAATCGTCTTCAGAAACTAATAATTTTACTTAGTTTTCACATACTTGTAAGTTTCGTAAACATACCGTTTTCAGCATTTATAAAACACACACAAAACAAAATATATTGATATACCAAATACATGAAGCGTTAAAAGCTTACAAGTTCCTGGGTAAGAAATCGATTTAAAAACTGAGCCATCTACTTTATTCACTAAACTTAACTCCCTGCGAATTGGGACTATTTCCACAATTGAATATTACACTGAAAGGACAAAGATTTGATGACATTCAGTAACTATATTTTTTTAACATATCACCGCATGCAAGGCAATAAAGCCACTAAGATACAAGGGGTTTACTGAATGTGAAAGAATATGAAAAAAATAAGAAACATTATTAAGGAGCGAGAAAAATAAAAAAAGCGTAATCAAGAAGACATTAGATAATGATTGACATTGCATTTAAATTTTCGAAAATCAAAGTTGGCTGGAAAGCACCGAGCCGGAAGAGAGTTCCACGAGGAAGAAATGTGAGAAAATAAAATCTTAGCATAGAACTTACGGTTGCATCGAGTCACTTCAAGTGTGAGTTGATGAGACCTGGCCATTAATCTAGTATTTCAATTTCTTCTATACGTGTTAGACTCAACAAGTATACAAGGTTCTATTGTCCGAACAATGCTGGGTAACGTCTTCACATCTTTCTTTTATCTATTCGAACATGTGAGGTTTACAGTCATATCACGTTGAATCACAAAAGTTAAGCAAACTCAACATTGATCAGCACCTAGATGGGTAACCGCTTGCGAATAACAGGTGCTGTAAGCTCGGATGTGCGGATGATGTAATAGATAACGACTCGGAATTGGAAATCGAAGAGCCGAGTTCCGATTCCATTCGGATTGATTATATTCACTTACACGCAAATACTCTTGGGAAAAGTATAAATACACATATTATCCCCCAGCTATGGGTTAATTAGTAAGACTTGCAGCAGTTTAATCAATTTTATCTCATAAAGTATCTTACAATCTAAAAATGATTTCTGGTTTTAAATAACCTGCAAAAGGTTCATAAACCGTAAAAAGAAATCAAACTTAGAAAATGTCTGAGTTAGTGGAGATATTATTGATTCATGTGTTTGATTTTAATAGTATTTATTAAGATTTTGTTATGACTGAACTCGGATAAAACAAAGAATTTCTCTTCTGTTTTCCTGGCCACATAGGCACGACAAATTGTGCACACCTGTGTACATTGTAACATCTCACATGCGACCATACAAGCGTATCGCATGACAGAGTGGAAATAAACCAACCCAAAAGAAGTAGTAGCAGTCAGAGTAATCAGGACCAAACAAAGTTGATAGTTTCTGACACGGTCGTTGTACAGGTCTTGTAATGCTATAGCTGAAAAAAAAAATGATTCACGCCCAGAGGAGAGGAGGTCGGGCAGAGAGTAAAGCAAAAATGAAGGCTTGGGTGTGTGGGTGGAGAGGAATATACGGAAAATATAACGAGAAAAAATGCCGGAATGGCTGAGTGGAGGGGTCATATATTTCGATAACGATATATATTTGTATATTCTCTCTTCAACAACTACGTACACGCTCACCTGTACACATTCACTACCATATACATATATACATAATACACACACACACACACACACACACACACACACACATACATACATATATATATATATATATATATATATATATATATATATATTTATATATCACATTATTTATTTATATTGTTTAGATTACTTTATTGCTGATATATATATATATATATATATATATACATATATATATATATATATATATATATATATATATATATATATATATAAAAGTGAATATAGAAGTCAACACTTAGAGGCGACAGTCTGTTTCATGCGAGATGCAATCATCAGGCCTGACGATTGCATCTAAAAGACTGTTGCCTGTATTAATAAATACATTGAGCTCTTTTTTGTGGATTAGTTTTAATGTTTTATATTACCAGGATCCACTGGGATTATATACCAATGGATTTGTTACCTTTACTATATATATATATATATATATATATATATATATATATATATATATATATATATATATATATGTGTGTGTGTGTGTGTGTGTATGTATGTATGTATGTATGTACGTATGTATGTATAATGACAGATTTGAAAGATACTTGAAATATTTCTAACGAAACTCTACCGTGAAATTTGAAAGTTAGAATTAGCGTTTGTTCATTCAGAAAGAATATAAAAAGAGATCTTATAATAAGTTACGGTAATGTATCCCCCCCTCTTTTTCGTTATAAATGTTCTTTTAATATGCCCCTTTTTAATGCTATAATATATATACACACATATACATACATATATACACACACATACATACATATACATATACATATATATATATATATATGTGTATATATATGTATGTGTATATATATGTAAGAATGTATACACACACAAACACATATATATATGTATATGTACATATATATATATATATATATATATATATATATATATATATATATATATATATATTGTTTAAACTTTGCTATTAGGTTGGTGCAAAAATAACGACGTAATAATGTCGTTTTTTGACGTATTTTTTACGTCAAAAAACGACATTATTACGTCGTTATTTTTGCACCAACCTAATAGATTTACGAGGAATAATGTTCAAATTCGTGAGTGGAGCGTTAGTAGATACAGACAACTGTATCATAAGAATCAACAATGCATGCTGACTCAATTTCACGGTTCAATCTTCAGAACATAGGCCACTACTAGTTGTGCGGGCTCCTCATATATATATATATATATATATATATATATATATATATATATATATAGCCTATGGGAAGTGAGGTATTGGCACTTTACACTTAATACTTTATACTCTTTATGGTCCTGATCTTGAGTTTTGTTTTTTTATTTATTAATATTTTAAGGACATTTTATTCGATACTAAATTTTCGATTGCTCCATAAATACATACACCTTCCACCAGACATTAGTAACTCTAACACAACATCCATCACGGACCTACAAGTTCACAGAATTCTCGTTTCATTTTCATACTCTTGTAATTTGAAAGCGTTTTTGTTTTTCTGTGCCTATGTCTTCAGGACGTGGGAGATCATGATCCTCCACAAGATCCTATTTTTCTTGCTCTTAGTAAAGTTTCTCTTTTCGTATTACCCACAATTCCTGTTTTGTCATCCATTTGCACTGACTCTTTAAGTCGATTTTTCATTCTTTCCCTCTGCCCTTCATGCCTCTAATATGTTCTGTGAGTATCAAATTATCCAAGCCTTCTTCCCACATTGTGTCCAAGAAATTTCAACTCGTTCTGATTTTAAGTACAAGCGTCCCTTTAGTTTATTTTTCCCTTAAAATTTCCTCGTTACTCATGTTTAGTCCATGAGATTCTCGGTATTCTTCTGTTGAGCAACATCTTTGTTGCTTCAAGTTTATTCTTTATTTGTAAGAATATAATTCAACAATTCTCTACCATAGAGGAGGACTTATATTACATAAGATTTTAGCTGTCGTTTCTTTGTTTCTAACCGAATTTACCTGCTTCTTAATACATTGCTTAGCTTTTGAAAGGCGTCTTTCGTTATTTCATAGCGCTTTCGAGAATGATATCAGAAACAGCAATACAAATACAGAAAGACGCCTACGTATGTTTTATAGATTATGCAAAAGCGTTAATTAAGGTACGATACAAAGAGTTGTTAGAACTGCCAGGTAAGATGGATTTATTTAAACCCCTTTTTGCGGTTTAAAACTTGTTTTTGGAGTGATTGGATTCCTTTATTTATTTATTTTTTACAGTAAGGTTCATTCTGTACAAGACCCGAAGATCATTCAAGATATAGTGTTACGTTAAGAGGCAATTTCTGCATATAGGAAGGGAAAATAACAGTTAGCCCTAACATGGAACAGGTTAAGAGTGTAGTGATCGGGGAAACATCCTCTTGGGAGTCGGTTCCACTGAGCAATGATTCACAGGACGAAGCTGCTCGATTGGAACATTTCTTACCGATGGAATACGGAGAAAATGTGAGTGGTTTGCTCCTATGTAAGTGGCATGGCGTGCCCTTGCCGTGAATGTTTGAACTAGCGGAACCAAGGAATGTAGTTCGTCTGAGCACTTTCCCTAGAAGTAGCGATAGAGCAACGTGAGGCTTGCCACATCCCGCCTGTGTGTGTGAGAGAGAGAGAGAGGTTGGAGGGTGGAGAATGAATAATTCGTCACCCACAAGAGCTCAGAGGCGCTTTTTGAACTCAGTCAAGGCTGGAGAGAGAGGTCTGGGCAGTTCCCGCCCAAATAAGACAAGAACACTCCATTTTTGACCAGATCTGGTTTTTGAAAAGTTAGAGGATAGCAGGAGTCAGGTACTTACTAAAAGCGGTACATGGAGCCGACCATTTTACCTGCATCATTAGCGATGAATCATATGTATGAGTTACACTTGAGGCCAGGTGTGAGTTTGAGGCCCAACAATTTTTCAAGGTACGAGGCTTCACCGAGAGGACCTTGGGTCATCCTGATTGGTAGTAGTTCGGGGTCAGTCTTTCAATTCATGTTATCTTGTTTTTGAAAGTCTTTTCTTTGCGACTCTAAATAAACTGATCATTTAATTACACCCCCAAAATAAAAAGAAGTCAGGGTCAGTAGCGTGCAGAAGGCAGTGGATGCGTGTATCCATATCGGGATCGGGGGCATCCAATCAAAGAGTGAAATAAAAATTCATTTTATATTTAATTTGAATAAAGTGTTTAATTTGGATTCTTCTGTTTTTACATATTTAAAACTTCCTTTCTCACATTTATCAGTACTAATCCCTATAGAAACAACTTAAATCTTAGGGGCATATAATCAAGGAGTTGGCCCCGGGTATCACCAAACATCACCTAACCTCTGCACGTCATCGGTCAGGATACCGTATCCGTAGAAATACAGGTCTCTTTTACAGGAGCTGAAAGTGAATCAGTTTTTATTTTATTTTATTCCGTTAATATTTTAATTTATTCATCCCAAAAGAATGACGTGATCATCGTTAAATGACAATAAGTTTCCTTATTCTCGTAGGAGCTGCTTTCTGAAATGTAATCGTCAAAAAAGTAGACCGAATGTAAGGCCCACCAACATTTGTATACATTCTCTCACTCCAACCCCCTGCCGATAAGATAGACAGATAAAAAGCACACGGCAATTAACTTTACCATACGTTGTTAATGTAAATTCATAATCTTCAAATGCCAACAACTCTACAGCCACTTGTCAATCATTTTATATCAAAGTTCCGGTTTGAAGGGTGCGAAACATTAATATACCTGGCGACTGAAATGTGCCTCACCTACACGCACATCCGGAAACAACGGAGAAACAATGCCGATTAGTCGACAGGCGTCTTTCTGTATATTATTTACCGTGTGAATAAAAGCGTATAAGCAACAGAAACTGCTTATGAATAGGCGTACATATACCAGGTGCGATGGGTAAATTTTCGCCATTTTATATTTTTAATTTCGCGCATGCGCGTTATTTGCTTTTGATTTTGTCAACCCAACAGTACAATAGGATCAGTTAGGCATCGTCTTTGAGAAAGTAAAAAAAAGGCATCATGACGCAACTCACTGCGACAGAAATTTGGAAACGTCATGCTGTTCCGCTTGGCATTCGCGCCGGAATCTTCATGATGTTCAGAGTGTCTGGGTATCACTCTGAGAACAGTGCAGAGAATTCAGAAAAGTACGTACATGTAGAGAGTCATGATCTCAATACAGGAGGTGCAAAAGTAGGTATACATTAAGTATTATACCAGTATTGCCATTATTATAATCGTCGTTCTAGGATTCATTCAACGACCCCCTGCTTTGTGGAACTGACTCCCAAGTGTATGCTTCTGCGACTACTTTCATCTTAATTTTTCATGTCTAAGATAAACCCACTTCCCCATATATTTCCATAAACTATTTCTCTTACTCTGTAACCATCTACCTCGAGTTGCTCTTGAGCTTTGTACATCATTGTAAAATAAATATAGTCCCTTTTACACGTTTTACTTACATCTGTATGTTAACGAACACACGAAGTTATTCAATAATAAAGACAACAAAAACAAGGAGACCCGTTCAAAAGAAGCACTGTGTAATAATAACAGCGCTTTGTCACAGAAATACAGACCAAACATTGTTAGATCAATTTTCATTCGGGCTTCTGATTCGAGAAAAATCTATACCAAGGCGTATGTTTTCCTCAATGTCCGGTGTCTGTTCCGTTCGGTGACGTTTCTTTTCCGGCCCTTCTACCAACACAATTGATTTGTCATTAACCTTTTTACTTTATTTATAAACTTCTTCAATTCCAGTCAAGCAGGTGTGGGCTAAAGTTACAATCATGAAAACTATTTTGTCTGCTAGCCTCTTTCAGCAATGATTGCCAAAGATTATACAACAATATACAACTGAACTTATAATAACGATTACGTTATTTTTTCTGCCAGGTCAGCGGTCGATAGATATATCAACATGACCAGTTTGGGGGGTAACTAAATAGTCTGTAAC
>OZ010581.1:125238177-125258177 GCA_963932145.1 Acanthosepion lycidas
CATCAATCAGAAATGTTTTCATCTTCCATATCCTTGAATGAAATTTCCGGCTTTTTCAACATACACTTAAGAAAACATACAAAAATTGAATCACTAAACGTGATTACTGATCTCATACTGTTATTATAAATTTACAAACTGAACTGAAAATTGCTTCATTTCTTGATTTAGAATAATTTACTTTATATAATAATCGAGTTTGTTGTAAATACCCTTGAGAAAAGTATAAAACCATCTCTTCTCCCCTAGCTATGGGTGAATAGCAGAAGAAACTGGATCCTAAAGACTGCTTCGCAATCAGTCTAAAAAAGAAAAACTGGATTCAAACCAGCCTGGAGAGGGTTGGGCTTCATCAGTCCTTCTTGCCCTAAACACGCCACTTCTGCTACGGCTGCAGTACATGTGCTGTTCCTACGACCCTAATGGGTTACGAGACTCGTAATCGTGAATAATAATACACCCTGTAAAAGAAATCTAATCATTATTCTATAGATACGATCGGGTGCTGAAAGGTTATCGGCCTGACTCACTCACTAAAATCTCTATTTATATAATCAAACATGATTTTGCGAAGTGGGTCGTGTAGAAAAAAATTCAGCTCAAGTTTTATGTTGTCTATAAATGACTATTCAATACCAAAATGACTATTCAATACCAAAATGACTATTCAATACCAAAATGACTATTCAATACCAACATCCTGAAAGTTAAAATGATTTTATAAATTCCACTTACCACATTCCATCTACATGTCCCTAGCTTTTTCTTTCATTCGCTTTTTCTATTTTCTTGTATTTTTACTTGTTTTGCAGCAAATCAAATACATTCAGATATGCGCTTATGGGTCGATTCTTCTGTCAAGAATGACGAATGAGAGTTCAATAAATTCTACGTTTTTACTGAACTATCTGTACAAGTGAATTGGTTAAACTGGTTGATTGCTCCCTCCCTGCAATGCGCACATTCTCCATCATACCACCATGTCCTGCACTGTTGCTTTGTGTGCCACATGTCAGATGATGTTACAATGGAACTTTTGGGGGTTTTTTTTTAATAGAGTTTTTCTATCTAGGTGCATTTTGACCTTTGACTCTTACAAGAAGCTTATCGAATTCTAGCTGAGTTCGTTATTTTCACTATATATGATTTAAACAGTATGTATAAACATATATTTTTCAATGCAGTCGAGGTCTGTGAAACCGTCTTAGTCATAATATTAATTATACTATACATGCATATCTGAATTAATTTGAATTATAGCATTCCGAGAAATTCCAGGATGTAGCCAACAAAATGATGTCTATTATACTGACGACATACAGTTCTTGATAATGGTTAAAAATACATATATGCATGGGGTATTGCTGCCATATATGGTCTGGAGCCCCTTCTGTTTGTCTCAAAGTTTTTTGATAAAATCCAGAGAGGAAAAGGAATGTAATAGGCCCTGATCTGGTATCTCGTCTGCAGTCACTCTCTCACAGACGTGCAGTCGCCTCCCTCTGTCTTTTTTACAAATACTTTCATGGTAACTGCTTCAATGAGCTGCTTTCGCTGATTCCCAGACTTCATGAATTTAAGCGTTCTACTAGGCTGGCATCTCACTCTCACCCTTTCACTGTCGAAACTGTTAAATGTAGCCGTCTCTTCTACTCCAATAGCTTCATGTCTCGCACCTCTCGCACCTCTTGCCTGTGGAACTCCCTCCCTTCTTCCTGTTTCCGTGATAGCTATAATCTCTAACTATTCAAATGTAATGTCAATCGACGTCTCCAGATGCCCTGATCTATCTCCTATCCTTTTCTTCATCCTTTCCTCTATCACTCCTATTTGCTCTCGCTCCAACTCTCTGTAACCCTTTGCGTGCTAGTGGCTTCCCGCCTTGCTTGGCGTGAAACACCCCCCAAAAAATTATATATATATATATATATATATATATATGTGTGTGTGTGTGTGTGTGTCGTTAAACTTCGTCATCTTAACACCAAAATATTATGTAAGGGTACCCCAGTAGCCCTTTTCTCTTCTTGATTAGCACTTGCTTAAAGATTTGCAGGTGTCTTCAGGATGGAATGAAATTCTAGGAATTGAAGTTATATTGATGATAAAATATTTCTATAAGTATTATCTTTATTTGTAATATACACGATCAAATCAAACAGAACTTTTGTTGTAACTTAATATTTTCAAACGAAAATTAGATTTGTTTTGTTTCTCCTTTGGGCACAAAAGTTTTTTTGTCAATGCATCCCTATTAAATTAAATTTCAAATATTATACAGAATTCATCTTTCATAGCAAGAACACACTTAGGTATCAGTGAAAAAATAATTTCAATATTGTTTTCATTTCTATTATAAACGCCAATGATTAAAATACTAAAAATCAACATTTATTTGATATATTATCTCAATGTTTCCAATGCCATGATTGACTTTGATTGGCTAAGGCTCATCCTTTAGTTTCTATGCTGCTTCGAAGTAAACGTAGATCTCGTTTTGTAATTTTTAGGAGGTTTCTTTGTTTAGTAAGCTGTGTAACTGCGTTGAAACCACATTCAGCCATATTGGAAGTTGGAAAAGCAATGAAGAAAAGTTTGATAGCTTCCCACAGCTTTAGATACCGTTTTGGAAATTTCCTTTTGTATCCAATATTGAATAATTTTTGAAAATTTGAAAAAAAAACAATGGATAAATACATGGGCCTGAGTATCTTCACCGCCCAGCAAATGTAATAAAAACTCCCAGTTGCCCCCTTTCAAAATAATAGCATCCACACGGGAGCGTTAGCGCCCACGTTTGGAAAAAACTGCTCTTGAGAATCGTAGATTTTCTTTACAGGGTCACGATTGGTTTCGAAATTGACATTCAAATAGTACTAATGTTCTACGTATGAATTCTGATAGTATCATGGTCAAAGCATGCGATCAGTGACGGAGTTTGAAGGAAAATGAAAACAACAAGGAGAATTGCAAACAAAAAGAGAGTTTAAATTTCGGGGACACATAATAAAAAAAGAGGACAAAGAGAATTTAACACTTACAGGCGGAAAGTCGTGTCACGGACTTATTGATCAACCCTCGTAAATATAGACATATATCCGTAAACATTTGTAAACCCATAGATAGATAAATAGATGGATAGATAATGAAATGACATAGATAGATAGATAGATAGATAGATAGATAGATAGATAGATAGATAGATAGATAGATAGATAAGATATGAATTAGCTGTGAATGATAGATACATACATACATGCATACATAGGAGCATAGATAGATAGATAGATAGATAGATAGATAGATAGATAGATAGATAGATAGATAGATAGATAGATAGATTATCAAATATAGTGATCCGGATGTATAACAAATTTTTAGATAAATAAATTGATAAAATACAATTAAAAACATGAAACATACAAAATTGGTCACTGGAATTCAACGGAATATACACTATACATTCTTCTGCATAAGACAACTTACCGATCCTTGAGTGAATGCTGTTGCAGTTAATATCATAGTCCCTACCCGGATCTGTTGCCGGCGAACACTTTGATATCACCAATCGGCCTGTTTTCAGAAGAGAAATTTATAATAATAATAATAATAATAATAATAATAATAATAATAATAATAACAACAACAACAACAACAACAGCAAACAGGAGAAAGAAGTTTCATTGACAATATAAAGAAAAATTACTGGCGTTTCTATGATTTTAAGGCAAATAACTAATAATTAATAATTACCATATCCACTTTATATTATAATGAATCTTATAAGTAGGAGATACATATATATATATATATATATATATATATATATATATATATATATATGTATATGTATATATATATATATATATATACATATATATATATATATATATGTGTGTGTATATTATAAAATGTTACAATTATATATATATTAACAGAATTATATATATATAATTATATGTTATAAACATAGCTATATCAATATATATATTAACAGAATTACATATATATAATTGTGTTTATATATATATATATATATATATATATATATATATATATACATATATATATATATATATATATATATATATATATATATATATATATATATATATATATATATACAATTATGATTCAGACATATATATATATATATATATATATATATATATTGATTAAATGATTTGTTTTCTACGTCGGATAAACCCTTTGCAGGTAATTATAAACTATATATATATTATAATTATATATATATATATATATATATATATATATATATATATATATATATATATGAATTCTTAAAATGAAGGTACATCTCTATTCACCTGGACCCGGAGTAGTAGCACCTGTTAGGGTCCAAGCTATGGGGAAATTGTTAACCCTAAACTAGGGTCAAAGCACTATGAAAGTGTAAAAATAGGTTTTAATACCAGCAATCCTTTTTTGTAAAAAATTATTACCAGCAATGAATTTTTGAAGAAATAATTATTACTAGTAATACATTATTAACAACAATACATTTAAAAGAAAATATTACCACAATGCATTTTTGAAGAAAAAATATTACCAGCAATACATTTTTTAAGAACAATATTACCAGTAAAAAAAATTTTGTTGGCATTAAATAACCCATTGAGGTTGATATGCTGTAAAACAAAACAAACTAAAAAAATTATTTCTTTTTCCCTTTTCTTTCTCTGGCCATATTTTTGAAGCTCCTTGTTCCTCAAGTCCCTTTCTCTATGAGCTTTCTCTGACGGGAGGGGGTAGTTACGGCTTCTCTTTACAGCGAGTAGGTGGAGTTAGCTTCGAAATTAACATTCGAGTGGTAGGCGGAGCTAAGATTCTCCATATGCGTAAAAGACAGAGAAGAATTTTCTCCTTGAAGAAAACCGCTCGCCCTCTCTCTCTTTTTCTGTATCTCTGTCTTTTTCTCTTTTTTTATACTTATACTCGAGTTCTCATTATCTCCCTTGTTTTCTTATCTTTTTCCTCTTCTATATCTATCCCTTTCTTCGCGCCTCTTTGCGTATAGGAAGTCACATGTCCGAAAGCCATATATGATATTTAAGTCAATCTACTTAATTATACTTTTAAAATCTCCCGACTTCCATTTATACAGTTTAAGATTATTACGTCTACTTCTAATATTGCTACATAAGAGATGTACGATCAGTGTAACGCATGTTGGCGCCTATAGTGGAATCTTCTTTTATGTGCCCTGTCCCTTCAGGACGTAAGCGATCATAGCTCTTCACCTCTTCCGGTCCTTTGTAGCTCTTAATAAGTTTTGTCTTTTTGTTATTTCTCCAAAACCCTTTTCTACCACCCATTTTCTCAAGTCCATCATGTATGTTACTCGCTGCTTTCCTCTGATCTTTCCCTCAATCTGCCCTGTGAGTATCAGATTTTCCAAGCTCTCCTTCCTCATTATGCGTCCCAGAAATTTCAACTGTCTTTTCCTGATGTTTTCTTTTAGTTTCCATTCTCTCCAAAACCTCGTTGTCGCGTACGTGTTCAGTCCATGGTATCCTCAGCATCTTTCTGTAGAACTATATTTATGTTGCTTTGATTATCCGGCATTTGCAGGAGGACAGATATCGCGTAAAAATTCAGGACAATCGACAATGAATTTCTCCTGTCTCTCAATACTCTGCCTAGAATTTAGAATGCATCCTTGGTAAATCAGCGGGTCTATCGGCGGGTCTATCGGCCGGTCACTCGGCGGGTCACTCGGCGGGTCAATCGGAGGATCTATCGGCGGGTCAATCGGCGGATCTATTGGCGGTTCAATCGATGGGTCAATCGGCGGATCTATCGGCGGGTCAATCGGCCGGTCAATCAGCGAGTCTATCGGCTGGTCAATCGGCCGGTCTATCGACCGGTCAGATGGCTGGTCAATCGGCCGGTCTATCGACCGGTCAGATGGCGGGTCAATCGGAGCGTCTATCGGCCAGTCTATCGGTGGATCAATCGGCCGGTCTGTCCGCGGGTCAATCGGCGGGTCGTATTCAAATATATCTGTTTCATTCACTTCCGCACAAATGTCCTTTACAAAAGGCATGAACCCGTTTCGTTTCCATTTGGTTATAGATTAAGTAACAGGATAGATTGATGGCAGCCAATCTAAGAGAACGAAAAATTTTAATTTCAAACCGTGGAGAAAGAAATAAGAAATGACTATATTTCCTAAAAGTTCATGGCAATTCATAAATAAGAAAAAGAAACATCTTTAGAAATTCAGGATAACCTACCTTGTGATGGAAAATGCCATTAAAAAATAATATTACTAAATGTATGGGGGAACCGACATATATTTGTATGTGTAATCAGATCAACGTAAGCACCACTTTACTGAAAATCTGAGGAAGTCCAAAAGGACAAAACGAGCCGCACGAAAAAAAATTTCCTAAAATATGTAAACAAACAATATGACGTAGAAATGAGATCGGATAAAGAAGGCTATATGACCAAATTTGAATGGCATCTGCTAGTGGATCTTTTGTAGTTTGATAGGTAATGTGCTGGTTCCAGTAAGACAAGACTTCCAAGCCTAAAGCTGAAATTTTAGATCTTACAGGAAACTAATTCTTTTTTTTTCCTTGTCTGTGCTACTTAACGGTCGTTGATTATAAAAAAAAAAAACATATGAATAAAAAGGAACAATAGTAAAATACCATTCTGCTTGTTCCTTCGTTGGTTAATAAGTTAGCACGTGCGTTACGCGCTGTCATTACTTCAGGTAAATAATGGACCATTCCATTTTAACTGCGAGGAAAGACGAAAGAAAAGATATGAAAGAAACTGATTTTAGTGAGAAAAAGAAAGGATACGTAAGAAGAGTTGTGCTACCGGGACGTAACGATATATATATATATATATATATATATATATATATATATATATATATATATATATATATATATATATATAATTTTAATTGGCTGAAGATTGCATTTAAGCATGAAACCGCTCGGTTTGTCTTCAGTATCCACTTTCATATTTGCATACGCTCTATCTCTGTTATTGAGCACTTTTACCCATATAGACTGAGATAGATAGATAGATAGATAGATAGATAGATAGATAGATAGATAGATATCAAATGACTAATATCTAATGATTACTTAGTTTGATAATCCTTGCGAATGTTTACTTTATTAATTGTGAAATATTTGGAAACTAAGACTCATTTAATAATCAGTTGATCGTGTTTGTTGAGCCCATCCTAATCTAATTTTGTCAATGCTTTAAATCCCATTTATAATCGAAGTTTAAGTCAAATAATATAGAATTTAATCAGCTTTAAACAACCTCTAATTGAATTCCGAGATAATTTTGTAAGGAATCATCTAAAACGAACACAAACCTTCGTTTTTAATTTTTATGATTCCCTTTCTTTCTTTGCACTATTTGTATTATTCTGAGTGCTGTCCGCATCTTTATTGCCATATTCACGACGTTTCGGCTGTTGGACGTTCCAGCCTTCTTCAGGTGATATTAGTTGAAATTTAGAACCGAACCCTTGATCTAATCCAAGGACTTGTGGCACAGTGGATAAAAGCGTTATTTGAGGATGCCTAAAAGTGACTCAACCCAGAGAGTTGTGAGTTCAATCCCTGGCCACAGCAGAGGGGGCAAGAATTTGAAATGTTGAGTTATGAAAGGGAATTAACTGAAACTGAGAAAACCACAGGCATGGCACGTGGAATCAGAACACTCTGCCCCCGGTTTGGTTCGAAATTTCAACGGCCGAAACGTCGTGAATGTGGCAATAAAAATGCAGACAACAGTCCGAAAATGTAAATAGTTAAATGCAAATAGTTACAATACCTCATCTCAGAGTCCTTTCTTTGATTGAACATTATTCAAGGTGACATGCTTCCAAGTCATCTCAAACCAACAAAAAGTATTATTATTATTATTATTATTATTATGTTAGTGTCATACATTGACGTAATCTATGGAAATTCTGTTCTTGAGTGATGTCACCGTGACTTTTCACATCTTTTCGGAGAATACTCGTGGAGTAAACGAAGGCAGTTTGCTGGAGGTCCACAATTTTGGTCTTAAATTCAATTTTCCCTAAGCTCCCAGATCGTGTACCAAACGTGCCCACTACTACAGGAATTATTTCAACGGTCATGTTCCATTGCTTCTTCGACTCTCTAGTCAGATCCTGGCATTTTTCGATCTTTTGGATTTCACCTTTGTATCATATGCAAGAGCAAAATCAATAATTAGACACTTGCTACCTTCCTTAACTGTCACAATAAGGTCAGGTTTTGGTGTTTCAATAACATAAGTCTAAACGGAGAAATCCATTACCTTGATTATTATTATCATTATTATTTTTATTGATAGGTCCTCCGTTCGTCTTTGACGTATGAGGGTTCATATGTGCAGTACTTAAAACCGGACAGCCAGACGACCAGCACATATGATTTGATCATAATGGTGAAGGTTTATGCAAAACCAACCACATTTATTGGAAGAACGAGATGTGGAATACTAGTGCAGGTCTTTAAACGACACTCCTCATGTTTAAAATTATGTGATCTAGACTGCTTGCTAATCAAGTCTAAAAATTCCGACTATTTAACCGATAGTTAGAGGGAACCGGAGAGATGGATTCATAACTTCCCTTACAGTATTTCCTCGTAACTTAATGGAACGAGGTCGACTGGAATTCGAATTCGGTAATATTACTTTTTAATTCATTTAATATTGATTCAGGACTTTCAGACACGCTTTCATTAAGTGACAAATATTAGACACAGTCATAATATTTACTTTCTACCGTTTTCTTTTTTCTCGGGCAAGGTCCTGGGTTTATAAATTTGTACGCTTTTTTCTGTTTCGCCCTATGGTCTGTTGATATAGCTCTATCTACGATCTGGAGGTAGCTGAATAGTGAGTTCAATCGTCACTGGGTACCACATACTTTCGGCCTTGTGCCACATCTAAGCTACGCTTAGAAAATCAATATATACGATCTGGAGGTTCTGCTTTTTTTTCTGTTGTCTACAGATTATCAGATCCAGCCTTTTCGCTTGGATTGGGCGGAGAGGACGCTATCTGGATCTCAAAGTTTCAGAGTATCTGATACCTTTAATTTTCGTTCCTACTGAAACCATTTGTTTACATCGTTGGAGCCGAATTGTCTGCACTTTATTATTATTATTATTATTATTATTATTATTATTATTATTATTATTATTATTATTATATTTCGATTTCTGCTATAGTCACACTACCTACCAATTTTGCGGGAAGACCTAAGGCAGATAGTGGATTGTTGTTATGACTACATTTCATGATTTGTTTTTCTAACTTCCATAACATCACTAGCGTTAAATGGATAAAGTTCTTCATAGTATGTTAGCTATACTTATCTAGACAATTTTTTGTATTTCTCTTATGCTGGAATTTTCAGGGATCTTTTCAATGTGTTGTTGTGTTCCCTTTTTTATCATTCCAAGCACACCTACTATGACTGGTACTATTCTTGTCTTCAATTTCCACATTTTTTTCTATTTCGACTTCCAGGTCGTTATACGTCGATGATTATTATTATTATTTTATTTCCTTTGATTTCTGTTGTATACTCATTTCCGACCGAGTCGTAACCAGAGAACTGAAGTCAGAAATGGCATCATAACATTTTCCACTGAGTATCTTTTATAAAAACAATAAAAATCAAAATAAAACCTTTGATCACACACATTTTGCATAGATAAAGCCCTTCGTAAGGTGTGAGCTGTACTTGTGGGAACATTTTTTGCATGGGCTATCAGGAATCACTTCAATGAGTCTACAATTATCTTTTCCAATCAAACCAAGGGCTCCAACCAAAACTGGTATTATTGATGTCCTCCTGTGCCACATTTTTAGATTTCCACTTAAAGATCCTTGTATTTTGAGAGCTTTCTTTAAGTTCTTCAAAGATACATTGCAGTCTGTATGAAATGTCATTTCAGTAAGGAAGCACATTCTGTTTTTGTGGTCTTTGATGTCTGGGCGATTTTCTTTGATTGTTCTGTCAGTGTGTATTGTAAAGTCCCATAAAATTGTTACAGGCTGTATGTCTGTAACCGGGACTCGGTTGTATTCATACCAATTCCATGCAGTTTCTTTCCCTTAAAAGTTGCAAATTTTCCAGTGGAAATATTGACCCATCAAGTCATGCAGAATTATATATTCGGCAGATGCTGCTATTATTATTAGTAGTAGTAGTTGTATTATTATTATTATTATTATCATCATCATCATCATTATTATTATTATTACACCAGTTAAGAGAAGATCAAGATTTACGAAAAGAAAAAAATGAAAAAAAGAAACACAGTGTTTGACAATGTTTAACAATATTTCAACAGAATGTGTCTTCTTCAGGTGATTTTTTTTAATTTTCAGGTATAAAATATATAAATCTACAAAAATTATAAGTCTTTGTACAAAAACTTTGCTTTATTACTGACTGAAATCAGTAATTGTGGCACAAGGCCAGGAAAAGAAGGGAGATGCATTAAAGTTGGTCGACCCTAACTATCCTATAGCTAGATTCACAGCTCATTCATTCATTACAATTTACTCATTCACCATCCGCTTCTACAAACACCAAAATACCTCACACACACAGGGTCCCTACTGAAAAATATCCCATGATTTAAAATTTCAATGTGTACAATTGTGTATACCAAAATATATATAAAAATTATATTAATGAAATGATGTCGGGGGGGGGGATGATTTCAAAAAACTAAAAATGAGTGATGTGAGTAAGATCCGTCCACTAATTAAAAATTAGTTGCTTGTCTTGTAATGATAACCAATCCGTCAGAACGAATGAAACGCCACCAGCGTGAAATCATGCAGCCAAAACGTGCGTAATATGATGATGATCTTGTTCATCTTGAAATTTTCTATTAGTTGATTAGTTACGAAGAGGAATTAATCAAACAGCTTGGTATAAATGTTATGGAACTCTCCTGTCATTCTGTTCACTGTATTTTTTTCTTTTCTTTTTCTTTTCTTAAATTGCTTTCACAGCGATAAAATCTGCATTCAGTTGTGATAGTGATTTAAGAATAAACGCTTGTTTTGCAAAAATTCTATAATTACAACGCATAAATTTGAACTTCTAAAACAGCAATAACAAAGTGTGTTTGGCCGTGTTTTTAAAAATTACCATCAGAACGGAATGCAGATTTTATCGCAGTTACAATAAGTTTATCTTTGTAATTTACCACTGAAGACGATCTTAGAAAAGGTTGAAAGTATTTTGATTAGAAAAAAAACTACGACGTCTTCCTTGATGAATTTCATCTTAACATCAACAAACTGATTAGACAACTGGAAAGGATCAGCATAAAAATAAGTAGACACAATTATGTCTATATTATTCAATGAAGCATCTTTGATAGAAGATATGATGCTTATATATATATATATATATATATATATATATATATATATATATATATATATATATATATATATTGTAGTAATATATATAGTAGTAATATGTAGTAATATATATGTAGTAACGATATATATTTTTATATATCAAGAATAATATTGGGTAATCGCCAAAAGTTTACTTGTGACGCGTTTCGTCGGATTAAATTTGTTATGTCGCTACGACGACACATGCGTACGGACGAAGGATGCTGGGAATTTTAGTTTTTTTTTTTTTTACATCTAGCCGAATTTATTTAGAGTCTTTTCTTTTTTTCATCATTTTCGTAAGTACGTATTTCATACTGTGATGTTAGAAAATCCGCCAGGAATGGCGAAATGTTGTAAGAGCTAGGGCACAAATTTACTGTAGATGAGCTTCCAATCGAGGCATTCTCTAGGCATTTACGACGTAGTAAATTATTTTCTCCTTTTATCAGAGTAGCATTTTTTATATCAAAATTATGGTCAGTCTCATTACAGTGGGCAGCCAACGCATTTGCCTTATTACTTCATAGAATGTCCCTTTTGTGCTGATATAATCTTTTATCTAGATTCCTTGAGGTTTCTTCTGTGTACTTTTTGTGACAATTATGATAGGCGATTGTGTAAACTCTTCCTTCATGTTTTAGCTTATTGTTTTGTTTAGTATTGACTATGTCTTTTATTGTTTTGGATGTAGTAGTAACAGATTTTATGTTGAGTTTAGATTCTTTTATATTGTAAATGTGATACAGTTAGTTGGTAGGTTTATATACTTTCTTTATTTATTGGGTTTTTCAGGAGGGCCGTTTCTTTTTTTATTTTGAAATATTTTACGCGGGGTTTGTTTCGCATTGAATATAAAATAAATAGGGTACTGGAGAAGTTTGAAAGTGTTTTCAATGTATTTCTCCTCTTTGTGTAAATAATTCGGGTTGCATATTTTTAGTGCTCTTAGTTAGAATTCGATAATTATGTCGGATTTTATTATGTTGTTAAAATGAAATTTATTAGATCGTCTTTCTTGGTTTAATTCCGGTGGACACCGAGTTTTAAACTGTTGTTAACGCGGTGTAGATTGATATCTAGGAAGGATAAGTAATTGTGTTCTTCCATTTCGCATATTAAATATTTCATATACATTTCAAGATGCCGTCTCTCTCTCTCTCTCTCTCTCTCTCTCTCTCTCTCTCTCTCTTTATATATATATATATGTGTGTGTGTGTGTGTATGTGTGTGTGTGTGTGTGTGTGTACGTATATATGTATATTTAATAATTTCAACCCAAGCAAGGCGGGAATGTCACTAGTACACAGGGGGTTACAGGGATTGAGATTGAAAGTGAGAGAAAAGACTGAATATAGGGAGGATTGTTGAGAAAAATGCAAAAGATGTACGGGATACAAGAAGTTAGAAAATGGCGATTGACGCATTTAAATTTGGAGTAAACTTGGAGAATTTTATAATAAGATTATATGTAAAGTTTGAAGATATCTATCCACGAAACAAGGCTCTTTTCATTCATAAACAGATTCGGGGTTTTTGTATATTATTTGAATTGTTCGCGAAGATGGATTTCTCGCCAATTAAATAATTAACCTTTGTATTTGTTTTTTGTATGAACAATTCATGAATTTGTAAATTAATTGCACCTTTATTGAAATTAAAATAACTGATCCAAGTGCAACTTTCGGATAATAAGTGCGACATTCCTGTAATTATTGAACAATATAGTTCATGCCACTTTGACGGAAAATCTACCAGTAAAAAAGAATTCTCTTATCACTATATTTGTACAAAAACGCACAACCTTAAAATTTAAATTCAAACTCAGCGTTGCGACTGCACGTTCTAAAACAGTAACACACATTTCTCATAGCATTTTTCGGATTACATCTCTATTTTCGTTGTCCACTTATTACTGAGAGTAAAAACAAGAACAAAATCTATTCCATACCTGAGGATGTCTGTAGCAACAGACGAAAGCTTGTAAAAATAATAAGACCTTATGCAACTGAAATTTATAAAACAAGGATCTTTTCATTCAGAAACAGGTTCGGGGTTTTTGTATATTATTTGAATTGTTCGCGAAGATGGATTTCTCGCCAATTAAATCATTAACCTTTGTATTTGTTTTTTGTATGAATAATTCATGAATATATCTGTTTGTAGATAGATAGATAGATAGATAGATAGATAGATAGATAGATAGATAGATAGATATGTGCGTGTATACATATGTATATGTATAGAATGATATATAGGGTCAAAACGAGTGAAAGAAGACAGAGTGCCTATATGCGTGTGTGTGTGTGTATGTGTATACACGTATATATTATGTACGTGTATGTAGGAGAGTATATATATATATATATATATATATATATATATATATATATATATATATATATGCATGTATGTATGTCTATATGTGTGTGTCTGGTACTGAAAATTCGGTGGACTTAAGATAACAAATGTTTTCCTCAAAAGACCTGAAAGCAAAGTTGATAGAAAATGGCGTTTGTTATTTATTGGTTGAGTGATTTCCAGAGTTGGGCTAACTGTCCCGTGAAACATGAAAAACTGTAAACATGAGGAAACAAACTCATCAATCTGATCAAATTTCACGATACTTACATATATATATATATGTGTGTATGTGTGTGTATTTGTGGGGGTGTAAAGTGTAGCAAGTTAAATTAAATTTAATAATAATTTCATTTACATCATGCTAATGTGTTATTTCAATACTTTCTTTCACACATCCAAACAGACAGAGATTTAAACAGCAGCAACAACTAAAATGGAGGGCACATGTTAGTCGAAGTGAAATTAATGACATAATCAAGATTTTGACATTCCACATTACTTTAAGGAAAAGGTTAGGAAGGAAACCAACCTCAATACTTGAAAGAGCGATAAAAGCTACTGAACTTGAGAAACCTATCGCTGAAAAATTGTTTTTGGAGAAAGCTTTTACAAATTTCAACTGGCAGTGGCACTGGCTGCTCAGTAAGAAAAAAAGATTTTTTGAATATCATTTTAAATTATTTACTAGAATGTGTAATAAACTAAAGCCTGGATAGAACGATTCAATGAAAGCGCAAAGTGAAATCATTATCATTGGAAAAATATATTTAAACCGCATCAAATTATGCAGCACTTATTTCGATTAACGCGTTACTTAGAATGATTGCTTTGTTACTTATGTCAATGTAAAAAAAAAAAGTTGGCTATAAGTGACAGATGGCAATAAAAAGAGTATTTATTGATTATTTACGGCTAATTTGTTTAAGTAAGGCACTGATTATTGCTTGCGTCACGATCAACTAAAATAAGTAACGAAACAATCGTTTTAATGCCGGTGTCTATTTAAAGACTAACAAATGAAAAACCAATAATAGTGAGGAATCAACAGAATATTCCATAATTTTTGACGGCATCGATAAAGCAGTATTAATATAATATTCTAATATAGTGAGCTATCAGTTTTCTTTTGTCATCAAAAATTAAACTGATCACCATAAAATTAATACATTACAATAATTGTAAAACTATAGCCAAAGACCACGTGTCAAAAAAACAGCTCTCTATATTAATAAAAGCTTCACAAGAAATGACAGAATCGTTTGTCGTGACATTGGTATGTATTACTTCCAATGTAAAATTAATTGACTCTATGAATACCTGTAATTTGATACCGTAATTTTTGGCAATCACTCACTTTTATTATGAAAGATTGAAGCGTACCCTGATGTGCTGGTAGTGCAAGGGTTAACTGCTCAAAGCGAGAAATACGCGAACCGAGTTCGAATTCCTACCGATCTTGTTCCATTCACTTTCACCCAAATACTTTTGGAAAATGTGTGAATTTTCTCCTTCCAGCTGCGGTTTAAAAAACAGTAAGGTAAACTAATCTGTCTAGCCGAGGTTGGCAACCACTTTAGGAGAACGACAATTCAAAGACATTCATATACCTACTATAGTGTCAATTCACTACGGTAGGACGTTGTGAATTTTGAAGTTGATAAAATAGGTAATCAGTATATTTTATTAAGTATAATCCTATGTTGTTTTTGTTTTTTTTTTCTCACTCCAAGAAAGAAAATTCCTTAATTCAAAAACAGTTTTGTGCGATTCTTTCGAAAGAATTTAGCTTATCTGGCTGGAACAGGTGCATGATTGTGCGTCTGTTTGTTGATATGCATATATGGTGCGATAATATACTAATTATTTGTAGACATAATTATATACAAGGAAAATGTATGTTTTATTATTAGTAGTAATAATAATGTTATTGTTGTTGTTAACTGATTGTGCGTTAGCACCAGTAGGAACTGTTGTCTTAGACTGGAAATAAAGTGAAAGCAAGTCAACTTCAGTTATGATGACGTTTGTATTGTCTACCGATTCCACCGCATTTTCATAGACTTTCCGAGATAGATAGATAGATAGATAGATAGATAGATAGATAGATAGATAGATAGATATGAATCAACTGTGATAGATAGATACATACATACATGCATACATAGGAGCATAGATAGATAGATAGATAGATAGATAGATAGATAGATAGATAGATAGATAGATAGATAGATAGATAGATATGAATCAACTGTGATAGATAGATACATACATACATGCATACATAGGAGCATAGATAGATAGATAGATAGATAGATAGATAGATAGATAGATAGATAGATAGATAGATAGATAGATAGATATGAATCAACTGTGATAGATAGATACATACATACATGCATACATAGGAGCATAGATAGATAGATAGATAGATAGATAGATAGATAGATAGATATGAATCAACTGTGATAGATAGATACATACATACATGCATACATAGGAGCATAGATAGATAGATAGATAGATAGATAGATAGATAGATAGATAGATAGATAGATAGATAGATATGAATCAACTGTGATAGATAGATACATACATACATGCATACATAGGAGCATAGATAGATAGATAGATAGATAGATAGATAGATAGATAGATAGATAGATATGAATCAACTGTGATAGATAGATACATACATACATGCATACATAGGAGCATAGATAGATAGATAGATAGATAGATAATGAATCAACTGTGATAGATAGATAGATAGATAGATAGATAGATAGATAGATAGATAGATAGATAGATAGATAGATAGATACATACATACATACATACATACATACATGCATACATAGGAGCATAGATAGATAGATAGATAGATAGATAGATAGATAGATAGATAGATAGATAGATAATGAATCAACTGTGATAGATAGATAGATACATACATACATGCATACATAGGAGCATAGATAGATAGATAGATAGATAGATAGATAGATAGATAGATAGATAGATAGATAGATAATGAATCAACTGTGATAGATGGATAGATACATACATACATGCATATATAGGAGCATAAATAGATAGATAGATAGATAGATAGATAGATAGGAACATAGTGATATATATATATATATGTGTGTATATATATATATATATATATAGAGAGAGAGAGAGAGATAAAGAGAGAGAGAGAGGGAGAGAGAGAAGGAATCAACTGAGATAAATACAGAGAGAGAGGTGAGATGATTGATGACACATTCACACTTATTTTGAAGTTTTCTGGGTATTTTTGTCATCATTTAAGCAAGGCGATAATGCCACTAATGCGCAAGAGAGTGAAAGAGAATTAAGAGACTTTAGAAGGAAGCGGAAACCTAATCTTAAACAGGAAACAATGGATAGACCCCTCGTCCTGTTCAAAACATCGGTCGAGAGGTGAACCGGACTATAGGCCAACCTATCTACTCATATTTGTAGCAATTTACTAAGCGTCGTTTAATATTGCAGTAAGTTAGAGAAGATCGGTACGTGTAAGTATCGAACCCACATACTAATGAGTTGACTAAGCCTCGTACCAGAGATTGCTGCACAATAAAAGCTTCAATCCTCTCATTACAAAAAAAAAGAAGTAAACTTGGTGAATATTTGCCTTTCAGCCTTAATGCATGACAACAATAAATATGTTTGTGGCCCTTCTTGTCGTGAGAATAACAATTGACCTCAGATGAAAAAGCCTACCTTTGGAACAAACCCTCACCACCAATAAACAGTAGAATATGTTTAGTCGCATACACATGCAAGGTGCACACAGGTCCATAAGCAAAGAATAACGGAAAATATATAAACATGCATTATTGATATTCATTTTTCTTTGAAAGGATTAATAAGAAAGGCCATAGAGATATGAATATTTGATGACATCTATTTCAATCAATAGGTTCATAGGTGTTAAAAACAAACAGCTTAGAGAAAGGTTATACTTCTATATCATCATTCGTAGGTATTAACATATATATATATATATGTGTGTGTGTGTGTGTGTGTATTATTTCAATAGGTGGATGGAAGGGTTTAAGGCCATTTGGATGAGCTAGTTCTTATATGTTTTACTGGCTGCTCAAAGGAGCAGATGGCTGACTTCAAATAGGTCCACATACATGTATTGCAATAATAATCGTGAAGATAACCGTTTCCATACAGAAAACATGCGATATTCACTGACCAAACAGCGTTTCTCTCGGTTGAAATTTATAGGGAAAACTTTCTCTGAAAAAAATATTTTCAGGAAAATAAATGTCTCCAGTCAGACTGCTATTGACGTTTCTGTTACTAATAGAAGTTTCCTTCCTAACCTTTTTTAAGGTTGGGCGAAAACACATTGATTATATCATTATTGTCCCTTCACATTACATGTGCTATGCACTTTAGTTGTTGCTGCAGTTGGAAGGCATCAAGGGTTATCATCATTAATACCTAAAGGTTTAATTCCCTTGAAGATATTTATAAGGATTGATCTGAGAAAACAGTTGAATGTAGCTGATAGCAGAGTCATTTCTGAATTAGATGCAAGACATGACATCCGTAGGTAGCAGTCGATATTCAAGTCGGCATATCTATCTATCTATCTATCTATCTATCTATCTATCTATCTATCTATCTATCTATATATATATATATATATATATATATATATCAGTCTGTTTATATCTATCAATCTCTGTCTGTCTGTCTGTCTCTCTCTCTTTATATATATATATATATATATATATATATATATATATATATATATATCAGTCTGTTCATATCTATCTATCACAGTCTGTTCATATCCATCTATCTCTCGATCTCATTCTGTTCGTATCTCTGTCTCTGTCTCTGTCTGTCTCTCTCTCTCCCTATATATATATATATACATATACATATACATATATATATATATATATATATATATATATATATATATATATATATATCAGTCTGTTCATATCTATATCTATATCAGTCTGTTTATATCTATCTATCTATCTATCTATCTGTATATATATATATATATATATATAGATATATATATATATATATATATATATATATATATAGATATATAGATATATATATATATATATATATATATAGATATAGATATAGATATAGATAGATATATATATATATACAAATATAGGTATCTATACTCATTTCAAATAACCCTCGAATTTTTGATTTGCCAATATATATATATATATATATATATATATATATATATATATATATATATATATATATATATATATATATATATATATATCCTTATTAATACCTCAAGCTCTCTAAGTATTAGATATCAGTCTGTTCATATCTATCTATCTATCTCAGTCTGTTTATATCTATATATCTATCTTAGTCTGTTCATATCTTTCTATATATCTATCTTAGTCTGTTTATATCTATCTATATATCACAGTTTGATCATATCTATCTATACACCTTTTTGCTCAATCCACATTGGGCGTCGCATACAAAAAATAAGTAACTCGACTGGAGTTGACATGTAAAATCAACCGCCTTCCTAATAAATCTCAATCTATTTGTCTTGATCCTTTCGTATCTATTTTTCCTCTTTCGAATCATGTCGATGAATGTATCTCTTTCATTCAATTTTCACTGCCTGTAAATCCGTGTAAAATTCCAAACTCTCTCTTCTAACCATAACAACAACATTTCTTTATCTGTTTATTATTACTATAAACGTTATTTTAGTGAGGTATATGTTATTTTAGTGAGGTATATGTTATTTTAGTGAGGTATATATGTTGACATCCTTTTCCTTTCTCCTTAAGGAGTTAAATTAATATCAACCGGCCTCATTAAAGAGAAATGTACCTTCTGATATTAATCAACAGCAAATAACATTTAAAGCATTAAGAAATAATGTCTGATTGTGACAAAAATGGAATAAATAGTAGAACGAGAATAAAGACGTGTGGGGTAAAAGGGCCAAACAAAGGGGTAATAAAAACAGGAAATTGTGGAGAGCCTACGTCCTGATGGAATTTGACATTAATCTACATGAGAGTTGACTGGAAAGTTCATAAGCTGACCACGATATACATGTAAGTAGACACGCCAGTTGGTAGACTAAACGACATGTTAATGTACCAGAACTTGAATAACTTTTA
>OZ010581.1:125265677-125278177 GCA_963932145.1 Acanthosepion lycidas
ATATATATATATATATATATATATATATATATATATATATATTTGTGTGTGTGTGTGTGTGTGTGTGTGTGTGTGTGTGTGTGTGTGTGTGTGTGGAGAGAGAGAGAGAGAGAGAGATAGGGAATTAACACAAATAGAAAATTTGACGTTTAGCTGTTGCCTTCAGCACCATTTTCTTTTTTGTTTTTTATTATCCCTTTTTATTTATATATATTAGGTTGGTGCAAAAATAATGACGTAATAATGTCGTTTTTTGACGTGTTTTTTGACGTATTTTTTAACGTCAAAAAAAGACATTATTACGTCATTATTTTTGCACCAACCTAATATATATACATATATCTCATTCTCTCTCTCTCTCTCTCTCTCTCTCTATATATATATATATATATATATATATATATATATATATAGATATATATAGATATATATCCTCAGTATTTTTGTTACTCCTTACCTTCTCCCTTCACATCCTCTTTTCATATTTTTTTCTTTTGTAAATCTGTTATTGGAGAAATTGTATGATAAAGCGGGAAAAGTTTACTTGTGACGCGTTTCCTCCTTTCTTTCCGTCATTTTTGTTAGTAGGTATCTCATGCTGTGATAGTAGAAAATCTGCCAGGAATGGTGAAATGTTGTAAGAGCCAGGACGCAAATTTACTGCGAATAACCTTACAATCAAAGCATTCTCTGGACATTTCGCAGTGAATTATTTTATGCTTTCATAAGAGTAGCATTTTTATGTCAAAATTATGTTTGCGGTTAGCAACGAAAGCCTTTGATGTATTGTAAAATTTCCCTTTTGTGTTCATATAATGTTTTATTTATATTCCTTGAGGTTTCTCCTATGTATTTTTGTGGCAGGTATTACAGGCGATGGAGTAATTTCCTGCCTCAGATTATTTTCTTTGGTATTGAATAAATCAATTATGTAGGTTTATATTATATAAAATGGAGCTTATTTAATCTCAGAATTACTAAGAATTGTGGAGACACTACTTTATGATCAATATATGCATATAAGTGAAAAAAGGGCAACAGTTATAATGTAAGAAACCCTTCGTTCACTAAAATCTGTTTCTGACAGTTAAATATATTATATCGTGATTGTGTACAGACTCACAACTTCTCTAATACTATTAAAAATATGTACTTTATGGCTTCATATAGGCCTTTCTCTCAATTTCAGTTGCTCTATCAGAATTAATTCATATATATATATATATATATATATATATATATAAATGAATGAATATTGCGTGCTGGTGATAATAAAAATAATGCTCTATGCATACATGTAATTTATATTATTAATAAACCTACATTTTTTTTTCTTACATAGTATCACAAATTAGAATATTATGCACGATGTAATCGTAAGGTGCTGACTGAAAAGAGTTTTCAATCAGTACCTCTCGATTGCATCGTGCATGGAATTGAGTCGTGCTACCGGTGAGGAAAATGCATATTAATTAATAGTATATATATATATATATATATATATATATATATATATATATATATATATATATATATATATATATGTATCATCTGCGTATAGTGTTTGTAGTCTTATGTCGAAGTCTTCTGATTTGGTTAGTACTTTTTCTAATTAGTTTAATCCGAATTTAGGCAGAATGTTGTTGTGGCAAATTTCTCATCCGTGTTTTCTAACTTGTCCAAAAGTTAATCCTTTTTCCATAAATTCTTCTAGCATGGATATACAGAAAAGTGGTTAAGTTTCGAAAAGGCTGGAAAAACTTGACTCGAACTTGACTCGACCAAATGAAAAACGTCGGAATAAATGAATGAATGAATAAAAATAATCAATGACAGAATGTGAGAAATAAAACAAGAAACTTAAATGTAAAGATTTAAAGAAAGAAAGAAATAAAGAAAGAAAAGAAGAAAGAAAGAAAGAAAGAAAGAAAAGAAGAAAGAAAGAAAGAAAGAATCGGATCATTTAAGAAAAAATCAATTAAGAAAAAATCAATTAAATAGGCAATAACAAAAATTACTGCCCAAGGCACAAACTACAAAATTTATGTTCGAATTGGATCAGATATGTTCAAATAGTAAATGGATGCCAACACCTCATATAAAAATTATCGGACATCAACTTATTACATATATATATATATATATATATATATATATATATATATATATATATATATATATATATATATATATATATATATATACACAGTTATGTTGTCATTCGGTTGTTTGTTCTGTTTTTGGAGACTTAGTTGGTCTCTCTCTCTCTCTCTCTCTCTCTCTCTCTCTCTCTCTATATATATATATATATATATATATATATATATATATGATGTGCGATAAGTAAGAACAAATTATAAATAAAACAAATATCTATCTATAACTATATCTATCTATCTATATATGAATGTGTGTGTATATATATATATATATATATATATATATATATATATATATATATATATATATATATATATATATATATATATTGAACAATAAAAAATATTAGAAGATTAAAATTTTCACAGACACTGGGTTGTATATTAATATTTTTTTGTTTTATTATTTCACTAAGGTCTACTTTCGGACAGTATGCCCATCACCAGGAGAAATTACCTGCTTGTTAGTAGTAGCGAACTACAGGAGTGACACTCTGTATATATATATATATATATATATATATGTGTGTGTGTGTGTGTGTGTGTGTGTGTGTACATATATATATGTGTGCGCGTGTGTGTGTGTGTGCACGCGCGTGTAAATATATATATATATATATATATATATATATATATATATATACCCGATACGCTACAAAATATATTAAAAATTTGAACAGGTTGATGAGGCTGCTTGTTCATCTGCCAATTTTCCAAGCGTTTTCCACGTCTCACCGGAAACTATCCTGGAATAGTATTCCATATACTTTGTACGTATAAGTCTGTGGAAACCTTTAATACTCTGAAGTCATGAATATTTAAACGCTTGTAAAATCTTGTATTTACCGATCAAATCTTAATCTAAATGAATTCTCTTCCAAATACCTATATCTCTATTACGATACTTTGACTTGGGCTTGATATAAAACGGCAACAATAATGGTAAAATTAACCGTATCCATGCAGGAAACTTTTGACTCATTGACTGAACAGACGGCGTTACACTTGGTTGAAATTTAAAAAATCTTCCTCTTAATAAAATCATTCAGGAAAATAGAATAACTAACTGTTATCGCTTTTTCTACCGTTAACTGAAGTTTTCTTCTTAAGTTCGTGTGGAACGTCAACACCTTGATTACATTATTATTTTCCTTTCTGGTTACATGTACAACCCATTTATTTGCTGCGTAAAGTCTTCTTCTGTTGTTTTCAGTTTTGGGGTTTGTTTGTTTTTTGGTAAAGCTCTTTGCGATTCCATAACGCAAGTCTATAATGACTTTGAGAAATAAAGTGTTTGTATGAATATAATATACAATTAATATAATCGGCTGACGCATTGTGGGTAAAAAGAGGTGATTCAAGAAGCCCAGATCTCTGAATGGTATCCGTGTATATCAAATGAAATAATATACTTATTTTAAGTACTAAAAAATTACCCTACAAATTTTATAGCCGGGTAGTGTAATGTCCACTCCAATATACAACGTGTGGTTAACCGCATCATATAAAAGTTATTAAATATTTACGAGATAATTCAGAAGACAAAATGGTAGCAATTTAGAGGAGAAAATATATGTTGTGCTTATAAAATCATCAAATCCAAAAATTGTCTGTCTGTTTGATAATTCAATTTGTGACAGGTAATTATAAGAACAGTTTGTAACAATTGGATAGTTTGAAAGGAAAATTATTTTTGGAGTATCTGGAAAACAATTCCCGATGCTGACGAAAATACTCTATCAAATGTTGATGAAGTCGAAAATGTAAAGAAATTAAAATTCGATTAATAAAAGTAAAAAAGTATAGATATTTGCGTTAGGGATTTTCTCTCTGCAATAGTAAGTCTGTGAGATGGGTTTAATGTTAATCCATGATTGTTATATATAGTTTAGATTAATACAACAGGCAAATAAAATGAACCCAATGAGGATCGAAGTCACAAAAGAAATTCTGAAAAATTCTTCACTCACTCAAGAAAAGTTTTTTTTTTTCTGTTTTTGATTACTTTGCCAGATTTTAAGGCGAGTCCAGCCAAGAATGATTTCCCAACTCTTGTATATTCAAGAACAGGTGAATTGTGCGTTTATATATACTAAACCCCATAGAAGAGACCGTATCAATAAGTTTGTAGTGTGACAAGTAGTCATCACCTGAAAATTGATCTGAAATTTTCAATCTATAATATTTGGTCGATATGACTGATTCAAACTGAATTAAAGGCGTTGAAAATTGTTAAAAAAACATTTGTTTTGCAAAATAAATGATTTTATCTTTTACATCAATAGGCTACAAATTTATTTATATACCTATGTTTATACATAAATATGAATATATCTATCTTTCTATCTCTATATATGTGTGTACGTTGATTGATAATTAGTTTTTACGGTTTATCAACCTTTTACAAGTTAGAAGATATTTTTAGATTGTAAGAAATTTTTGGAGATACCAATAATTAACTAACATAAGTGCTACTAATTAAACGACAGATAGAGGAAGAAGAGGTGGATCCGTAAATTTTCTTGCGTGTAAGTGAATATAACGAACCCAACTGGAATTGGAACTCCGCTATACGATTGTCAATTCCGAGTCATTTTCCATTACACCACCTCCGAGTTTACAGTACATGGAAATTTCAAAGCGGTCACCCATATATGTACTGACCTGGCTGGACATTGCTTAACTTCGTTGTTGTGCAAAATAAATGCTTTTATCTTTTACATTAATAAGCTACAAATTCATTGATATCTACATATCTCTCACTATCTATCTATCTATATATATATATATATATATTGAATATTTCAGAAAGAGACAACCTTAAGGTTCCATGACTATAATTTATTGCCCCAGAACATATTTTTCTTGTTTCATCAGGTCACATCTCTAGTAACATACATATATATATATATATATATATATATATATATATATATATATATATATATATATATATATATATATATATATATATATATATATATATATTAATGCATGTGTGTGCATATGTGTGTGAATGCTATATTTATATTAATATATATATATATATATATATATATATATATATATATTATTGGTATTGACATGGAAGAAAATTATGCTGAAAACATTTGTTTTGCAGACACATCAATAAGCTACAAATTCGTTGGTATACATATGTTTATACATATCTCTTTCTCTTCCTCTCCTCTCTCTACATATATATATATATATATAAATTTATGCATGTGTGTGTGTATGTTTATCAATGCTATATTTATGTTCATACATATATACATGCATATATATTTATTATTATTATTATTATTATTATTATTATTATTATTATTATTATTATTATTGATTATAATAAAAACATGTTGAAATCGCTACACAAAAGCTTTCATGTTTCAATAATTTGATTGTACTTCTTCAGGCGATGGTAAGTAACTGGTGATGAAATGATTTTTAAGGGAATTTGAAAACTAAGTGTTACCTCCTTTCCAAAAGTTAAAGGTGGGAAGGACTCTATCTTTTCTTTTTCGCATTTGTATATATATATATATATATATATATATATATATATATATATATATATTGTGTGTATTTCGGCAGCATCTTTTCATTCATACACGTTTCATTAAATAATATAGACAAGTTTTTTTATGTAAACTTTTTTCGTAACTTCTGATATGTTTAATAAGATTATCGTTGAAAGAAGAAAGAAATTCACAATAGTGATCCATATTTTTTTAATACAATCTAAGCTTTTGGCTTACTTAAGCCATTATCAAAGATGTCAATTACAACATATTAAAAAATATATGACCACACGAGAGTGAATTGTAGAAGTATGAATCGAAAGCCTTTGGTATAATCCAATGGCTTCTGTTACCAATTATAGACATTTAAGAATATTTGTAGAGATGCCATCATTGATTTTGTTTGGGTTGGGTTTCAACTGTTTGATGTATAATGCTACAAGGATTTTTAGTTTTTGTCTATTGTTTTCATGTCGAAGTATAATTGTGTTTTCGAAAAGTATTTTACGGAATTGTGTGCGGGCAGGCATGTTGATTTAAATGCCTAACATTTAGAAAATCACCATAATGTAATAAAAGTGAATTATGTTAGATTGATAAATGTTTCCTATTTGTTCTTTATCCGATCATATTGATGTATATAACGAAGATGGAATTAATTAGAACTCGGCTGCCCCGGTATACATATATGGATATATGAAATTACTGTTACATATATATACATATACATATGAATGTATATTATATATAAAATTATAGTACATATATATATATGTATATAATATATATACATACATATACATATATATATATATATATATATATATATATATATATATATATATATTCATCAAACTCGCCTATACATATATATATATATATATATATATATATATACATATTCAGCAACCAATAATATAAATGTGTGTATGTGTGCGTGCGTGTGTGTACAAAATTTCAAATACAACTACAATGTATTTAAAGAAAACAATATGAATAAAGTAAAGACAAAAGGAAAACTTATCTTAGATGAGGTTTTCGTCCGCTTTTGGGATTTTTGCCTTGATAAAGTACGTCGGAAAACGAAACGCGTCGACTAAGGTAAATTTTCCTTTTATCTTTATTCATATATATATATATATATATATATATATATATATATATATATATATGAAATGGTCCTGAAAAATCTCTCAGTATGACTAAGAAATTATTTACCCTCAAATTCTGATAGTTACATTATTTATATATATATATATATATATATATATATATATATATATATATATATATATATATATATATATATATATATGTATGTATGTATGTATGTATGTATGTATAGTACATATAAACTTTTGTCTTATATATAAGTATGTGTATGTATGTGAGTGTAGGTGTAGTTATATATATATAAATTCATATAAATATATAAATACATACATACACACACACACACACACACATATATATATATATATATATATATATATATATGATTAATAGAAATGAAATGTGTCACTTAGCTGATTGATTTCATATAACCAATGAAAATCTGTGATGATATATGAATATAAAACATTAATCATATGAATTACTGAATGATTAATAATGATTATATATCTGTTTACTCCGCGTGCATGCGCGTGCGCGCTTGTGTGTGCGCATGCGTGTGTAAGCGCGTCCTTAAAATAAACTCATGTTTGGTGACTGTCGTGAATGTTCTTTTGTAATAACGGATTAAGCAAGCTACGTTAAAAGAAATGAAACGACTAAGCCAATTTTTAGTTTCAAATGTTTTGATGATATTCACTATCACCCTTTTTTTGAAAAACAAAATTTTCTTTCACCTGGTTGTAATTTACCTTGTCATCGTTTCTACAAATCAACTAAATAATTTACATGTATGCATTTCTTTTTCTTAAATTACTTATCTCCACCTGTTATGAACTACTTTTTAATTATATTTGGTTACTTATATCATATCAGACGTTGATGTGCAAAATGGTAATCACGAATGACGATTGCTTGCGTTAGATCTTCATTGAGTGCCTTTTCTCCACTGTTTTTTGTTCAAACTTCATAAATATTATTGTCTAAAATAATATTCTCTAAATTAATATTCTCTACATTAATATTTAACTTACATGGACGTCACATTGGTATAATAAATTAACATTTAGATAGCTATGTTTTCAAGTCTTTAGTACGACACATTGTGAGAAAGAATGGTACTTATTCCACTAGTAAATGGAATAAGTATCGTTCTCACAATGTGTCGCACTAAACTCTGTAAATATTAATTATAGATTAAAGGTACGTTGAAATGGACTAAAGATTGTACTTTTAGTGATATCAATTCAAACACTGCTCACACCGATGATCTTGTACTGTGTTAAAGATTAGTTTTGCTGAGCTAAATGATAAATTAAGTTTGTTTTGCTAAATAAGAACTAGTAATCTACACTTTCAAATCATCTAATGAGTTTGATTCTCACAGTGTGCACTGCATTTGAAATCTTGTACCGCACTAAATTTTGTAAATATTAATTATATATTAAGGAAACATTGACCTGGAGAAGGGATAATAAGCTCGTCATGTAGGCTATTACTGATATAATGAGTTCTCTCCTCACTGTGTGCGTCATAGGACATATTTTGTACCTATATAAGTTTAGTAAATATTTAATTATTGAATCGGGACATTAAACAAAAAAAAATGAACTTTTTTTTAAGAAACAATACTGCAAATGATGTTTAAGTTTTAAAAGTTGAACTGTGGCAATAAAATAAACAGATAAACATCTCCCTTTTCGCTTGTAACCATCCAATCACAATAAAATAAACATTTTTCAGCGCTGAAGCTGAATTAGTAAAATAAAGCTTCTACTTAGAGTTGTTGCTAGAATCAATACACGAACACTTTTAAACTGGGTGTCAGAAAACACTCGGGTAAATTTTCAGTAGGTAGATAAACAAAGTGAGAAAACTAATATACTAAATGTGTTTTTATTTTTGTTGTTTTTTTTTTCCCGACAATTACAGTGGCGAAAGAAAAAATAAATAAATAAATAAATAAACTGGTTTTAGCAACCGCCACCAAAAAAAAAAAAAAAGAAAAATGACTTCAAACAAACTGAATATTTTACTTACTTGGCGTTCCTGATAGCTTATTCATGTCCAGCTACGATCCAAGAGACTGAATCAAACTGATCTTCGTCCTAGGAGGCGATTCGACAAGTAAAATTGGGTTTACCCTGTTTATCACCAGTAGGAGGAGGAGGAGGAGGTCCTCACTCGTTCTTTCTCTCTTTTGTCAAATTTTACTCACCTTTTTTTTTTCTCTTCGCTTTTTACTTTCTGATTTTTTAAGGTATCTTTTGATGTGAGTTGACTATTAGCCAATAGAAAGGCAGCAATCTATGCCCCACCCCTCTGTATTCAGACAGGGAAAAATAAAAGGTTGCGTAAATAGAGTGAGGGAGGAAGAGGGGTGGACAAGAGAAAAGAGAAAGTACTAGAGGCGGGACTGAAAGTATAAGAAAGAAAGAAAGAAAGAAAGAAAGAAAGAAAGAAGGAAAGAAAGAAAAAGAAGAAGGGATGTGTGGAATAAAGAGAAAAGAAAGAAAAAATATAAGATCTGATGAAAAATCAAAGAAAGAAAATATAAACGAGAAAGAAAGAAAGAAAGAAAGAAAGAAAGAAAGAAAGAAAGAAGGAAAAAGAAGAAAGATGAGAAAAAGACATATTTGATAGAAAGGGAGAAAATAAAAAAGAAGAAAAAGTAGCGATTTGAAAGAGAGAAATTAGCATAATTAGCATAATTAGCATAATAAAGAAAGAAAGAAAGAAAGAAAGAAAGAAAGAAAGAAAGAAAGAAAGAAAGAATTAATGGTTAACAGAAAGAATGAAATAATAAGAAAAAATGTACTATTGATGAAAAAATTAACATAAATATTCAGGAGAAAGAAAAAAAGAAAATGTAAAATATAGATGTCCCGATAATAGGAAGAATTTTTTATTTTACTTCTATTATTTCTTCTTCTTCTTCTTCTTCTTATTATTATTATTATTATTATTAGAAGAAGAAGAAGAAGAAGAAGTAGAAGAAGAAGAAGAAGAAGAAGGAGGAGGAGGAGGAGGAGGTATACGATAATTTGTGCTTCTTTTAAAATGAATTTTTTTTAAATCAAATTTGTTAAAGAAGATTTAATAACTTATAAAATTTTGTCGCTTGTCGTGTTTCTGCATTTGTTTGTCATTCATTTCTTAACACTTCTGCATCAAATAAAACAGGATCAAGCTGTTACAAAATTTACACCCATGCACGCACAAAATGATCTATCTATCTATCTATATATATATATATATATATATATATATATATATATATATATATATATATATATATATATATTAGGTTGGTGCGAAAACAATGACGTAATAATGTCGTTTTTTGACCTTAAAAAATACGTCAAAAAACGACATTATTACGTCATTATTTTTGCACCAACCTAATATATATATATATATAGATAGATAGATAGATAGATAGATAGATAGATAGATAGATAGATAGATATAGATATATATAGAAATTACTGGTGTTTAAAACAAAATTCATTAAAACAATTAGTGACTCGGTCACCAGCAAGGTTAAGCAACGCATGACAAGATCTAAGAATTTAGGGTAACATTTAGGAACACGTGGATTGTATTTAATGTCGTGCAAACTGTAGTTTAAAATTGGCGAGAGCTAAATTAACTTTGTTCTCCCTCCCAAAATGAATTCAATCAAAAATGACATTCATAGAGATATTAGGAAAGAATTCTTAATAAAATAAATAGATGTAAGATAACTTCAAGATCTTTCGTGTGAAAGAATTATGTTTCACTAAATAAAACACCTGGTTGGGAAGTGGCAATATCCGAGCTCGGAAAATCCTCAGGCGCAAACAAAATAGCGACTAGAGACGAACTTTCATTTTAAGAATTCATATCAATATATATATATATATATATATATATATATATATATATAATTGTATAATATATATATTATCTATACATATATATAATTACAAAAATATATATATATTATCACCATATATATAATTATAATATGTATATATATATATATTTATATATATATATATATATATATATATATATATATATATATATATATATATTATTTTTATTATAAGAGATTATAATAAAAACATGTTGAAATCGCTACACAAAAGCTTTCATGTTTCAACAATTTGATTTTACTTTGATTGCCTAAAGAAGTACAATGAAAATATTGAAAATTTAAAGCTTTTCTGCAGCGATTTAAACTTTTTATTTTAATCTTTTATAAAAATAATAATAATATATTGCTCTACTTTGTATTGAGCACTTTTTAAATGTAAATGCTACGAACAGTGTAATTTTACCTCGTCTGTTCTTTCTCTCATTTGAATATATATATATATATATATATATATATATATGTGTGTGTGTATAGTTAATAGAGACTAAACTGCATTTTATTTACACTGGATGTGATTAAACTGAAACACGAAAATTTAAACTGATGTGGTTACAGGAATATTTTTATCTTCATTACGAAGCAATTTCAACCATTATTATTAATTTTTGACTAATATTTCTTTCCTCTTCATTTTTTATTATTGCCAGTCATTATTATTCATTTTTAATTTGTATTTACTTTCATCTTTTTTTTTTATTAGATGAAAAATTGTCAACTATTATTATTAATTTTTAACTAGTATTTACTTTCATCTCCATTTGATGAAGAATTTTCAGTCTTTATTAATTTTTGACTAGTATTTCTTTCATCTTTTTTTTTATTAGATGAAAAATCGTCAGCAGTTTTTTATTAATTTTTGACTAGTATTTACTTTCATCTTAATTTTTCATTTAGATGAAGCATTATCAGTCAATTTTATTAATGTTTTCCTATTATTTATTTTCATCTTCATCTTTATTGAAAGCAGCATAGTTAACCACTATTATTAAATTTTAGTAAAATTCATTTAAATCATCATTTTTTATCAGATGAAGCATTGTCAAATATTTTCATTCATTTTTTATTATTTATTTTCATTATTTTTATAATATGAAACATTATCAACCATTTTTATCTTTAGTTGCTTTTAATCTCAACTAAGATAGTAAATAGTAATTAAAAAATCAATAACACAGCACTTCAACTTTTAAAAAATCTTCAAAAAAATGAAGAAATATCTACAACTAAAGCGTGCATTTAGAAATAATACAAGCACAATTTTAAATAGATCAATTCTAGTTTGATAAATATGTAATTATTTTCTCTGTAACCGGAGGCTGTTGTAATATAAAAGAAGCAGCCAACATTAAATTAGGGATCGTATATTGAAGTGGATTTTAAAAAAATAGTCCTAAAATATCTAGTTTGGCCGTTTAAATGTCGTAACCTTGAATGAATTGGAATTGGTTCCAGCAAAAGGAAAAACACCGGAATTAACCAAAAATAGATACATAAGCATAAAAACGACACAATCCTTGAAAACAAATGTAGCAACATTCGAGAGTACTCGGGGGGGGGGGAATAATATAAAATAAAAATAAATGAAACATAATCAAAAACAGTGACAGAACATGTCAATATTATTCAACCAAACAAGAATTATTGCTACCGAAATAATCTTTATTTAATATATATATATATATATATATATATATATATATATATATATTGATGTTGATATTAGTGATCAGTATGGATATTTCCAAAAGAATATAAATCCAGGGAGAGGTCTATGTCAGAGACAGA
>OZ010581.1:125283177-125290677 GCA_963932145.1 Acanthosepion lycidas
TTTACACACTTTGTGTCCAGAAAAGAAAACACTTTTACGAATACAAGAAAAAATTAATTCTAAGAATAATCGCAGTACCTTATCGATCGCCTTTAACAAAACATACACAATCACACACACGACAGGGACATACAACTATATATATATATATATTCTCAGTGTATCTGTAAAAGAGGCAAAACGAATAAATAGGAAAACCTATACTTAGACGACGCGCCTACAATACCTTGATAAATTCCCTTAGAGGAAGAAACGAGTCTGCTAAATATAGTTTTTCCTTTTCTCTCTTTGTGTATATATATATATATATATATGTATGTATATGTAGATAAAGAAAGAAAGAACAGTAAGATATATAAAATTCTTCGGTGTTCTTATAGATATTTTTATTTTTACAAAATAGCGCTCAATGTAAATTTACAGAGCATTAATATTATAAATTAATTGATTTAAAATATGTTTTTTTCGCTACACAGTTCTAACCATGTTTCAAAAATGGAATATATATATATATATATATATATATATATATATATATATATATATATATATATATATATATATATATATCCAGGTATGATGAGAACGAATAGAATACAATTTCAACATTCGTAACATTTAATTTAAAAGAGGGCTCAATACAAATTAGAGCAATATTATTTATTTTAGGACATTACATCGAAAACATGTCAAGATCAATGCGTCTCCTCAGCAGATTTTAGGAGTAATTTACAGTCGTCTGATGAGATGCGTTGATACGCATCGAAACACGACTGCAATTATGTAGCGATTTTAAAATGTTTTCGGTGTAATATCCTAATATATATATATATATATATATATATATATATATATATATATATATATATATAGTGAGCAATATAGACAAAGACTGTCTGTTCATCGAGATATAAACAGAAAGATATGAATAGGTTGACTTGTAGATATGCACAGGTTAAGATAGATAGATAGATAGATAGATAGATAGATAGATAGATAGATAGATAGATAGATAGATAGATAGCCATCTGTCAGCACAATGTAATTCTCCATATTAAAAATATGTCAAAACTAAAATATACTTTTCGGAAACTTCATTTGAGGAATATTAGCTAATTTAAAGTTTAATTAACCTTTATTGGAATAAATAATACTTATTTCTGTTTGAAATATCGCAGAAATGCATTTTTTTACCCAGTGACAGGTGATTTGATTAGGGGTTGATAGCAGTATTGACAGATTAACAGCCGGAAGTTATGTAATTTTTTTTCTACTGAGGACATATCTGTAAAGATTACTTGAGGAATATAACATAATCACCTTTTTACTATATTTTTTAGTAATCTTAAGAATTCAGGAAAATATTCTCCGTAATCTCATGCTTTGGCTTTAAATTTGCTATACTTACCGCACTGTCGAGTATAGAAGTCTGTATTTACAAAATTCGGTGCGTTGACACACACACAAATAAATTAAAAAATTCTTTTAAAAATATTACGGGTCGCTGAAATGTTGTGATCTTTTCCATTTAGGATTAGTAAATATAATTTTTGCTTAATAGCAATATCATCTAACAGGTACAAATTAATGCAGAAATTTAAAAGATTTAAAACATATTAAAAAGTTATTCTCGCTAGAATTTTCAAAAAAGGAAAACAATTTTTGTAAAAATTCATTATTCATCGAATTTTTTTTTTCTTACGACAATAGTGTTCATGATATATCTTATTCATAAAAGAATTTAAAGCTTTTCTAATTAAATAATGTCTTAGTTTTATTGCATTTTTATTTTAAGATTCAGAGCAAGTTCCTGTTTTAATAAAAGAAAAAAAAAACTCCAGTTAGTTCTACGTTTAACTAATATAAAAATTAAGCGGTAACAAAATGAATTTTGCGAAATTTCATAGAATTAAATAGTGGGGGGGGTAACAGATCCCAAAAAATGATTCCACCACAACTTTCATTCATTTGTGAATAAGTACAGAAATTTTCAATGAAATCCGACAATTATTTGATTTTGTAAGAATTTCCAAATCAATCCGTTCTTCACTGCGAAAAAGACATTAAAATATTCTATACTAATTTATAGTCGATCATTCTGACGCTATAGGGAAACAAAATTTCGAAAATTCTAAAAACCATGAAAAATAGAATTTAATAATCAAAAAATCCATTGGGGCATTTTTCATCATGCATGCTACATTTTTTATCAAAACTTTATATTTATATATATATATATATATATATATATATATATATATATATATATATATATATGTATATGTATATATATATATATATATATATATATATATATATATATATATATATATATATAGGTATTTCCAAAGTTTTAATAAGAAATGTAGCATGCATGATGAAAAATGCATGATGAAAAATAATATATATATATATATAAATAAAGAATAAACATACGATATATATATATATATATATATATATATATATATATATATATGAGATATATATGTGTGTGCGTGTGTGTTTGCGTGCATATCTGATTGATGATTTGTATACATACATGCACGCAAACACACGCAAACATGCACGCGCGCGCACATACACACATATCTATCTCTCCTTATATATATATATATATATATATATATATATATATATATATATATATATATATATATATATATATAGAGAGAGAGAGAGAGAGAGATTTATGTATATATCTATATGTATATATATATATATATATACATATAGATATATATATATATATTTATATGTATATATCTATATGTATATATATATATATATATATATATATATATATATATATATATAATTTTATATGTGTTGTACTAATATGTGCGGCGCGCTCAATATCTGTGATAGAGTTAACGTAATAAGTTGTATGGACAGGGCCACAAACTCATATCCATATAAATGTATATATATATATATATATATATATATATATATAATTTTACCTGATTAATATAAACCAAGGTAGGAAAAATGTTGGTGTGCTAATTATTAAATTACACCGCATTTCGTTTTCTGAAAATTGTATTGGGCATTTATTTTTAAATAATTTTAGCCATTTTTTGGGCCAATATTATTTTTGTCAAAATTTAGAGTTTTTAAGAGCGGGTATATACATACATACATACATACATATATATATATATATATATATATATATATATATATATAATATATAAATACATAAAATATACAATATATAATATATATATATATATATATATATATATAAGAAAAAATAAAATCTTTTCTATAACAACGCGTTTCGTCTCTTGAGGAACTTTTGCCTTCTTAATGTTTCTCAAAGTAAGAAATGCGATGGTTTAGAAAGGTTTTCCTTTTGTCTTTTATTTATATTGTCTTTATAGATATATTTTATTCATATATGAATTTTTACATACACACATAAACAGGTCTGTGTTTGCCCATTTGGTTTTTATATGTGTGTGTGTGTGTGTGCGATGAATAAATTGCTTTCGTCTAAATGATGCAAAAATGAAAATAACACAGACGTCTAATTTTAACAGATATATTTACATAAAAATATCTTAAAATACTAATGAGTAAATTTGTTCAATAAAATCGCCATTCCCTTCAACCACGGGCTCCAAATTACTTCGGAATCTCCCGCATCTCTTCTGGACCGTCTCCCTGTTTAAGTTGGAGGATGCTGCCATAATCCTCAACTTCAGTTTATCTTTGGTCTTACAAGGAGTTGTGTTGGTCTCACAACTCCTTGTATGTATGTCATATATGCATTCTTGTACATTTAGTTATGAATAATATTATACATTAATTACTATTTTTTTTTAATTAATAACTATTTGTGCTCAGTTGTTGACATTAATAGCTATTTGCTGATGTGTTAAATTTTTGGAATAATGTAATAATAAAAATTTAAATTTCATCTCTCTGATTGAATATCGCGATCTGTAAATTATTTATACCAAAGTTCAATACTTATCTTATGTTGATTCGTCAATTTTCAAACACTCATCGTGATTTTCCACTCTCTGTCTCTCTTTCTTTCTTTCTTTCTTTCTTTCTTTCTCTCTCTCTCTTTCTCTTACACACTATCTTTCCCTCTCTCCGTACGCCATGGTAAAATATTATACTTCTATTTTAATAATTAAATAAGTCTAATAATCTATATAATTTAGCAGTTTTTATTGACACCAGAGTAAAAATTAAGTTATTGAAAATGTATAAAACTTACTTATAGTCTTTTTTTCTGTTTATCAAAACTAAAAGAATGAAAATAAATTATATAAATGTTATTTCTACATTTTAAGCAAATTCGGAAATATTTGTATTTAGAAATGTTATTTGTGTATTTTTGTTTAAATACTGTCATCATTGCCTTTTTGGGGGGTCCTAAAACACGACGATTTTAACAATCTTCCAAAATTCATCTAATTATTAAATTTTAACAAAACCTTCTCTATTTATGTAAAACAGAATCTATATACGTTTTTTTTTTTTTTTTTTTTTTTTTTTAAAGAAGTCTCTCTTCAAAACTTTAGAGAAAAATAGTTTGTATGATTTCACCACAGTAATTTTCTAATTTGCTGATTTTCAATTGTGTATCGAGGTGGATATGTTTATACATTTGAACTCTGAAAAATAAATGCTGAACGAAATATAAAATTGGAATACGAAAAAAAAAGTCGACAAGAATGCCTTAGTCTGAAATGTAAAAATAATAAAAATAAAATAAAATATGAATTAAGGATAATATAATATATATATATATATATATATATATATATATATATATATATATATATTAATTTTTTTTTTTTTTTCCTTTTTTAATTTATATTCAGTGGCTATTATATATGGGAAAAATAATCAAACATTTTATTTGCTATATTTTACACATTTTTTTTTTTTGCAATTTTATATAATATAAACTTAATAATTCGATATTTTTAAAAATAAAAATTCTTTCAAAAGATGTGTCACTATTATATTTTTAAAAATATCTTTTATTTAACAAATGTTACAACATTATCGGGTATATATTTTTGCAACTATTTATAAAATAATTTAAAAACAAAACTATTACATTGCTGTTGATTGGATATTATTATTAACTACAAATGTACATACTCGTAATAATTTCTTTTTTTCAGTTTTCATCATTCTTGCACGAGCGATATCGTAGACAAGAGGCAATGATCTGAAAGAACAAATAAATGTATATCTTCTACTTTACCGTCAACAGAATTTTCTACATATATATATATATATATATATATATATATATATATATATATATATATATATATCAAGATTGGAAGTTGGGTAATTGCAATGTACAGTTTAAGGACCAAATCTTAAAATTTTCTTATTATAAAATGTTTTATTTTACGAAAGATGAAGTTAATGAGGACTATACAATTTCTACCTTCTTCTATGTGCCATGCCCCTTCAAGTGTAGGCGATCATGGCTCTCCACAATTTCCTCTCCTTCGTAGCTTTTAATAAATTGTCTTTTTGTTATTTCTCCTAAACCCTGTTCCGCCAGCCATTTACTCAAGCTCACTAAGTAGGTTATGCGTTGTTTTCCTCTGTCCCTCTTGGCTTCAATCTGCCCTGTGAGTATCAGATTTTCCAAGCCTTCTTTTCTCATTATGCGCCCTAGAAAACGCAGCTGTCTCTTGTTAAGTATAAGTTTCCTTTTTGTTTCTATTTTCTCTAAAACCTGGTTGTTTAGTCCATGGTATTTTTGTTGCTTCAAGTCTCTTCTTCATTTTTGAAGAGATTGTCCAGTATTCACCGCCATATAGGAGGATTCATATCACATAACAGTCTAGTACTTTTTTTCTTTGTTTCTAACTAAATTTGTTCGTTTCTTGATAGTCTGCTTAGCTGTTGGAATGCATCTTTGGCATCCCAATACGCCTTCGGATTTCAGTGTCGAACTTTCCGTCCTCTGTTAAAACACTTCCCAGATATTTACATTTAAATGAGTACATTATTTAAATAGTGTTTGTTTTATTTTTATTACACTAATATAGTAGCCGTCCTGGGTAAGACGTTAAACTACGTCCAGCAGCAAGGCATCTGATCAGGAGGTTTTGAGGAGCGTGGAACCACCTCTTAATTGCTGGTGTTCCCAGGTCTACCCTGACCCGAGGTGGTAGCACCTGTTAGGGTCCCAACTATGGGCAAATAGTTAATTATTACCAGCAATACATTTTTGAAGGAAAAATAATACCAGAAACAGACTTTTGAAAAACAAAATATTACCAGCAATAAAAAATGATGTCGGCATCAAATAACTCATTGAGGTTGATATGCCGTAAAACAAAATAAACCAAACCAAACCAAACCAAACCAAACCAAACCAATATAATAGATAATGCATTGATTTCTCATGTCTGGATGCAAACCATTGAAATATTTTGCATTTGTCTTCCATAAAAAATCTTTTACTGATTGTTTTCCTACTTCATCTGCATGCAAGCTACAATATTTAATTTAATTTAGAAAATAAAATGGTTTGTTTACGAAATTTTTCACGTTGAAAATGTTATTTCTTAAAATAACATTATAATCATTTACACTCAAAATATTTATTAAATATAGTTGAATGTGTTTGAGTTTTACTCAAATTTTTTTATAATAAACATTCCATTCGACAAAACGGATTTAAGAAGTAAATTTTAAAAATAATAATTGTTTTATTTATTTATTTATTTATTTATTTTGTATCTTGGTGATCAACAAAAACCAAAGTTACAGAAAGAAAAGAAAAATGACTAAAAAATGAATCAAGTATTTTGATATCTGCCACCATATTTATCAGCTGAAGCAATTCAGTCTAAGACTGTCAACACGAATTTGGGTGGCTGCAGTCAACCGGTAATATAAATATCATCCCCCCACCACCACATACACACCCTAATTGACCCTTTCATCGTACTAACTGATGCGAGCCACCCATGTTATAAAAAATACACATTTATGTATTTTTTTCTTTCTTTTTTTCTTATAAAGAGATTTGAGATTTGGGTGGGGGGCGTATTTAAATCGAAAATGATGAATTATTTCCTTAATGTTACAATTATTTTTTTATTTCTAATATTTACTTACTTACAATATCGAGTTTTCTGTCAGTCAGATAACAGCCACTCAGATTTTTGCCGATTCAATGGAAAATTTGTGTTTTACTGTTTTCATATCTGTTTAATTCAATAATTAAATAACACTGTTGTTTTTTGGTTGCAAGGCGCAAATTTGAGCTTCCGATGTTTGTCGTGAAAATAAGAGCAATAAGAACTGACTTTTAAAATTTTTAATTAATATTTTCCGACAAATTATAAGATTTTTGTTGGAAATACTCACGTGGGAAAAGCTCTACTAGCAGTTAATACTTAACAAAATATGCCGACATTTTTAACAGCTTGGGTAAACTATTATAATATATTTATTTCAGAACGCATGTGTGAAAACCTCCTAACAATGGTAAGAACT
>OZ010581.1:125293177-125325677 GCA_963932145.1 Acanthosepion lycidas
TGTTGTTTTAAAACTGCTGACAGAAAAAATAATTCTCAATGAAATATTTTTTATAACACTATTTTCACTATTACTACGACTACTATTTTTACCACTACTGCTACGACTACTCTTAACACAACTGAGAATAATACTACCATTATATCATATTACTACCACTAATATCAATACGATTACTACTACTACTATAATTACTATTATTATTACTACGATGATTACTACTGGCTTTTCTGGTGGTAATTGGATATTTACCAAACTTTTATTGGGTTTATAGCCACAATTATTTTAATTTCGTTCGCTTATCGGCTGAATAGGTACCTTATCAAAAGTAATTAAATTTATGATCAGCGTGTAGTAACTGTGCGGTCCGGAAAATGCGTAATATACAGAAATACACACGCACAAAGGCACACACACGCACAGACACTCACAAAAAATCATAATACACACACGTACACACACAAACACACACACACATATATATATATATATATATATATATATATATATATATATATATATATTTAGTTCTGGTGATCATCACTTTCTGTATCGTCCTAAATCAAGCCAACGATTCCTTCTGTTGATCGATAAAATTCTAAAGGAATTAATGAGTCATTATAGTATATAATATCTTCATATGTCATACATATATATATATATATATATGTGTGTGTGTGTGTGTGTGTGCGTTATATATATATGTGTGTGTATGTGTCATATATATATATATTTATATGTTATATATATGTTACATATATATATAATATATATATATATATGTATTATATATATACATATATATATGTGTGTGTGTGTATGTGTGTACGGGTGTGTATTATGATTTTTTTTTTTATATACGTAGGTGGCAAAAGTCTTGCCGTTTCATTTGCTATGCAGAAGTATACAAGATTGTTTATTCAAAATTTTGTAGAATAGCTTTGGAAAATGAATGATTCCGATGATCGGTCGAGTAAATCTTATTTAATTTCAAAGACGACGTACTTCGAAATGTTCGAGACAAGCGTTAAAGTTATCACCTTAAAGATATCTGTTGACATTTCTATTTGTAATTTTTAATGATAACGACAATTCACATGTAGAAGTGAATCAATTGATAATTAATAGGGAGAATTGCAAGGAAGATATTAATCCAAATTGTGCTCAATGTAAGGACAGAGCAAATATAATAATGAATACAGAATCCTTAAAAAATCCATCTGATTATAATTTATTTCGTGCATTTTTACATCCATCTTTTCAGACCAGCGTTTTCTTAATAACTCCATTTATTAACAAAACGCTGGTTTTAAGAGATAGAAATAAATTATGATCAGATGGGTTTTTTAAGGAATTTGTATTCATTATATATATATATATATATATATATATATATATATATATATATATATATAGTTGGATTGATGAGAGTTTTTGAGACTGGGTTTCCCAGACTCTCATCAATTCAACTAAATATATTAGCTCTATCACTAATATGGAGCGCTTTCCAATAAGTATCGCCCATATATAATATTTAAATAATATATATAAAAATTCTATAAATATAAAAAATTGTATATATATATATATATATATATATATATATATATATATATATATATATATATATATATATATATATATATATATATATATATATTTTAAGACATTTTTATGTTTATACATTCTTTTTATAGATACAAATATTTTAAGTAAATGCTCTGTTTATAATAAACAGTATTAAACATTTATTATAAACAGAGCATTTACTTAAAATATTTGTATCTATAAAAAGAATGTATAAACATAAAAATGTCTTAAAATATATATATATATATATATATATATATATATATATATATATATACACAAATCCTTTCATATCTATCTATGTAATTTTATAAGTGCTACGCTTGTTCATATATATATATATATATATATATATATATATATATATATATATATATATATATATATTCTCTGTTCAAATGAAACATCATATGATGTCTGTGTCCTTGAGTATTTGTTTCGCAATCAGAAAATAATGTTTATAAAATTACCCTACTCGTTTCTACTAACTAGAATAACGTTATGTAAATTTTCTAAGAGAAAAGGCAGAAAGTATGGGGCACCCAGTGAGGATCAAACTCACTCTCTCAGTTAATCATTTAAGTGCCATACGTGATACACCGTTGAGCCATTAAGTATCTTACGATACATGAATTACGAGACAGATATTTCCCACAGTAGGTTGCCATTTCTTTCTGCAGTAGACTGGTTGCCAACCAAGGCTAAAGAACCCAGTCTGTCATGCTATTCATACTATTGATTGAAGCAGAGATGGGTTTTTGCGCGTAAACGAACCCGACTGGAATTCGAACACGATTCTCTGAGCTCATATCCATTACAACACAACGCACATCCAAACTCACTACTTAGTCGTAATTGATCTAACTAGACTAGCTTGTTAACCATTACACCGTCTAAATGTGCTCCACTAGAATCATGTTATGTACATTACTTATTTGCTCATCACTTCAACAATTCCCCCAGATAACAACATGCAAAGCCACAAAAAATTTAGATATAAATGAATTTATTAATTATTAATTAATTAATTAATTAGTGTAATTGATAATTAAGAAATTAGTTAAGAAATTAATAATTAATAAATTAATTAGTAAATTAATAAAATTAATTAATTAATTAATAAATTGATCAATTAATAATTAATAAATTTGAAAAAATTTAAATATTAATGAATTTCATTAGCCAGAATCTATTCCTAATTTATTTTGCAGTGAGCAAGCATGTGTTCACAATTTTCCTTTCATCTTGATTCTATCAAGTTGCTCATCAAGCTCATTTGCAAAGAAATTAATTTTAAAAAATAGATTTATATCTAGTTGACCTACTCGAAAAGAATTTCGATTGATGAGAAAATCATTAATTATTCTTTACATTAATGGCAAAGTGTGTTTAGCTTACATTTTTTTTATTGCGCATGATAGTTCGTGTTGGGTCAAAATGCGAATAGTGAAATATTACTGACTTGACACGAGAAAGACACGAGAATATAAGTCAATATATAAAGCAATAAAATTTAATATTAGATATGGTTTGATTGATGGATAAGATCTGTAATCTTTTAAAACAAGTTTTAGACGAGATAGCATAAAGGAAATAGAATCATCATTAATTCTGAAATTGCTCTTGAAAAGGTCCTCCAATCAATTGTTAACTAGGGCAAGGAATGGCTTGTAAATTGTAACACCTCTCAAATAAAATTACTTTCATTTATTCACCACAGCCTGCTATCACCATGACCGATGCTAAACTCCAGGAGAGCAACACTCTACGCTTTCTTGGCTTCACGTTTTCCACTGACATGAAATGGAGCAACTATATCGAATATACAGCTACGTCTACTGCAAGAAAAGTTTTTCTCGCCAGAATCCATCTTGCACATTTTCAACTCTACACCATTCACCTATGCATTGAATGTTGCTGCCATATCAGATCTGGTATCCCTGCTATTCATCTTGAGGTCCATGACAAAATCCAAAGAAGAATGTCTAATGGAATTGAACCTGACTTGGCATCTCGACTTCACTCACTTTCTCACCGATATGGTGTGGCTTCCCTCTGTCCTTTCTACAAATACTTTCATGTCAGCTGGTCTGACGAGCTTTTTTCCCCTGGGGCCCGACTACATGAATTTAACCATTCTACTAGAGTAGGTTCCATGATTTTACTGATAAATAGTTAAACCTTCTTTTCTCGCACTTGCCACTTATGAACTCCCTTACGAGTTCACGCTTCTCTGATAGCAACAATCTTCAAAAATTTAAATGCAACGTCGATCGTCATCTTCAATCTTATTGAACCTTTTTCCTTAATGTCCTCAATCCTCCCCATTCTCAGTCTTTTTTTTTTTCATTTTCACTCCCTGTAAATCCCGGTGTCCTTGTGGCATTGTCACCTTTGCTTAAAGCGAAGTGATTAAAAAATCCCTTCAAAATTACGAGGATCGATTCATTAGAAATAATGCCAATAATCCAGTTTTAACATTTTAAACAAAATAGTATACAGAAACTTGAAATGATGTAAATTTAATTAGCTTCAAAGTTAAAAGTGTTCATCTAATACTATAATAATAAGCTCTCTAATACTATAAAAAAAGATCCATACCAGGGAAAATAATGGAAATGATTGTAAAACAAAACGAATTTATTTCTCTTCAAATTTATGAGGATGTCAGTGATACGTAACAATTAAATAAAACAAGTTCTAAACAAGACAGAATAATGAATCTGGCAATAAAACAAAGGAAATTTCTCTTCAAAATTGTTCATATTAACCATTTCAAGCTCATTATCAGCATAGGTTATAATCAGCACAAAACAGAGACTTTCTGCTAATCTGGTGAAGCTCATCACGAAATTGATATAAAAAAGAAGAGTGGTTAATTTTCAAATATACAGTATAGATAGTGTCAATTTTTGCTTGGTTGGTGAGGCTCGTAACACAAGATTTATTTTCTTCGTCGCTACACATTCAATATATACAAAACAAGAATGAGTACAAAGATGATAGCAACAGTCAGAACACAACTGTGAGTTACAATGACTACTTATAAATATTAGAACCTCCGATGTCACCAAAAACAAAGACAAAACTGATAGTGATTGTTTATTAATGCGTATCATTGATACTCACTTCAATCAAATTCAATAGCACAAAGGATATATAAAACCAACGTGTTAATTTACTTAGAATTATTACAAAGGAGAGACGCTCTTCAAGATTATCTCTTACCGCATAAATAAGTCACTGTGTTCTTTTTACTTCCCGTGTCATCATTTGTTATATAAGCGCCATTAATTCTGACGTCGAAGAGACTAAGAAACGCTAATCGGGAAAACAAGAGTTCTCGAACTTGAATGATTTCAGCCATTTTTTTTTTTTTTTTTATATCTTAATCAATACAAATAATGAACGACTGTAGAAGATAATGAGTCTCCTGGAGTTAATAATAAATATCTGTCGCTTCAATGGATTCAAGCAAGAAGAGGAAGGTCGAAAAAAACCCAAATAGGCTTCATTAAAAAAGAAAAAGGAAATAAAATCATTGATTGCTAATTAACGCCCCGGACAATAGCGGGTGCCTCATTGTGAGCATATTTTATTTTTTATTTGGACCTTTCTCTCGCCTACATCGGTCTAGTACTGCCTGAAATGTCTAACTGATAAAAAAAATGTGGTTAACCTGTTAAAAATATAATCAACACCCTGTGGTGTAAATTGATTGAAATCCTTAATTGATGAACAAATTTATGCAATTTATAATAAGAGCATTTCAGGGGAACAAGTATTAAAAGAGATCTGGTAAAAGTACATAGGAAATTAGATTAAATAAGCTTGTAGCCTGACGCATGGTTATTTTTATATTGGCTGTATATTAGATTAAAACACGCACAAATACACATACGCACACGAATATATATATATATATATAATCTATATAATTTATATCAGGTTGAGTCAAACACGCAGGCACACACACACACACACACACACACACATACAATTTACGTAATATATATTAGATCTGAGCCAAACATACACACGCATATGCACGCATGCAAGCTCATATACGCACAATCACACGTATATATATATATATATATATATATATATATATATATATATATATATATATATATATATATGTCAAACGCACACACGCACACGGACGCATACGCACACAAATATATAATAAATATTAGATTGCGCCAAACACACACATGCACGCACAAGCATACACAAACATATATAATCTGCATAATATATAATAGATTGAGTCAAAGGTACACACACACACACACACTTGCACGCATACTGACAAATACACACGCACACACACACACACGTATATATATATATATATATATATATATATATATATATATATATATATATATATATATATAATGAGTCTCCGCATTCGCGGTGGTTAAGGACCAGAACTGGCAGCGGATAGTTAAAATCCATGAATACTTGTAACCCCCACCCTCTAAAAGTGCTTATAAGTACTTATTTTGATTGTTAAAACCCCATATACCTTAAACATTCATCCTAAACACTTTAGAAACATTTCAGGCACTTTTTAAAAAATTTTGAAAAATAGTAAATTTTCTTTCATACGTACAATAACCATTTTTAATTACGTTTAATTACCGTTGAAAATACTGTGTAAAATATATGTAACAAGACATAAATATAAAGTTTAAAACATTTTCTGAAAACAGAACTGTGATGATGTCCCCAGACATAGCATAAGCCACTTTTAAGACCCCAGCCGTAGAAGAAACAAAGCCCTAGCACTACCCATGTTTTTGCGTTTTTTTTTTTTTACAATGAAATGGTACAATTCTGCCAATTTTTACCATAAAAATGGACCGTTATATGATTTAAATCACTTAAATAACAGGAAAATTATACAAGAATATTTTAAATATGTTCTGTCGAAAAAATACACGGGATTTCTTTCAGCACTACTATTTATTTGCTCTGTAATAATAAATACATTGGGGTCTTTTTTGTGGATCAGTTTTAATATTTTATATTACTAGGATTCACTTGGATTATATACCAACGGATTTATTACTTTTGATATATATATATATATATATATATATATATATATATATATTCAAAATTACACAAAAATATCTTGAAATACTAAAGAGTAAATTTATTCAATAAAATTGCTATTGGCTTCAACTACAGCTTCAAGATAACATCGGAATCTCCTGCAACTCTTCTGGACTGTCTCCTTGTGAATGCTGACATAATTCTTGCCTTTATTTCATCTTTGGCGTTACAAGGAGTTTTGTTGGTCTCTTGCTTAACGGGGTGTTACATTCTGGGGAGTTAGGTAGCCAGATGTAAGGGGTGATGTGGTCGCAGAAATTGTCTGACAGCCATGACTGGGTTCTTCTGTTTGTTTGGCATGGTGCAGAGTCGTGTTGCCAGCAGTCATCCTCTTGACCCAAGGCAGCACTGCCTCCTCAAGGCACATGATGTAGCCTCCGTGTTGTATCTGAGGCTCTGTGGGAAGATGACTGAAAGCACGACGTCGCCATCACTAGTGATCACTTCAAACACCTTCGTAATCACCATTAGACTCATCCAACTCTTTCCGCATCCTCTGCACTGTCCTCAGATTCACGCACAATCACGTGCATGGACGAAATTAAAAATATAAAATGGTGACAATTTTCTCATCGCAGTTCGTATGTCAGTATGTATGTATAATTTGGGCGAATGACAAATGTGCAGCTTAGAATGAGAGATAGTCCAACAATCCACCAGATTACCTGTGATGAAGGTGTAGTAGATTGCGTCTCTCCTGTATTTATTAAAGGTGTTTGGCGTCTGTTGGATTTTAAATCAGTCAACCGAAAATAAGTGTTTTTGAACTCTATACGTGCGTGTACGTATACATTCGTACACACCCACCTTCGCATAGACTTTCTTATGTATACTTGTAGACATGTGTACATAGATACATGCCTACCCATATATATATTTGTATACATGTACACATACTTGCATATAAATATTTTAGACGTTTTTATCATGTATACTTGTGCAAATATATACACACATACACCTATTTCTTATATATATAATATCTATTAGATTGAGTCAGAAAAACACGCAGCCACACACACACGCGCGCACTCACACATAGATAGATAGCTAGATAGATAGATAGATAGATAGATAGATAGATAGATAGATATGAACATACTGAGGTAGATAGATAGATAGATAGATAGATAGATAGATAGATAGATCGATAGATAGATAGATATGAACAGAGTGAAATAGATAGATAGATAGATAGATAGATAGATAGATAGATAGATAGATATGAACATACTGAGATAGATAGATAGATAGATAGATAGATAGATAGATAGATATGAACAGAGTGAAATAGATAGATAGATAGATAGATAGATAGATAGATAGATAGATATGCCCATTCAGAGATAGATAGATAGATAGATAGATAGATAGATAGATAGATAGATATGAACAAAGTGAAATAGATAGATAGATAGATAGATAGATAGATAGATAGATAGATAGATAGATAGATAGATAGATAGATAATGTCAAATAATGATGGAATACAGCATGTATCTTGAATTTTGAATTATCAAAATGGCATAACGTACCAAGTATACTTATTACATAACAGATATAGAAAAGTTCAACATATTATCTAAGATTTTACTATTTCCTACGGTTATCTGATATCGCTTTTACTGACGTAGGGCCTTCATTATGTCTGTGTTTGAAATAAGAAAGCGAGGACGTGCATGTTCTTTTCGTGATGGTGACCATCTCAAAGACGTAATATTCAAATCTTAGATAATATGGTGGACCCTTTTATATTAGTTATGTAATAAATATATTTGTTACTCCTTGTCATTTTTACCATCCAAGATTCTTACATTTAAAATGTGTCCCATTATTATGAAACATTCTCTATTTATATCTTCCTATGTAGCATAGCGCTTCAAACCGTGGAAAATCACGCCACTCCACATCTTCCTTGTTTCTTTACGAACACTCTATATCTAAGGCAGTGGAGAACATGGAGAGAGGAATTAACAGGAGATAACTGATAACTGACATCCGTTAAACATGGCACGTGGAACTAGAACAGTCTACACCATTGAGCGAAATAAAGGGTTCAGTTCGACATTCCAACCACCTGAAGAAGGCCGGAGCGTACAAAGTTTATACAACAATGTACAAATGAACTTATAATAACGGTTACGTTATTTTTTTCTGCCAGGTCAGCGGTCGATAGATATATCAACATGATCAGTTTGGGGGTAACTAAATAGTCTGTAACACGCGACTGCCTTATCAGGGGTAAATGTTTGTCCTACCAAGTCGAAGATGTGTAATCAGAGAACAACGTAAAAAAATGTTGTAATGTTTCTCTTCGAGAATAATCAGCGTGTCATTGAGTAGATTTTTAGACACTATTTACATTTATTATACCTGATTAAGGCAGTGGAGAACTTAGAGAGGGGAATTAGCAGGAGATAACTGATAACTGACTCCCATTAGACATGGCACGTGGAACTAAAACAATCTACCCCAGCGAGAGAAATAAAGGGTTCAGTTCGACATTCCAACTACCTTATTGAGAGTAAGAATATATTACTTGACAAGCAACATCATTTTAGAAAAGGAAGATCCCAACAAATTTGTTTTTCAGACCTGAAACGTGGACAATATAATATTATGAAGACGCATTTTTTGATGCGTTCATTTCAAGATTCAAAAAGACTTTTGGTACGGTTCCTGATGTTAGACAGGGTTTTCCCATATTGTTGACATACAGCAAGTATCTTGGATTATAAAAATGACATAGACTATCAAATATATGTAATACACAACAAGAGTTCATCATATTATCTAAGATCTCGCTATTTCCTACGTGTATCTGATATCTCTTTTACTGAAGGTGGGCCTTTATTATGTCTGTGTTTGAAATGATAGAGCGAGCATGTGCATGTTCTCTTCATGGTGGTGATAATCCCAGGTATGTAATATTCAAATCTTAGATAATATATTGGACTCTTTTATATCGGTTATGTAATAAGTGTATTTGTTACTCTATGTCATTTTTATTATCCAAGATATTTACATTTAAAATGAGTCCCATCAATTATGGAACACCACGTACATACACACACACACACACACACACACACACACACATATATATATATATATATATATATATATATATATATATATGATAAAGTTAATTGGCAATCCGTATGTATTGTTCCAAGGAGGATATAAATCGCGAGAGCTCAATGTAGTAAACATAGCAAGTGATCATTAATTAAAAAGTCGTAGACTTCAGAAAATTTATGAAGTGTCCGATTTGTTATATATATATATATATATATATATATATATATCCCATAATATATATATATATATATATATATCCCATAATATATATATATATATATATATATATATCCCATAATATATATATATATATATATATATATATATATCCCATAATATATATATATATATATATATATATATATATATATATATATATTAAAATAGAAAGATAATGCTACCTATTAATATGCGTAAAATTATATAATTCAACGGTCATCAATAATCAAAAAAGAAGTTGATAGTTGTATAATTAAATAATTATTGAATCGAATATAATAATAAAGTTCAATACTTATCGAAAATGAGTTCAGGTACTTAATAGAGAAATTACGTAAGTGTCAGTCTCTTTTCGGCACCTGAAGATTACACTGTGCATGAAACCTCGAGTCGTAATACCGCTGAGGAAAAATATGTATATTTATTAACATATACTTAATAGCTCTGTTATATAACATCGAGCATTATTTTCTTAACACCAGCACTCAATGTGTGATATCTTATATTCACACGCACACACACACGCACGCACAGATAGATAGATAGATAGATAGATAGATAGATAGATATTTTCTCTTCATACGTTATTTTAATAGATAAAATTTATTTAAATGCTGTTTTTTTAAATAAACTATTAATCTTATTTAAGTGAAAAACAGTATTTACTTAAAAAGTGTGTCTATTAAAATAATGGATAAACAGAAAATATCTTAAATAACTGTCCATTTCATAATATATATACACCCCCGCACACACACGCATAAATCATTTTCGTATTTGTTTATCGACTTTATTCTTAAAAAAAAATAGGATTATTACATTTTATTCAATTATATATCAAATCTTATTTCCAGTGATTTTGTCATTTATCAGGTAGCTCTTGATACTTTTCCAGTAATTTTCTGTAGGTTTTGATGTGCAAAAAATCCCCCATATAGGCGTTTTGTACCGATTGTAAACGCTATTAATCGATTTATCGAATGACAGGTGATTATTATTGGTCGGACAGAACTGACGAACCGTTTTCCAATTCTTGTGTAATTCTTACTCTATGCAGCGATGTGTTGTCTTGGAGAATAATATTTTTTATTGAATCCACTATACACGCTACCACATCCTTACAAAAATTATGGTGTGTTCGTCTACTTCAAACTTATTATTGACTGTCACATATGATTAGTAATTAGGATGATACATTCATCATTACAATTAATTCTAAAAATCGTAAATTACTTACGACTTAACCTTATATATAAACTTACATATAACTTACGTATATACAGAAAATATATTTTCCTGATGAATACCATTCAACTAAGCATCTATACATAACTAACCTATTTCAATAGCATAAATACTTAATATATTTACAGGTACCTATTCCTAAGGATGGCTTTATGAATAAACGTAGATGTTCCTGTTCGTGAATATGTAACATTGTTAAATGTCCATGCATTGAATATTTATTATTACATTGGGTCTGGTGCTTCTGCTATATATTTAGAGAATCTTGATAAAATTCAAAGAAGAATCTGCAATGTTAATCATCCAGACATGTCATCTCGGCATCAATCACTTTCCCACCGTCTTCCTTGTGCCTCTTCAATAAATATGTTCATGGTCCTTGTTCTGAGTAACTTTCCTGTATAGTACCTAGACTTTATGAATTTAAGCGCAGTACTAGATTGGCTGCAAGGTCCCATCATTTTGCAGTTGAAATGGCTAGCTGAACCATAAGTTCTATGTTAACAGTTTCTTCTCTTGCTCTTTCCGTTTTGTGTAACTCTCTTCCGGTTCCTCGATTTCCAGTCAACTTTGATCTTTAAAACTTTAAATGAAACGTCAGTCACTATCCTCTGTATTTTTAATTCCTGTTCTTTTATTGTTTCCTCTCCTTAATAACGTTTTCTTTACTTATAATCTTTCACAATTAGTAATCCCTTATATTATTAATTCATCTAATAAGGGACAAAATCCATAACTGTTAGGAAGATATGTGTCAGTAAAACCAATAGGAGAGGTATGGAGTAAAATTTGACGACATATCAACCTCTATGGGTTATTTAATGACGAAATCTAAATATATTGATTGGTTTGGTTTAATTGATTTTGTTTAGCGACATATCAACCTCTATGGATTATTTAATGCCGAAATCTAACTATTTTGAACACAATTTTATGGCTTCAACTAAATATATTTTGAACGCAATTGCGTGTCTTAAACTACAGATAAAACTTATTGTTGGTCATTTTGCTATAAAATACATTGTTGGTAATTCTACTATAAAGTAAATTGCTGGTCATTTTGCTTTAAAAAATATATTGTTGGTAATTTTACTATAAATGTATATTTTTGGTATTTTAATATAAATACTATTTTTACTATAAAAATCCATTTCCATAGTTCAATAGTGTTTTGTTCTTGTTCGGTGATTCACTATTTGCTCATAACTGGGCTCCTAACAGGTGCTGCCGCCTTAGGCCAGGGTGGACCTGGGAACAATAGCAATTAAGAGATGGTTCTACGATTCTCAAAACCTCCAATCTCCTGTAGTTTACCGTCATGCCCAAGATGACCATCATGGCCGCTAGAAAGAATGATGAATGGAAAAGTTAGCATAGGGGTGACAGAATATCTATATAATAAATGCCAATATCAGTTTGTCAGTGTGTCACACTTTTTCAGTTAAAGGGACACAACTGTCAATAGATCATCTCCTTCTTCTATATAATAAATACCATTTAAAGAGACACAACTCTCAATAACACATCCCCCTTCTTCGTTGAACGCTTAAAAGGTAAGCTTAAATATTAATCGAATACTGAAATGCAGCGATCAGTTGTAAGTTCTTCTGTATTATTGTTGCCTATCGTATCTACTCATCCTTGCCTATTGCAGAATAGCTTAAATGTCGCCTGAAACCGGAATATCAAAAGAACTAGCTGCATCAGAAGGTTGGCCTGGAAAGTGATCTCATTGCCACTAAAGGTTGGCCTGGAAGGTGATCTCATTGCCACTAAAGGTTGGCCTGGAAGGTGATCTCATTGCCACTAAAGGTTGGCCTGGAAGGTGATCTCATTGCCACTAAAGGTTGGCCTGGAAGGTGATCTCGTTGCCACTAAAGGTTGGCCTGGAAGGTGATCTCATTGCCACTAAAGGTTGGCCTGGAAGGTGATCTCATTGCCACTAAAGGTTGGCCTGGAAAGTGATCTCATTGCCACTAAAGGTTGGCCTGGAAGGTGATCTCATTGCCACTAAAGGTTGGCCTGGATGGTGATTCGATTGACACTAAAGGCTCGCCTGGATGGTGATCTCGTTGCCACTAAAGGCAGAATCGTGCTGAAAAAGATGGCAGTTGATGCAACTATATATAAACAATAAGTCAACCCAGCTGAACTTAGAATATAGACACAGAAGACAACCGGACAACAGAAAGTTATAAAATAATTTCCCCAACCACGAAGAGAACGAATGCCTTACACGTTATCGAAAAGATTCGAACTCTTTTCCAAAATCACACTTTCATGGCCGACATTAATTTGACAGAGTCCGGAAATAAAAGACAATAATTTTACGTATGAAAACTTTAGTCACGTATCCTTATTAAAAGTTATTAAGATAACGTTACATTTAGTGAGGTATGTCTAGGAAAGACAGGTTTTTCCATATCGACTGCACTTATCTATATTTTTATTTTATTTCAGCTGTTTTCTGGGATACGCAAACCCAGGAGAATTGGCTTAATTCTTCTTGTCTACTACACGACCAAATCCGGTCTCCGATCCTGAATTGGATGATACATTTAAATCTATAAGTCGCAAAGAAAGAAAAAAAATAAAGATGCATAAAAGAAAAAAGACCTAAATATGTGAACAAGAAAGAAAGAAAATAAAAAGAAAGAAAGAAAGAAAGAAGGATGCAAACAAGTAAGAAAGATGCTAACAAAATAGAAAGAAAGAAAGAAAGAAAGGAAAAGGGTGCAAACAAGAAAGATGCTAACAAAATAGAAAGAAAGAAAGAAAAAGGGTGCAAACAAGAAAGAAAGATGCTAACAAAATAGAAAGAAAGAAACAAAGAAAAATGCAAACACTAAAGAAAGAAAAAGATACAAACAAAAAAAGAAAGAAAGATGCAAACAAAAAAGGAAGAAAAAAAGCATGCAAACAAGAAAGAAAGATGCTAACAAAATAAAAAGAATGAAAGAAAGAAAAATCCAAACAAGAAAGAAAGATGCAATCAAAAAAAGAAAGAAAGAAAGATACAAAAAAGAAAGAGAGAAGGTGCAAACAAGAAAGAAAGCTGCTAACAAAATAGAAAGAAAGAAAAAGAAAAAATGAAGGCAGTTATCTCTCAAGCCGTTGTGACTAATTACAGTTAAAGAATCAGTTGTTCTCAAGAAGGAGAGGCAGAGTTTGACAGAGTGCGTTACAATAGACGTACAATGTCATACTCCTCCGCCTCAACGTCTCACTCGCCACACCCCCATTTCTTCGTCTTATCCACTTTTCTCTTCTTGCCCGTCATTCGCTTTCCGACTGTTTAATCCAACTTGTAAATTAACCCCTTCGCGTTCTCCTGCCCATTTAGAAATTGTAACATTGGTTACTATCTTACATTTGATTGTAAGCCACCTGTGGTTCGCTTGATTACCCCCACTGTGAGTCTGCGCCCCTCTCAAACGTCGGTACCCCATCATTGCGACCCTCGTAATCAGATTCTAACAGTCGCTTCTTACTAACATTCCCCAACGCAGAGTCTGATGTTTATATTCTCACTCGATTCCCGCCCACTATTCACTCCTCCCTCGTTGCATATTTACCTTCTTTTTTTTTCTTTTTTTTTTTTTTTTACTTTTTTTTATATTAATTTCTTTTTCTATTCTACTGTTTAGTTTATTTTGTTTTTATTAATTCATTATGTTTTGTTCTTTTCTTTCTCCTTAAAAAGGCGGTATTCTTTTTTATTTTTTGGCGGCGGGGAGGTGTGCGTTCCTTTTTTTTTTTTTTTTTTTTTTTGCCTTTCTTGTCTTTTAGCGCCGGCTGCTTCATTGCACTTCCCTTCAGGCTGAACTTTGTGATTTTATTAACGTATAGTCTGTCAGTATGTGTTTGTATATGGAGTGACTGAGGGGAAAGCCAGAGATGCGACCCATTCACTGGTACCAACCCTATTGCGTCAAGAAGGGAATAAGAGTCGGGGTATATACTTGTGTGTGTGTGTGCGTGTGTGGTTATTAATGATGCGTTTCAAAGCAGTTGGATGGGAAGCCGTTACAGCTTCGTTCTATGCTTTATACACACCAGGCAAATGCCAACGAAGAAAGAAAGATTAAAAAGGAGATATGTGAAAGAAAGAAAGAAAGAAAGAAAGAAAGAAGGGACTAAAAAGGAAATGTGTGAAAGCAAAGAAAAACTAAAAAGGAGATATGAGAAAGAAAGAAAGAAAGAAAGAAAGAAAGAAAAATTGAATGAACAGAAGAAAGGACAAAAAAGAGATCTGTGAAAGAAAGAAAAGAAAGAAAGACTAAACATAAGATGTGTGAAAGAAAGAAAGAAAGAAAAAAAGAAAGAAAGAAAGAAAGAAGGGACTAAAAAGGAAATGTGTGAAAGCAAAGAAAAACTAAAAAGGAGATATGAGAAAGAAAGAAAGAAAGAAAGAAAGAAAGAAAAATTGAATGAACAGAAGAAAGGACAAAAAAGAGATCTGTGAAAGAAAGAAAAGAAAGAAAGACTAAACATAAGATGTGTGAAAGAAAGAAAGAAAGAAAAAAAGAAAGAAAGAAAGAAAGAAGGGACTAAAAAGGAAATGTGTGAAAGCAAAGAAAAACTAAAAAGGAGATATGAGAAAGAAAGAAAGAAAGAACGGAAGAAAGGAATGAAATGGAGATGTGTGAACGAAAGAAAGAAAGAAAGAAAGAAAGAAAGAAAGAAAGAAAGAAAGAAAGAAAGAAAGAAAGAAAGAAAGAAAGAAAAATTGAATGAACAGAAGAAAGGACAAAAAAGAGATCTGTGAAAGAAAGAAAGACTAAACATAAGATGTGTGAAAGAAAGAAAGAAAGAAAGAAAGAAAGAAAGAAAGAAAGAAAGAAAGAAAGAAAGAAAGAAAAAGAAAGAAAGAAAGACTAAGAATATGTGGGAAAGAAAGAAAGACTGAAACGGAAATATGCAGAAAGAAAGAATGAATTAAAAGGAAATATGTGAAAGAAAGAAAGAAAGTAAGAAAGAAAGGCAGAAAATAAGATGTGAGAAAGAAAGAAAAAAAGAAAAAAGGAAGAATTAATAAAAAGGAAATATCTGAAAGAAAGAAAGAAAGAAAGAAAGAAAGAAAGAAAGAAAGAAAGATGCAAACAAGAAAGAAACGAAGATGCAAAAAAGAAAGAAAGAAAGAAAGAAAGAAAGAAAAAGAAAAAGAAAGACAGAAAGAAAGAAAAAGAAAGAAAGAAAGAAGGATGCAAACAAGAAAGAAATAATGAAATGCCTAAAAAGATGTTCGAAAGAAAAAATAATGAAAAGAAGAAAGAATTAATGGATGAGGGTAGGGGAGAGTGATTGAAAAGGCAATCGTACTAATTTGACTTACAAAAAAAAATACGTTATAACAATGCCGCCAACTAGGATTGAACTTCGACATCGATAAAATGAAAATACATACAAGATAAACAAAGAGAAACAAATCCAAAATTACGCGCGTGTTTGTGAACGTGCGTGAGAGTGAGAACGAGACTAATAAAGTCTCTGTTCTTTTTATGTATCGTGTCCCTTCAAGATGTGAACAAACATCACTCTCCACAACTTCCTGCATTTTCTTGCTGTAAGCAAGTGTTGACCCTTTACCATCCTTCTTTGTTCTTCATTCACAAATTCGTTCAGTTCGTTACTCTCTACGTCCATTGTTTCTTCTGTATTTCCTATGCCCTGTCAGTGTTACATTCTACAAGCCCTCTTTCCTCATCAACGCATTGCCTGTCCTGCGCATCATATGTGACTCACAGGGCATGAGATTTCAACCTCCGTGCATCATATGTGGTGTACACGAGACATGATTTTAAAATAGTAGTAAAATTAAGGATGCTTAAGAAGAGAGTTTACGATTGAGCAGGACTTCTGAGAAAAGGTCTAATCTAATATTTTGGACATTATATATGGCCACAAGACGCATGCCTGTTTTCAGATTTATAGCTACTGCAACGCAACTCAGCATAAGTTGGCAAATAGAATGTACTGATATATAGGGTGTCACATAATAAAAAAAAACTGTGATGCAGAGAGCGTAGGGTAAATAACTTAAGATTTGTACGTTTTTAATTAAGCTGAGTTGCCTTTGCAATAGCCATAAATCTGAAAACAGGTATGAACGTTTGGGTCGTACACATGAAAATGCCTTGGACAGGAAAAGGGTTAAGTTTTCCAGAAGTTTCCAGAAGTTTCCAGAAGTTTCAGTGGTCACATTCTGATTGAAAGTATGAGTTTTTGTTTTTTTGTTCTGATTTTCCATAACACTTGCTCGTTGCTCACATGTTTAATCCATGGTATTCTCAGTATCCATCGAAAGAACCATATCTCTTTCGCTTCAAGTTTTTTTCTTCGCCTGTCCAACAAATATTGTCACATATATATATATATATATATATATATATATATATATATATATATATATATATATATGTGTGTGTGTGTGTGTGTGTGTGTGTGTGTGTATAAAAATATATAGAAAATAGGAAAGAACTCGTTAGGTAAATAATCCAAAGTTCTCTAGTATTTTTTTTATTACTTTTTTAAAACAGTGCTCGATACAAAAGTAGAGCCTAAATATAATTATTTATTTAAAAATATGATTCCATCGCTGCATAAGAGTTCTCATGTTTCAAAATAAGAGCCGAAAACATCAATATAATTATTTGAATTAAAGTACCAAGCTCTCTAGAGATGGAACAGGGTTGGTACTTTAATTCAATTTAATTCAAATAATTATATTGAAGTTTTCGGCTTTTGTTTTAAATAAATAATTATATATATATATAGTATACACTCTCTCACTCACACACACACACAAACAAAACCAAGTACACGCACGCATATATATATATATATATATATATATATATATATATATATATATATATATATATAAATTGAATATTTCAGAAAGATACAACCTTAAGGTTCCATGATCATAATTTATTGCCCCAGAACATATATTTTTCTTCGTTCATCTGGTAATAGTTTTGTCTATTTTTTTCATATTGTCTGATAAGCGTAATTTGAAAGCAACGACTAACTAGTGTATACTAGTGCATTTAAAACAACATGCCTGGCCGCGTATACAATTCCGGAAAATCCTTGTTGAAAATACAATTATACTTAAACATGAAAACAATAAACAAAAACTAAAAATTCTTGAAGCTATATACACAAAACAGTTGAAACCTAACCTGAACAAAATAAACTATGAAATCTCCACAAACATTCTTAAATGCCTATAATTGATAACAGAAACCATTGGTTTATACCAACGGATTCCCATACTTAATACTTCTCGTTTTCACTCTCGCGTGGTCATGCGTGACGTCACGAGCTGCGACGCAATTTTCGCTTCCACATCTCGTATACACGAGTTAGTCGTTGCTTTGAAAGTTTTCATGCAACAAAAACAGACTATCATTATTGTTTCGACCGTGTATTGGTTGATATATTGAAAAGTAATAGTGATCTTTGATAATGGCTTATGTAAGTCGAAAGCTTAGATTGGATTTAAACATGTATCAATATGGTGATTTCCTTTCGTCTTTCAATGATAATGTCATTAAGCTTATCAAACAATATGAAAGGAAATTACTTAAAATAAATAGACAAAACTTGTCTATATTATTTAATGAAACATGCATCAATATATATATATATATATATATATATATATATATATATATATATATAAAGAAAGAAAGAAAGAAAGAAAGAAAGAAAGAAAGCCACCTCAAAGCGCTCGAACTTCTAAGAGAAGGAAAACTTTAGAAATCGTCTGCAATAGTGACTGGTGTATAGAGGCCACTATTTGGAGGATTTTAAAACAAAATAAAAAAATTGTAGCCCTTTAAATAACAGTGAAATATTTTTTTTAATAGCAGTTACCTTGGTCTTTTTGTCAACTTTTAATATGTATGATATATTTCTGCCGCACTCTGTATTTATTGTGCTCGCACTACAAAAAATGACGGAAATTTTTAGAAAGTTTTAATACTGAAGATGCAATGAAATTATGATTCAATAAAGCGGTGAAAAACACTTCACAACTAAAATTGTCGCTAATGAACCGTTTAATTAATCTTTCAATGTTATCTATGATTCATTGATTATTCCTGGTATTATATAAATCGCTTTTTTGCTCAATACCTTTTGTGATAAAACAATTTATGTATTTAATATGACAATACAATGCAAATATCTCTCGGAGGAAAGAGATTAGCAACAGAACGGCAAAGACGGCGACGACAAAGCCTAAATCGAAACAAGACGATCACCTAATAGACAAAGGTATCTGAGTGCCTCATATGAAAGACTTGAACAAATAAGACTGCCATCTGGAAACGTTAGAGTAAAATAATTAGTTAAACGGTTCATCTTGCTCAGGAAATAATCTTGTCTAACTGCAGATAAATATTTTATTCGTAAAGATTATTGAAACGACTAAGGGATGTAATCACTGATAAATGTACTAACGTAAGCTGATTTACATTCTCCCTTCTCGCTACGGATGAGACAGGAAATATATAAATAGATACACATTGATAATTATTATATGGATTGATATTTAAAGCCCCACATGTAGAAACTTAGTAATAATAATAAAGACCTATCAAAATTTTTTACATTATTTACATTGTTAGGACTGTTATCCTCATCTTTACAACGGCCGAAACGTCGTGAATATGACAATAAAGATGACGAAAACAGTCCGAACAATTTAAATAATGTAAATAATATGTTTATATCTTAAAATACTAAGGTAAGATAATAGTCTAATAATATTTAAACTATTTACATCGTTCGGACTGATGTCCTCATCTTTATTGCTATATTCCCGAACACTGTAAAGCCGTAACACGAGGTGAAATAGAAAAATTATTTCATGGCATCTTCTTTGAAGAGCTATTTTCACGGTTGCCCTATAACTGCATGAATTTAAGCGTGCTACTGGGTTGGAATCTCGGTTTCACCCTTTTACTATCGAAACTGTTAAATGTAACCGCCTCTCCTACTCCAACAGCTTCTTCTCTCGCACTTCCCAACAGTGGAACTCCCTTCCTCTTACTTGTTTCCCTGATAAATATAATCTTCAAAAATTCAAATGTAATATCAATCGACATCTTTTGTTGCTTTGATCCCCGTTCTTCTTTTTATCCTTTACTCAACCCCACACACACAGTCTTTTCCCTTACATTCATTCTCTGTAGCTCCTTGTGTACTAGTGGCACTCCCGCCTTGCTTGGGGTTAAATAATGTCTAACCATATATGGAGTGAAAAGGGAGACCCCCGCCCTGTGTAAGAGGAAGTTGAAATAATGGATAATGAACATCACTGGAAAATATGAAAACTTAAGGAATCAGCGCATATGCTTGACCACAAAAATCTCCTAAGCTAGCCAAGTATAGAAATGAATACAATATGGGAACCAGCAATACAAAGAACTAGAGAAAAGAAAAAAAAACAATAACAGAAATTGTAATATGAGCTCTGGTAAAAAAAAATGAAATTGAGATAATAAGTTTATAATTCCCGAAAATTCACTCACTGGTATCCCCAACGGCACATGGTCCACTGGATAAAACCGTTGGTTGAGTCATCCAAAAAGTGACTTGACCCAAAATGTTATGAGTTCAATGATGGAGAGTTGAGTTACTAAAGGGAATTAACTGAAACTAAGATATTAAAAAAAAAAGGTATGGACATGTAGAATTAGAACAATCTACCCCTGTGGACTAAATAAAGGGTTCGGTTCGAAATTTCAGGTCGGAGCGTACAACGGCCGAAACGTGGTGAATAGGACAATAAAGATGTGGACAACAGTCTGAAAGATGTCAGTAGTGTAATTACAATACCTCATCTCAGAAATATAGACGAATAACAATATTCAGGACTTAACAAAATATGACGTCATTCTTTAGGCGTGGGATTATCATGCTAAAACGCTTTTTGGTCTTGATTAGTATATGACGTAATGGATTAAATCGTTGGTTAAAGTGTGTCTGATCTTCCTGAGTTCGATTCTTGTATATTTTATTTTAGGGTGTAGATTTATCTGTATTTTTAAAGGAATAGTTTCCTTTATGTTATAGTTTCCTATATGTTATAGTTTCCTATATTTTATAAACAGTTTCCTATATTTTATAAGGAAATCCGTTTCCGTTTTTTTTTTTTTCTCTCTAAGTCTTTAAAATAGTCACTTCCGCAGTCAACACTTGGATATGTTTTACAACGTAAAACTGTATTTCTGAATTGAAACTTATATGGTCTATGTTTTTTGTTTTGTTTCGTTTTTTGGAATTTTCTTTTTTTTAATTAATTAATTATGTCTGTCATAATTATGCCAGCACATCTATTACAATTCTGTCTGGTCCTGCTGCTTTCGATAAGGCCAGTACTGACTTCAATTTAGATTTTGTCGTACATTGGTATTATTTTTGACTATTCATAATATCGAGAATTCCATCTGTCATCCATTTCTTTTTTTTTTTTTTTTTTTTTTGTCGTGTTTTCTGTAGGATGATCTCGATTGCTGATGTTACTAAAGCTTCTCTTAATTAATGTGTCCCACTTCTGGTTTCCATTCTATCTGCTTTTAAAACTGTCCAGATATTCCTCCTTAAAATTCTGCTCATTCAGAAATCTGTCGTATTACAATTTGGGTGCTGCCTTGGCCCTTTTCAATTTCCGTTGTTTTACTCTAAGTCTAAATATTACTTTAAAATAGTCACTTCCGCAGTCAACACATGGCTATGTTTTACAGTGTAAAACTGTATTCCTGAATTGAAACTTATATAGTCTACTTTTTGTTTTGTTTCTCCCCCTGGGCTTCTCCATGTCCATATAAGTTTTGGGCATTCTTGAAAGTAGGTTTTGGTTGCTACCTGATCGTTCTCCGTGCGCTAATGAACCCATTTTCTCTACGTTCATTACGAGTTCCTAGTTCAAATTTGCCAACTATTTTACCATCTCTCTTCTTGCCTAGTTTGGCATTCAGGCCTCCCATGACGATTTTAATTTCTTACGATTTCTATTGATCCTCGACGTCGTCTAGCGTAAAGTAAAACGTTTCAATTTCTTCTGTACTCTGTGCATATATATATATATATATATATATATATATATATATAAAGAGAGAGAGAGAGAGAGAGAACTATGCTGGGTATGTTGAAAGGCTTTCCTTTCAGTTTAACTACAAAAAATCTTTCAGAAAGTTAATGGTATCCCAGAGGACATTTCTTCGTGCCTTGGTCTAATATAAGTCCTAATCCCATTTCATTTTTCTCCCCGCCTACATACATGGCCCTGTGTTTGCCACTGACGAAATCTCCATTGTTTGTCCACCTAGTTTCGCATACGCCTAAAATATTAACATTTAACCTGTTCATTTCCTGCTTTAGATTCTCTAACTGGTTTGCGTATATTTTATGTCGAAGTATTTTACCTTCATGTGTAAACCTAACATGCTTGTTTTAATCCTCTTCTTTTATACCGGGGAAGTATAAAATAACATTAGACCCAAGACCCAGAAGCTTTCCCCTAAGCAGTACCTCTCCTTAGAGAGAGGATTGAGTTTATTACCCGCTGTCTTTTTGTAGTTTATACTTAGTCCCTTCTAGCTCTCCTTCACTCTCTTCTGTAAGGAGGTTTTGTAGTTTCCTTTTCGTGTCTACTATCAGCACTGTGTCATCTGCATATCTTATATTATACATTATGAAATGAAAGTCCCACAATTATTTAAGACATTTTTTTATGTTTATACTTTTTTATAGATACAAATATTTAAGTAAATGTTCTGTTTATAATAAACAGTATCAACAAAATTTACCGGCCTGAATGTCCGAGAAACTTTCATAGAAAATATGCGTTCCGAGAGTGATCGAACCTGTATCCTACACGGAACCGTCATATGGCCTGATGTGCCTTTAACCGATTTTGCCACAGAGGAGCTTTCGGTTAGCAAGGTCGATTTTAATGTTTTAAACACAATCTCCAGGATTTTCTATCATTTATTCATATCTGCTCGATGCGTATCCAGATGTAAACAAATGACGTCAGACATTATGGAATGAACAAAGTCCGACAATTATTTAAGACGTTTTCTATGTTTATACATTCTTTTTTATAGATACAAATATTTAAGTAAATGCTCTGTTTATAATAAACAGTATCAACAACATTTACCGGACTGAATGTCCGAGAAATGTTCATAGAAAATATGCGTCCTCCGACAGGAATCGAACCTGTAGGCATTTTTTATTCAGGCCGGTAAATGTTGTTAATACTGGCACGTCAGGCTTATATACTTTTCAATACTAATAGCGAATATAGTTGCAGAGAATGGGCGTTAAGTACCGTAATTCCCCATGTATAATACGCCTTCAAGCATAATACGTACAACTAAAATTGTGCTTCTACTCATGCACCCACATTACCCCTTGTTTGGTAATCAAACCCTATAAATCGTATCTCTCCAATTTCATTACGGCCAGCCTTTCCTACTCTTATTAAAAAGAAATGGTTTTAAATATAGAATAATATTATTCTAATTTAGTTTTATGATAATTCTTGTTTTACTTTACATTTCTAAGTATTGTTAGGTACATGTGATTGTATCTGACATCCTTATGGGTCGCAATCGCCGAATGAGTGACAAATTGTCGTATGTTTGTGGTGAGTCGTCATTTTGCAACTGAAATCTACCTAGAAAAAGACAATTTTTTAAAGATTTTTTATTATACATGGTGAATTACGGTATTTAAAAAAACACAATCATATCACTAATAGTACAATACTATTTACGGTTTCTGGAAAGAAATAAAACCGTAAAAAAAAAGCAATTAAAATCTAGTTTGACTAAAAACTGTGGCAACCAAAATTTACACATGTAAATGACAGGTGAACGGATATGGAAGACATGTTCAACGTAATTTTTATTTTTTTATATAACCAGGTATCAACGGAAAGAAAAAACACTAATATGTATGTAAAAGAAAGAATACATTAAGAAGTAACAGTTGCGCGCGTGTGTGTGAAACTTCTCTCATTAAAGGGAAAGCTATCCCTCATTCCCGGGAAAAAATCCCGGTGGGTGTCGTCACTACAGTATGTTGGGGGAAAAGAACGAGAGAAAAGACAGGAAATGTTTTTATAGCTGCTTAACAGCGCCACCTCTTGCCCTTAATTTATCCTGTGAGTATCAGATTTGCCAAGCCATCCTTCCTCATCATGTGCCCCTGAAATCTCAACTGTCTTTTCCTGATGTTAAGTATAAGTCACCTTTTTGTTTCCATTTTGATGTCAAGAGGGATAGAGGAAAACAACGCATAACATACTTACTGAGCTTGAGTAAATGGATGACGGAACAGACTTAAAGAGGAATAACAAAATTTATTGTGGAAAGCCATGATCCCCTACGCCCTGGGGGGAGACGGCACAAGAAGAAGAAGAAGAAGAAGAAGAAGAAGAAGAAGAAGAAGAAGACGACCACCAACTAACGATTTCTTGGCGGAACTTGGCGAATCCCTGTGAGGGTAACCCACATAGCCTACAAGTTTCTATTTCAGATTAGTAAACGACACTGTTAGCGAAAGATCCCTTCCAAAAGCTGAACCAAATATTACGAAACAGGAAAATTTCGTTAGAAACAAACAGTGCTTAACTGTTATGCAATATCAGTCCCCTTCAGTGTTTGCTGAAATATTTCCACACGGATGACGAGGAGACTTGAGGTGACAGAGATGTAGTTCTACAAAAGAATGCTGACAATACCTTGGACTGAACATTTTGATAAAAGAAGTTTTAAGCAAAATGGACATAGAAATTATAATTATATTTAGAATCAGAAAGCGACCGTTGAAATTCCATAACGAGCAAAGCTGGCTTGGGGAATTTGAAACACATAGGGAATATTGAAGGCAAGAGTCACAGAGAGAAACAGTGAGTAACCTCCGTAACAGGTTTGTTATATGAACCTGTTAGTTTTTATAAAGATCTTTTTGTTTCGAGGTCCTTTTGTGTTAACGGTTATCAATAAAAAGAATGGGATGATTTAACGGAGTTCAAACTTCAGCTAGGGTGGTTTCCTTTCACTTCCTGGTATCTCTCTATAGCTAAGGCCAAGTTCCAATTCCACTCGGGTTTGTTATATACACATACGCGCAAATACGCTTGGAAAAGGTATGAATCCGCCTCTTCTCCCCCAGTTGTGGGTTAATTAGTAGGATTTGTATCAGTAAATCATTATTATCGCCCAAAATTTCGTACAATCTAAAAATATGTTCTGGCTTTAAATAAGCTGCAAAAGGTTGATAAGCCGTAAAAACAAATCAATCAAACGTCTCCCTGTAGCTAAGGATAAGTAGCAAGACAGTTGGTGCCGTTTATGCGTGTAAGGAGGTCTAATTTTGCCAATTGGGCCCTGTAAAAATTCACTGAAAGCATAACGACATCAATTGGTGTTGTTGCTTTCGCACTCCCCACGAGGAATCTCCGCCACAATGCATTTCCGGGAATGAACTGCGCAATCTCCGACTTCGTTATTATCATTTCCTGCTAGTTGAAGACTAGGTACGTCTTAATGAAATCGAATATTTCGTCAGCAATGTCGTGCTTTATTCAAAAACGTCAACGAAGCCTTCTTTTGATTATCTTCTATGAATAGATCGACGACTATCGTTTTCATTCTTTGCCGCTTTTATCAACATAAAATTGTCACGTGTACTTTTAAAAAACACCTCTAACACTACAATATTAGAAAAATGTCAAGTTTGGCTCAGCAATAGCAAATATATACTGAAGAAAAAAAAAATACAGAGACGCTTTGTCAAAAATTATGAAATTCTCATCGTAAGAGTTGCTGGATTTCTCTGACAACTTCTTTAGTCTTGTCGTGGTGTCAAGAATGAGCCTACATGACATACGCCTACATAAAGTAAAATAACAGATTTATTTCAGAGTAATCAATCGATGTTGCCGTCCTGGGTATGACGTTAAACTACATCCGGGTCCAGGGTAAGACGATAAACTACGTTCAACAGCAAGGCCTCCGATCAGAAGACTTTGGGGAGCGTGGAACCTCCTCTTAATTGCTGGTGTTCCCAGATCAACCCTGACCCGGGGTGGTAGTGCGAATGTTAGTACTTCATATGTCCATTCCACGAAGTCTTTCCTTTCAGATTGACCACAGATTCTCGATTGGATTTAAATCAGGAGACTTTCCGAGCCAGTCGATAGTACTTTGAATTGCTGACTGGAAAGGCTTGACATTGTGTTCGTGCAGCATAAGAATTTTCGTACACTTCCTTGGAGTAACGTCCATCGCAGACAATGGTCGTAGGACAACTAATCGACAGTCGAGACTATAGTGTCAGGGCGTGATGAAATTTTGATGCAATCACGGATGACGCAATATTTTCAAGGTCAAACAAATTCCATCATATACCCCGAAAATAGATTCATACTACTGCACACAACTGCAAATGACGTAATCGGAAGAAAAAATAGACGTCGATTACACCCAGTCACTCCAGTGGATTTAAATGTGACTGTATGGTGAAAGAAAGGAAACTAAAGTGGTTGTTTCAATTAATTTCCACAATGGTTTTGAATATGCTACTAATAGATAATTACGATCAATAAACGTTTACACGAAAATGGGACAAAATAATTAATGTTTAAATGCGACACAACCGCGTATCAAAAATTTAGAAAAAAAAAAGTTTCTGAACTTTTAGAAAATAAGATATTGCGAGACAACTGATATCCGAGAAATATTATCTAACGAACGCTGCCACCCGTTACTGTAAAATGTTATTCCTTCTTTTTTCCTTTTTTTTTTTTTCTTTTTAAACTCAGCACCCAATTAAGCACCTTCCTGTCATAGACCCTATAGGACCCTTTTCCTCCCTCAACATTAAAAATCCTATCAATGAACGTAAATGTTTTTACCTGTTTTTTGATAAAGACCCCAATTCCGAACAACGTGGTAACAAATTGACTGGTTCATGTTGCAAACACCTCACAAACGTGACAAACACTTGACATGCACCAAAGACAGTTGATATGTCTATTTGGCATATAAGTATACATGTAGATAAGCATAGATTAATGTCATTGTATACTGTCTGTTGCATAGATAAAGCGGTCTTTGACAGTATACTCACATACGTCCATATTGAATGCGTGTATAGGTTGTTTTACAATATATGTTTATATTAGCGTGTTCTGAAAGTAAATACGTTTTACTAGAAGGGATATAAAATAACAAATGTAAGTTAAATTTGGTTAAATATATAAATAGCTTCATTTTTAACAAAAACGGCCCAAACAGAAAGTTAACGACTCTAAAAAGTTTTTCTCTTTGGTATTTAAACTATGAATTTAAGCACAGTACTAAATTGAAAGCCCATCTCATCATTTTACAATTAAAATGGCTAGATATAACCGTAAGTTCTATGCTAACAGTTTCTTCTCTCGCACTTCTCGCTTGCAAAACTCTCTTCTTGCTTCCAAGTCAACTTTGATTTTCAAAAATTAAAATACAATATCAATCGTCATTTACTGTCTTTTTTATTCCTTTTTTTATTGTTCTTGCTCCTTAATAATGTTTTTTTCTTATTGTTTTTTCCCACTCATTAACCCCTTGAGTCTTAGTCACTTTATTGCTGTACTGCTTGGCATTCGCACCGGAATATGAACATTTCAGAGTGTTTGGGTGTCAATCTGAGGAGAGTGCGGAGTATTCGGGAAGAGTTGGATGATTACGAAGGTACGGCAGCTTGGAAAATTCACTCTGATCATTCTGATATGAGTGAATGGCGAAACGAGGGTTGGGAGCCTTAACAAAGGGAAAACACTACAAAGGGGTCACAAAAGTTAGGACATTTTGAAAGTTCGTCATCACTCCTGTTCTGAAGGGTCGCGGTAAACACAGAAAGAACTCTTGCTTCCTATTTAAATTATTTAAATGCGATGTCAATCATTATTTTCTGTCTTAATTCTTGTTCTTTTATTGTCCTCTCTCCTTAATAGTAGTTTTTCGCATATTCTCTAACACTCAGTAAGTTCTTTGCGTCTTAGTGGCATTGGTGACTTGCTTGGGGAGAAATTTAAATACAATGTCAATCGTTATTTTCTGTCTTCTTAATTCATGTTCTTCTATTGTTTTTTTCTCTTGAGAAATGTTTTCTTTCACAATCAGTAACCCCCTTGCATCTTAGTGGCTTTATCGTCTTGTTTGCTTAAAGAAAGCTAGTGTTTTCCGCGAAAATGAAACCCCCGAAAGACTGTTTTAGAATTCTTTCTGAAACTAGTGATCAAAACTGTAGACTAAAATCTGTTGAGTATTGAGTATTTTTTTATATGAGCAGGAAGGGTTACTTTGCAGGGTGTTCTTAGATTACCATGCCACAAAATAATACATTTTCCGTTTACCTCACCAGAACAATTTCGAAGTAATGCTTCGTTTAACCAAGCAAATTGTTGACAATAAAAATCTACGGTTCTAGTCTTTTCATATGATACTACCTCGTATCCATTATGAGCTCGTGGAACCTTTTATATTCCACCAATCACAAAGCAGTGATTTTTGTAAATAGGGTCCTGAGTTTGGTGTTGACACTAGTTTCTCATATATTTGTTTATACCTTCTAATATTTTTTTTTTCTATTAGAAAACCCATTTTTCTTCATCTGTAACAACGCGATGCAAATATCAATGTTTAATAATACTGTCTAAAAGACTGCCACAGAAGCTGTAACGTTGTCTTCAGTTCATAAGTAAAAGCTCACGAGTAACGAAATTCCTTCTTTTCAACTTTTTCCCAAATAACTTGGTATGATTCCGGACAGATAATCCTTATAGATTAAGTTCCGACTTCAAATCTGGAGTACGTTGGCGTGGATAATATTCAATCGACACTTTCAGAAACTCTTCATCCAGAATGGGTCGTAATCTTGAATAAGGCTTTTTAGATATTTTATAAACACCATTTTTAAACTATAGCTAACATGTATAGGCCTGTCATCCGTATACACTGAACAGTTATTTTAAATACCTTTGTAGCAATGTCTTCCTTTTGGTATTCATAAAGTAAATAATAGTAAATATGTTGATCTTAAAGATATACATTGGCGTGTAAAATGTTTTGGACACATTGCCTTAAGTTTACCCCCATATCGAGAGTGATTAGCAGTATGTTCTTTTCAGCACATTTTACGATCTTTGAGGGCCAGAAAACAAGTTACTGCATTTTTTGTTAATGATGTATTATGGATGATTAATTTTAATCATAGTGATGTTAGAAAGAGGTCATCACTATCGACAATTTCACCTTTCAGCTTGTGTTTCTAAAGTTAAAAAGGATTTTGCTTTTGTACAAATGTGATCTTTATTATTAAAGAAATTGTATAATGTTAAAATACATATTCGATGTGTTGTTGAATGGAACGATGTCTAGATTTTCTTATCGGGAATTTTCCATTTTCTTGGCAGTAATCTCAAAGCTTTTGGAGACTGCGTTGTTTTCTTTGGAGTACATGTTTCTTCACTCCCACCAGCAACGGTTCAAATACATGGAGATCATGACTTTGTACTGATCAGTTTTCCAAACGTTAAACCTCTTCATCGAAATGAAACCTTTCTGTTAGCACGAGATGCTGAAAAGAGGTCATCCAAATATAATAGGCCGCCATCGACATTTTTACCTTTCATTTCGTTTCTAAAGTTAAAAAGGAATTTTACTTTTACTTTTGTACAAATGTGATCTTTATTATTAAAGAAATTATAAAATATCAAAATATTAAATCATTGGTCAGTATATCTCTCAATACATATTCGTAATTTGGTCGTTTTTATATTCTTTCAATATACTCTGGCGTGAAAAGTTTCGACAACCCTCGTAAAAGTTTATTACTTCTGTTAATGTAACGCTAATGTCGACAGTCATTAGCAATATAAATTTTTCAAGACATTTTATGATTTTTGAGGTCCAGAAAACAAGTTACAGTGTTAATGCTGTATGGCGGATGATTGATCTTAAAGATATACACAGGCGTGTAAAATGTTTGGGTCACCTTGCCTTGTTAAGTTTACCCTCGTATCGAGAGTGATTAGCAGTATGTTTTTTCAGCACATTTTACGATCTTTGAGGGCCAGAAAAAAAGTTACTGCATTTTCGTTAATGATCTATTATGAATGATTGATCTTAACCAAAGGGATGCTGAAAAGAAATCATACAAATATACAGGACCAACATCGACGATTTCACATTTCAGCTCGTTTCTTAAGTTAAAAAAGAATTTTTATGCCAAAATTGAAAAGAAACTTAATGGAACAAGGTCCGGACTTTCTCACTGAGATTTTTTTTTCCAATTATTCCTTGCACTAATCCTGAAGTTCTGGGTAATTGCATGTTTTTCCTTGGAGCACTTGTTTCTTTAGTTTGCAATGATTCAGTTATATATCAGGACTTTGTGCTGGCCATTCTTCCAAAATTTGAACATCTTCATCCAAGAAAAACCTTGTTTGTTGCATGTGGTGCGTGGCTGGAAGTACCGTCATACTGAAAAAAATATAGTTTTCACTGATTTGTATGAACTTTTACCAATTTTCTTCTACCGTTGCTTTTGATACAATCACACACAATTACGTGACCATCACCAAATTCTGCCGTCTTTGTAGTGTATTTTGCATTGTTTCTTTCTCCCACTAGATTGCTTACCTCTTCTATTCTATTCTTACCTATTCTCTTGCATTTTAATGTAACTCTGTTTTGCATTCATCACTAAAAATGATTCTTTGCCACTTCCAGCACCCAAAGTTCTTTTGACCACATCAATCTTCTCTTCAGATGTTTTTTGGTTAACGACGGTTTATCGTTGCCGTTACGCGCCCGTTCAAGTGGGGGTTTTTTTTATGCCCTGCGGCGTAGTGCATCCTCCTTGATGCACTACGCCGCACGGTGAAGTAATGAATAGCGGCTCGGATTAAGGAATCGGAGAGCCGACTTCGAATTCCAGTCGAATCCATTACAATCACTTACGAGCTAATACCCTTCGAAAATGCATGAATCCTCTTCTTCCCCCTAGCTATGGGTAAATAACAGGACAGACGGGTCTACTGCCGAAAGAAATGGCAACCTACTGCGCGGTAAAAATCTGCTTTGTCAGTCATGTTTCGAAAAATACATGATCGCTTAAGCGTGTATCACGTATGGCACATAACTGACTGCTATATATATATATATATATATATATATATATATATATATATGTCCAGGTAAAATAAGAACAAAAGGAGTATAATTCCATTGACCACAACGTTTAATTTAAAAGAGGGCTCAATAAAAAGTGGACCTAAATATTATGATTGCCATTGTGCAGCGATTTTTAACGTTTTCGTTCTAATCTCCTATTATATATATATATATATATATATATATATATATATATATATATATATATATATATATATATATATATATATAAGAGGATAGATGTTGCCTGATATTCCTATATATGTAAATTGCTTATATATGTTTCCTTAAAAGTAGATCTAAATATTATGATTTCCATTGTCTCGCTATTTTTAACATGCTTTTGGTTCTAATTTCCTATATATATATATATATATATATATATATATATATATAAGAGGATAGATGTTGCCTGATATTCCTATATATGTAAATTTAGACACATCTACATGCTTCTATCAGTATTTTATTCGCATTTGCTTATATGTGTTAGCGAATTTCCTTAAACGTGCGTACTTATGAGTAAATAGAAAAGCTGAGAATGAAAAGGATTGAAAGCTTTGTCCCAAATAAGGAGACCTTGTTACTGTTAATGACGGCGGATAGCGGGAATGTCCGAATCTTTTGTAAAGAAGTAAAGGTCAGTGTTCAGAGTCCTTAATTACACCTATAGATGATTGTGTCTTTAGTCAATTGTGCTTCTACACAAGACAACTGTTCTGAAAGTCTCTTTAATTTAAAAAAAAATAAATAAATACCATCAAACAGTGACATACTGCTATATTTGTCATTTTCGAGGACTTTGTCATTGGTTCCAAGTCAAACAGAGCGGTCATAATAGTAGGCGTGGCAGGCAATATAGGTGAGCGGAGACGGTTTCAATGGCTTTTCTCGTTCTTTCTCGCTTTCTCTCGTTGCTTCGTCTTTTACGTCGCTTGTGTCACTATTCGAAATTCCCGCCTTCTTCTCTTAACCCACCCGAAAGG
>OZ010581.1:125330677-125338177 GCA_963932145.1 Acanthosepion lycidas
CCATGTTCGCCATTTTCTGCTTTACCTGCAGTTGATTGGTTGATTTTGTTTTGCGGCATATCAAAACCTCTATGGGTTATTTAATGACGAAATCAAAATATTTTGCATGTAACTTTATGCTTTCAACTATAGATATTTCGTACATAATTTTTTACTTTCAGGGTAAAGGTATGTTTTTTGATATATATTTTGTAGATCATAAAATGTATTGTTGGTAATTTTACTATGAAAATGTATTTTCATATTGTTTTAGTGTTGAATTGGTTGTCATTTTGCTATAAAAATGTAATGTTGGCCATTTTATTATCAAAATGTACTGTTGATTTTTGCTTGTGGGGGTCACTATTTGCCTATAGCTGGGACTCTAACAGGTGCTACAACCCCGGGTCACGTTGGACCCGGGAACAACAGCAATTAAGAGGTGGTTTCGTGCTCATCAAAACCTCCAATCTCCCGATCAGAGGTCTTGCTGCCGGATGTAGTTTATCGTCACGATTTTGTGTAATAATCATGACAAAGAAACATTTTATTCAATGCCTTCATAGAGTGCACTAATACCCCAGCACGATGAAACTGGACTTTATATACTGCAGAATGCATATTCACACTATATCGCCAATAGTTGGACACCTCGGGGCGGTGTAATAGTTAGCAAACTTGTCTCGCTAAGTTACGATCGGGTAGTGAGTTCGATCCTCACTGGGTGTCACATACTTTCAGCCTTGTGCTACATTTAAGTTACGCTTAAAATCAGTACTGGATTCAGTTGGGTACCTCCAGGCGGTGTAATGCTAGAACAATTACGACTGAGTAGTGAGTTCGATCCTCACTGAGTACCCACCTACATTCAGCCTTGTGCCACAACTAAGCTACGCTTGGAAAATCACTATATCACCAATAGTAAAAGTCTTTTTATGCAACACGGGTGATCATGGTTCTCTACAGCTTCCTATTCTTTGTGGCTCTTAGTAAGTTTTTCTCTTTTTGCTACCTATCCTAATCCCGCATCCTGGGTAGGACGATAAACTACATCCACGTCCAGGGTAAGACGACAAACTACATCCGCGTGCAGGGTAAGACGATAAACTACATCCGCGTCCTGGCTAAGACGATAAGCTACATCCAACAGCAAGGCCTCTGATCAGGAGGCTTTGAGGAGCGTGGAATCACCTCTTAATTGCGGATGTTCCCAGGTCCACCCTGACCCGGGGTAGTAGCACCTGTTAGGGTCCAAGCTATGGGCAAATAGTTAACCCCGAAACTGAGGCAAAAAGCATTATGAAAGTGTAAAAATAGGTTTTAATACCAGAAATACTTTATAAAAAAATTATTACCAGAAATAAATTTTTGAATAAAAAAAACTATTACCAGCTATACGTTTTTGAAAAAAACAATTACCAGCAATACGTTTTTGAAAATAATATTACCAGCTATACAATTTTGAGGAAAAAAATATTACGAGAAATAGATTTTTGACAAAACAAAATATTACCAGGAAAAAAAATGTTGTCGGCATTAAATGACCCATTGAGGTTGTTATGCCGTAAAACAAACCAAACCAAACCAAACCAAACCTAATCACGGTTCTGTCATTTTAAATTATTCAAATTATTCACTTCTCGACATTTTTCTTTCGTGTGTCGTCTCTGTTCAGGATCGGGCGATTATGGCTCTCGATAACTACATCTCCTTCGTAACTATAAGTAATTTTCTCTCCTACTATTCCTCACTGTTCCTGTTTTGCCATCCATTTAAACAAGCTCGCTAGCTAGGATTCTTTGTAACCAGCAATAGGTCCTATGAGTGCCAAATTCTCCAAACCCTCTTTTCTCGTTATGTTGTCTATAAATTTCAATTTCCTCTTCCCGATGTTAATATAACTTTCTTTTTGCTTTCATTTTCCCTAAAACATTATCGTTGCTCACATGTTCCATCCATAATATTCTCATCATCCTTCTGTAGAACTATATCTCGTTTTCCTCAATTTCTCCTACACCTGTAAGGAAAGTGACTTGCATATAGTCTCCTATATAAGAAGATTTATATCACATAGCCGTTCAGCCCACTTTCCCTTGTTTCTAATGAACTTTTCCTGCTTCTTGATACTATGTTTAGATTTGGGAAGGCATTTTTCGCTATTACAACGCGATTTCGGATTACTGTGTACATAGCTGCTTTTATCAAGAAGAGAAGTGTTAGGGCTGATTATGAAAAGTGTGTTACTGTGTGATGTTGTACGAACGTAACAAAAAGCAAAAAAAGAAATTTATGGGGTTGGGCAGGAAAGATTTACCTAACTTTTTATACAAAAGCGGAATAGAAAAAAAGAAAACAGAGGAAATTATGGCGATGGGATGAGGAAAGAAGAAAAAGAAATGGCATAAAATGGAAAGAGCTTGGAAATTTAAGAAAGGAGTGAGAAAATACAAACAAACAAAATATGAGTATAAGGGAAAAGAAAGAAAGAAAAAGAAATAACTAAAGAAAGAAAGAAAGAAAGAAATAACTAAAGAAAGAAAGAAAGAAAGAAAGAAAGAAAGAAAGAAAGAAAATTGGAACAGATGTTAACAAAGAAAATAGAAACATAAGCAATCTGCCCCGGTGGACGAAATAAAGGGTTCAGTTCGGAATTCCAATCACCTGAAGAAGGCCGGGGCGTACAACGGTTGAAACATCGTAAATATGGCAATACAGATGAGGGCAACAGTCCGAACAATGTAAATAATGTAAATAATTACAATACCTCATCTCAGAAATATAGACAAGTTTAATAATAACATAGAATGAAAGGAAAGAAAGAAAGAAAGAAAGAAAGAAAGAAAGAAAGAAAGAAAGAAAGATAAGAACAGAAAAATAAAAAAAAGAATGAAAATATACACAGATGATTAAAAAAGAAAGACTGAATGGATGAATGAATGAATGAAAGAAAGAATGAATGAAAAAGGAGAAAATAGGAACATAATATTAAAAAAGAAAACTCCATGCTTTCCAGCCAACTTTAATCTTCAGAAATTTAAATGCGATGTCAATCGCTATCTACTGCCCTCATGATTCTCTTCCTTTTGTTCTCGCTCCTTAGTAATATTTCTGTTTTCTAATTCTTTTAGACACGCTAACCCCTTGAGTCTTAGTGGCTTTACTGCCTTGCATGGGGTGAACTCGATAAAAAAATAGAAATATAATGTTTAAAAAGAAAGAAAATAAACACAGAAGTTTAAAGAAAGAAAGAAAGAAAGAAAGAAAGAAAGAAAGAAAGAAAGAAAGAAAGAATTCTAAAATGTCGACAGATTGGATGAGAAAGAGGCATTTGAATGCTGGAAATTGTGTTTGCATTTCGTGACCATCGTACAAACGAATTGTGGTGCAGGTTTGGGGGTAGATTTGACTGGTGGAATGGCTTGGTGGTCTCTCACACCATAAACACTGGTGTCGCTTGTTACTCTTCAACTCTTCAATGTTCAAAACACACCCACCCGTCCGCTACAACAGAATGGACTTGCCCGTCCAAATGCTAGGTCAAGTTGACTATATATTGACGCTTGAGAAGTTGAAATGGTCAGTGTTTATAGTCCGCTTTCTTCCGGAGTTGCAAATCAGTAGCGACAGTGGGAAGTCGGCTGGTAGGGTGTGTACAGAAGCGTTATAAAAAAAAAAGAGAAGAAAAAAAAGAACTGACTTCTATTTACATGGTTGGCGTTTTAGTAGTGGTGGAGAAGCAGGTTAAAGTTTACGGCCTGAATGTGTCATATTACTTTAGAAAGAAAAATTACAAAAGGACTAATATTAATCTGTTCGCCTCACCTAATAAATGGAATGATGTGTGAATTTGCATGAGAGAAGAAAAAAGTGGGCAAGCGTTTTTTTTTGTTGTTTTTAACCACAGTTTCTCTCTTTTTTTCTTTCCATTTCTTCTTTTTTTTACTTTAAATTAAGTTTTTCCTTTTAATTCTTTTTTTTTTATTTTACCCACTTACCCATTTCTTCGTTTTACTTTCTTTTCACTTTTTGAGATTTGTTTGCTTTTCTTTCTTTCTTTCTTTCTTTCTTTCTTTCTTTCTTTCTTTGTCTCTTTTTCTCTTGTATTTTTCTCTTTTCTTTCTTTATTTTTTCTTCCTTCTTTTTCCTCTGCCTTTCCATTTTATTCTTTTTTCTTTTTTTTTTTTTCGTTCTTTCATTCATTGTCTTCTCTATTTCTTATAGTTTTGCTTTTCTCTTTGTCATTCTTTTTTTCAATTTTTTTTGGGGGGGGGATTTCTTTCTTTTTCTTTCTTTTTCTTTCCTTTCTTTTTTCGTTCTTCAGCTTTGGAATTTCTTTGGCTCTCTATCCTTCTATCTTTGATTGTTTCCCATTATCTTTTTTTGTCTTTCTTCTTCCTCCTCTTCTTCTTCTCTCTCTCTCTCTCTCTCTCTGTCTCTCTCTGTCTGTCTGTCTCTCTCTCTCTCTCTCTGTGTGTGTGTGTGTGTTCCAACGTTTTATATTTTGTTTATTCATTCTATTTTCCTGTTTCTTGATTTCATCTTACTATCTTTTTCTTTAATTTCCAAAGTTTTCTTCTTCCTCTTCCTCTTCCTTTTTTCTTTCTTTCTTTTTTCAAATATTTTAGCCGATTCGTCTTCATTTCTTTTTCTTGCTTTCATTTTCCAAATTTTCCTCTTCTTTCTCCCTTTGCTTTCTTACTTAATGTCCCTTCCAATAGATTTATTCCTTGAATTATTTTCGCTACATGCTTTATTTACCAGGCCTCGTTACATTTTTCTGCATATTTAGTTTTTTCTTTCTTTCTTTATCTTCTTATTTCTTTCCTTGTTTCGTTTTCTCACTTTCTTTTTTTCTTTCTTTTCTTCTTTCTTTCTTTTCTTTTCTTTCTTTTTTTTACTTTCTTTCCTTAATCCTTTCTATTCTGACTCTTTCCGTTTCTTTCTTTCCCTTTTTTTCTCTTTCTAGCTTTTTATTGACTCTTTCTCTTTGTGGTTACCTTTCTTTCTTTGTCTTTTTCCTTCCTGATTTATCTTCATATTTTTTTCTTTCTCTTCTTTTCTCTTCTCATTTCTTTCTTTCTTTTCTCTTCTCATTTCTTTCTTTCTTTTCTCCTTTCACTTTTCCTTAATGCCGATCTTGGTACTTTTAATTAATTCTTCGGTTTGGTTTGTTGCTGCCTGTCTTCTAAATCGTTTTTGACCATATCTTCTTTTTTTTAATGTGCCGTGTCCCTTCAGGATTTAGGTGATCACGGCTCTCCACTTCCCCCTATCTCTTGTATCTCCCAATAACATTTGTTGTATAAGTTTTTAGACATAAGCTCATAATTGGAAAAAAAACGTTTTTAACATCACAAAATCACCCTTAACAACAAAAATGTAATGCCACAGCATTCTGTATGTTTTATTGGGGTGTCGAAACAGATAAAGTACACACTCGCAGTGAATTGGGAATGGGTCGCTAAAATCAATCCATTTCCAGGCAGTGGAGACAGGTGCAATCTATGCTTGCATGAAAAATTATTCATCCTAAAATATATTAATAATTCAAATCTAATAAATAAACGGGACGAGCTTATGTCTACTTGTATACATAAAAAGATGTTTCTCTTAAAATATTGTAAATCTGGATAACCCAATTTTCGTCAAAATTTAATCTCGAATTTTAATTATTCGCCCGTTCTTATTTTAGATAATACACTGATTACCTCCCTTAAACAGTCAAACGTTTTTTACGAACAGCGTCCATCGTTCAAATTTTAAATTTTAAACGTACTTTAATTCACTTTTTTCTCTTTTTTTCTATCATGGACTCATACCTACTCCTCATTTCCTGCACTTAAACCCCAGTATTGCTTTTGTACTATTTTAATCTTAAACTATGGATCAGCGTCCATCCCATGAGCATCTGTATAATTTTTTAAATAAATGATAAGCTATATATTGTGCCCGACGAGTTGGGTAACCAACGAAACTTAAGTCACACAACAAACGTAGGTATATGTGTATTTATTATTATATATTTCTTAGCTCTGCACTATCATGTCCACACCTCTCAATATGGTAATTATTTATTTGCTTACCAACGTATGCACGCCAGCACGTGCGTGTACGGTCGCAAATATCTAGTTATTTCATTTACCTAAACCTATATATATATATATATATATATATATATATATATATATATATATATATGAACCTGGACATAAATCATTTTCCCACATCCGTAATATAGCTCCCCTGTGAATTTTTGTAAATATTTTCATTGTAATTATTTTGATGATATTTTATCTTCGATACTCTGCCTTTACGAATTTAAGCTCATTACTACATCGGCAGCGAGATTTCATCATCGTACAGTTGAAATTGCTGGACGCGCCTATAAGTTTTAGGCTATTTGCTTTTTCGATGCCACTATTATCTTGTTTAACTTTCTTTTTCTCCGCTAGTTTTCAGTCAAATATGAGATTCCAAAATTTAAATGCATTGTCAATCGGCATCTGTTTCCTTAATTTCTGTTCTTAACCTCTCAACTTAATAATGTTTTTGGACAGATTTTTTCACATTCACTAACTCCGTTTGAGCTAATGGCTTTATCGGCTGACTGGGGATAGAAATATATATATATATATATATATATATATATATATATATATGTATGTGTGTGTGTGTGTGTGTGTGTGTATTGATCACTTTTGCTTTTGTATTTAAATAATTACGTATCTCTGTCCAGTTCATATCGATCACTCACTCTTTCCATTCTCCTACCCTCTCTCTTTCTCTCTCTCTCTCTATATATATATGTGTGTGTGTGCGCGTGTGTGTGTGTGTGTGTTTGTGTTTCTCTTATGTTGACAGATGCATTTTGATTTTTGTGACATACTGGTCGATATGTGCACAAATTGCACTGAGTTTTGACAGGTGACAAGTCAACCTACCAGAAAGCCCAATGCATGTGCGCGCGATGTAAATATTTAGTACTGTTGCAAAATAAATAAACAATATTAAATAACATCGTGAAAATTTCATGAAATATTTAATATGCATATAGATAGATAGATAGATAGATAGATAGATAAAAAGTACATATGTCGGCTTTGCAGCCACAAGACGGATTATATATCGGATATAAGTTCTATTGCACAACATCTAAAAACACATTCCTTTGCACCTTTACAGTCCCTTCTTCTCACTCTCAATCGCTACCTTCAGTAGGAGGTTTTCTAATTTCCTTTCTGTGTCTGCTATCTGCACTGGGTCATCTGTGTATCTAATGCTGTTAAGATTGTGGCTACTCAATGCTAAATTCTGGTAGGGTTTCCAATTCTCTCAGAATTCTCTTGCTGACTATCTTATCTAACCATTAAACCATTCTAAGGGGTGTACACATACATACATACAGATATATATATATATATATATATATATATATATATATATATATATATATATATAATTCGAAATAAAGTGAGGAAATGAGAGAAAATGGCTGAAATAAAAAAGACAATACAAATTTGT
>OZ010581.1:125343177-125380677 GCA_963932145.1 Acanthosepion lycidas
ATATTAACTCCCCCCAAAAAGGGATCTAAGGAGGGGAGTATTATGGGTCCACCCTTTTCTGATATAAATGGACTCGTCCTGCTGCCATAAAATAGCCATAGTCAGTCAGTCAGAGAGTCTGATAGTGGAGGAATAGGGTTGAGAATCAGAGTGGAAAGTACATAGACACTGTGATTGAGTTGACGTTAGAAGTCAGTTACAAGGACGCCCGACTCTAAGGAAGTTTACTTCGAGACTGTATATAGCGATCTTTGATTAATACTAACCGGCGTTCCTGGATTTTACTAACAGCATTACCTTTTGTATTTTGTGTAAATACATTTAATTTCTTAGCTTAAATACTTGCATTTGTCATTTATTGGAGACCGATTTTTCACGCGGAACCCACAACACTTTATATATCAGTTGCATCAACGTCTAACATAAATGTATTCCTATGAATAAGTGAGCATATAGGTCAACACAAAGCGGTGACAATCTTTTTCATGCGCCACAGAAGAATGGTCCATGTGTTGAATTAAACATTGTCCGGATGTTTTAAATTTTATTTTATTTTTTTACAAAATTAACCCAATACAAAGCACAAAATCGACTCAAGGTAGATGATTACTGTCAAAAGATTATCCTGCAGAGGGTTACCGTTGAAATGGTTATGATGAATGAGATGCTTGATATGAATGAAAGTGGAGGTGGTAAGTAGTGAGGATAAGGAGAATGAGGAGGATAGATAACGATTGATCCATGACTTATTAGTGATTAGGATCAAAGTGCTTCGGAAAGGACCAATATGTAAATTTATTCCACAAAGTGTCCGTTTTTCGGAAAAAGCTGTTTCGCTGAAACTTTCTCCTTACATTTGTAACAACTCAGAAAATAAATTTGATTGGACTATGTGGAAGTGGCAAGATCAGTTCTGGGCCGTAAAGGTTTGAACTGGTGGGACTAGAAAATGGATCTCATCTGAACATTTGCTATGGAAATAGCGATAGAGTAGGAATAGGCTTGCAACATTGGCTATGGGGAAAACAAAGCTGCAGTGTTGCGAATAAATCTCCATAAAGATGGCGTAAATGATTTCGAAATCTACCAAGGTAGGAATGTAAGAATTGAGCAGCTCCGCGCAAACAAAGTAGCTATTTTAATTTCACGCTATGCATAGGCTAACTTTTGAAATTTATTTACTCCCAACCAATCTGAACAGTTTCGTCGATTCTGTACACCGAAATTTACTGTTATAGATCACGAGGAAAGTGGACTACAACAGTAAAGAGTGAGAAATGGAAAATAAGAAATGACAAGTGGAAAATAGAATCTATTAAGAAAGAAGGTAAAGAAAACCGAAAGAAATACAGCGAAAAAAGAAAGAAGAAAAAAGAGTGGATAAAGAAAAAATAACGTTCTTTTTTTAATTCACAAGAAGAAAAAAATCGGGAAAAATGACAGCCAAAGTGTTGAGAAGGATTACAAGAAAGGAAAGTGAGTGTTGTTTGCACAGACAGAGAGAGCGTCAAACAAAAAGAAATGGAAGGACAAGATTCTTGTCTGCTTTATTTCAAGTGTTAGTCCCTTCATGCAATTTCTCTCTTCAAATATTTGTCGTTGGCCGATACTGACTGATAGGAAAACCAAAACCCCACAGAAATAGGAAAACAAGACATTTACAATGCAAAAACTGTAACCAGTCAGTATTTTTTTTTTTTTAGTCGACTCGTTTGCCCTTTAATTCATTACGCACGCACGCGCGCGCACACACACACACGCATAAATAGATAGATAGATAGATAGATAGATAGATAGATAGATGCAAACAGAATGGGAAAGAAAGAAAGAAAGAAAGAAAGAAACAGAATGGGATAGATATTAGGTTGGTGTAAAAATAATGACGTAATAATGTCGTTTTTTGACATTAAAAAATACGTCAAAAACGACATTATTACGTCATTATTTTTGCACCAGCCTAATAGATAGATAGATAGATAGATAGATGCAAACAGAATGGGAGAGAAAGAAAGAAACAAACAAACAAACAAACAGAATGAGATAGATAGATAGATAGATAGAGAGATAGATAGATAGAATGTCGACTTTCTTTCGCGGCATGTCAACATCTCTATGGGTTTTTAATGCCGAAATCTAAATATTTCGTTCGAAATTTCATGCTTTTAATCATAGATATTTTGTACACAATTTTATACTTTCAGCACAAATGCATGTATTGCCGGTAATTTTGTAATAAAGATTTTTGTACTTTTTAGACTTTGATTGTCATTTTGCTATAAAAATGTATTCTTGGTCATCTTATTATAAGCATATACTGTTGATTTTTCTCTGGACTGGGTCAATATTTACCCATAGCTGGAACCCTAACAGGAGCTACCACCCTGGGTCAGCGTGGACCTGTGAACAACAACAGTTAAGAGGTGGTTCCAAGCTTCTCCAAAGCTCCAATCTCCCAATCAAAGACCTTGATGCAAGGGGTGTTTATAGTCATACCAAGGGTAGATAGATAGATAGATTAAAAACAATAGAAGCATGGCAATCATAAGTGTATGGTTACTGCCAAATCACACCTCAATACGATCTTCCGGCCAAGTGTAACTACTCCATTAGCGGACTCTATATATAGGTTTACGTCTATAAATTTTCTCTCTACATTGCGCTTATGACTGTTGAAAAACCGATCCCGTACAATCACCGAATTTGAGCAACGTCGAACGTGGTCAGTACCTAAGTGGGTGACTGCTTGGTTATACCAGGTGCAAAAAGCTTGGGTGTACGGCTTGTGTAGAGATAATGGCTTAGAATTGTTAATCGGAGAGCCGTGTTCCAATTCCAGTTCGTTTCGTTATATTCAATGACGCGCAAATACCATTGGGAAAGGTATGAATGCACCTTTTCTCTTCCCATCTATGGGTTAATTATTAAGACAATTTACTAAATCATTATTACCTTCCAAAAATTCTTACTATCTAAAACTATTTTCTGACTTTATATAAGCTGCAAAGTGTTGATAAGTCGCAAAAAAAGAATCAATCAAAATCAATCAACATTACAATATCTATAAAAGCACTGTTTGAGATATTGATCACTCTTCACACACATACACACGCGCACACACACACACACACACACATATATATGTATATATATATTTGTCCCACAAAGGAAGGTCATAACAAGTGTGTGGGTCACTTTCTTGCAAGTTGAGGTCCACCTTGAACAAATTTACGCTATCGGCACTTTCTTCTACTCTGGTTTTGTTTCCCCTTCAATCAAATCTTGCAAAGTCAAATGGCGACAGGGAATGAAATGACGAGAGCAGGTCTTAGTGAAACAGGAAGATTCTCGACCTAAACCTGCAAGTTGAGGCCCAGCTTAAATAAATTCACGTCATCGGCACTTTCTCTCACCTCCGCCCAACTCTTTCAAAGCCAAGCGGCGATAGAGAATGAATGATGGGAGCAGGTTTTGGTGAAACTGGAAGCTTCTCGTTCTGAACTTGCACGTTGGCGGCGAATTTAGTCATCAACGCCATCATCATAGAGGAAGCGATCAGAAAAGAAGAAATTAAATTCTTGGATACGAAATAAAGATGACGACAGCGATCTGTTCAAAAATGAATTTTTTTTTTCCTTATAGTAATGTTCACACTGTACAAGACGCAGTGTTCATTGAGGGTAGAGGGTTAGGTTAAGTCTTAGTTTATGTGGATAAGAAGGGAAGATAACAGTTGAATGTAGATCAACATCTAGATACCAGACGAAGCACGACCAATCCCAAAATCCTCAACAATGGAACAAGCGGTTGATGATTACCACAGATCTCAACTGTTGAACCAGCGTAAGAAGAGGTCTGCGTATGACGGTGCCAGTCGAAATGATAAGAGTGTAGAACAATCACACGGTCAAGATAAACACTCAGTTGCGGAGCAAGCTGAGTGAATGATAACTCTAGCTATTTATGGTGCCATGAAGCCTCTCATTGTACTAAAGTGGGATAGTCCATTGCTTGGGCTGTGATTGGCTGCTGGTACATGAGTAGAGGTATTTCTGTATAAATACCAGCTTGATTCATCAGTTAGTTTGCAGGGTTTGTATTAAGTTACAACCTACTTTATTTTTGTCTGCCAGCTAGACGCTAGCTGGGACCCTTACGCCGGTAAGTGCTGTTTGTTGTATTGTTATTCTACATCTCCCCCCCTCCACTGCGTGTGGGTAGTGGCCTTTGGGGAGGGATGAGTTGTGCGGAAGTTGTCTGGACAATGCCCGAGGGTGTTTTGTCCGTGTTATTGTAGACGACTGAGCAGTGTTTGATGTTATTCCAGCGTCGAATGTTTGTGGCACTGTTGTAGGGATCTCAGGTAAGGCACTAGGTCTGGGAACTGGAATTGTAGATGTATCCAGTTTCCTGAGGAATCGGGGATTTCGTAAGGTAATTCTACCTGATCCGTCAACTCTGATACGGTATTGGTGGTTGGGGAGGGTTTCAATGACCTGACCTGTTGTGTCCCATCGGCGGGTTGTTGGTCGTTGTAGTGCCACTATTTGTCTTTTTTGAAGGGGGTTTAAGGTGTGTGCTGTTCTGTTGTATCGCTCTATGAGACGAGCGTTCCGCCGGGACAGACTTATCTCGCGATTTTGGGCTGCGGTTATCCAATTCGCGTGTGGCTTATAGAGTGTGGAGTGGGATGGTATGTAGTCACGTAGTCGGCGGTGGAGTAGTAGTTGAGCAGGGGATAGCCCAATGTTTTGAATGGGCGTATTCCTGTATTGGAGGATGGCTCTTGCTGCACGATTATTGTCCAACGATCCTTGGGCTCCTGTGTTGCCATTTACGATTCTCTTGGCCGTTTTGACAGCAAGCTCTGCCCGACCATTGGATTGTGGGTAACCAGCAGATGATAACCTGTGTTTAACAGCCCAGTCTTGTAAAAATTGCTTGAATGGAAGGGATGTGAAGGGTGGCCCACCATCACTGCTGAGTTCCTCTGGAGCACCGTAGGTTTGAAATATGTCTCGGCAAATTGAAATAATCCTTGAGGCATTAGCTTCTCCGTGGCTCAAGTGGTATAGATTCAGCCAGCCTGTTAACCTGTCAGCGCATGCTAAGTAACCATGGTACATGGAAGATGTCCGTGACGATTTACTGAAATGGCCAATCAGGAGATGGTGTCAAATTGATTGGCTCTTTTGGTTGACTCGGGGAAATTTTTGAGCAGAACGTACAACCTGCTCTAATGTTACGAATTGAAGCATTCATCCCGGGCCAATAAACAGATTCATTGGCACGTGCCTTCATGCCAACTTCGCCTTGGTGTGCAGAATGTAGGCTATGTAATACTTTTGCGCGTTGAGAGGTGGGGATAACGATTCTTTGATCTAAGAGCACTAATCCGTCATCAACACTTAGGCGGTGCCTCACTTCCCAGTATTCGCGGATTTCGGGTGCAGTGAGGATGCGCATCCTTTGGAATCCATTTCGTATTACTTTAATTAATTTTTTGTATTGCAGGTCGCTGCGTCCCATCGCACAGATAACGTCTGGTGAGATGAGCTCCAGGATGTCATTTGCCCCGAATGTTGCTAATAGGGTTGTTGATTTGACCCAGTCATCCATGTTGTCAGACTCTACATACTATATACTATACTATATACAGGGTGTTTCAAAAAGAATACGCCCAAATCATCACGTGATGTGTCAATAACGAAAAAAAATTACAAATCTCTAGCATGACCACATGTGTTGTATATACATTCAAGTTTCATTTCATGTTTTATAAGTGGCCACCAGACAGCATCAAGCCGATATGAGAATTCCTCCCAAACGCGTCTCAGCATGTCACGGTCCACCGTGTTGATTGCAGCTGTTATTTGATATTTCAAGTCATCGATACTTGCTGGAAGTGCTGGAACATAAACTTGGTCTTTAACATACCCCCACAAGAAAAAGTCACACATAGTGAGGTCCGGGGATCTGGCAGGCTAAGCACAGAAAGCAAGGTCTTTAGCACCTCTCCTCCCAATCCATCGCTGAGGCACGTTTTCATCCAGATAAGCTCTAACCCCGAGATGCCAATGGGGTGGTGCTCCATGTTGCTGAAAAATGAAGTCATTCGAATCTGCCTGCATTGTGACAATGGCATTTGTTTTCACGAACTCAAGCACTGTTTTTGCGTGCTTGAGTTCGCGAAAACAAATGTCATTGTCGCAAAAACAAATGCCATTGTCACAAAAACAAATGCCTTCTGCTGAGGAGTTGCGATTTTGATTGATATTCCCACAATTCAGCTGCACCGGAAGTTATACTAACGACAGTGGTGAAACTGACACCCAATCAAACTTTGATAACTACTCTATCAAATAAACACTGATTGAGTCCACTACAATGCTATAGACCTGAAAAAATAGCGAATGATTTTGGCGTATTCTTTTTGAAACACCCTATATATGTATATATGTGTATATACTATACTATACATATAGTAGATGTAGACTATGGAGGCGATGTATATAGACTATAGAGTACATCTATGTGACCACGAAACTCCAAAGTCAATGACGGAAATACTATTCAGTTAAGTGAAAAAATATCATCTTAATTCTATTAACGCTCGATGTTTCTCTCCGATATTGAGCACTCTACAACAAAGCCTGCTTGCCTTAAATGCTTTTCTATCAGTAAACCACTAAGTCTGCAATTATAGCTTCAAAAACCACCTCTCAAAGTAACAATATATATATATATATATATATATATATATATATATATATATATATATATATATATATATAATTTTTATTATCATTATTATTATTATTACAAGAAAACATGTTAAAATCGTTACACAATAGCTTTCGTGTTTCGGCACTATGTTGTGCCTCTTCAGGCGATGGTAAGTAACTAGTGATTAAATGATTTTTAAGAAATTTTCAAAAGAAAAGTGTTACCTCTTTTTTCGAAAGATAAAGGTGGGGGTGAGTAAACACAATGTCAGAATTATAAATAGACTTGTGGGTTTGCCTTGATCAACCAATGAAGTGTCAGATCTGCGCTAAATAGAACATTGAACTCAGAGCGTGAAGGTAGGGGAGTTAATTTCCATGACATGATAAACCGGAACTTAGGTCAGCATTGACATTTGCGGAAAACAAACATGCAAGCAACAAATGAATCGTGATTATAGACAAATATGACATGTTCATATATATGTGTGTGTGTGTGTGTGTGCGTTCGTGTGTGTGTGTGCGTGTATCTGTGTGTGTTTAATGTGCCAAGAAGTTTAATGCTGTGCTTAATGCTTTGGGACAGCTAATATGGTTATACCAATACTTACTAAAAACGGGACAAGCAATTACCAAGACGTAATGTTACTAGACCTGGATCATGGGATGAGAACAGTCTACCCGTGTAGACTGAATAAAGTGTTTCATTGAAAATTCGCTGACGGTTAACCAGAACGAGGGAAGGTAGAAGTGCATAACGACCGAAACGTTGTAATTGTAACAATGAAGACGAGGACGTTAAATAATGTAAATAATTAAAATACCTTATCCTAGAAATTCAGACACCAATCCAAAAAATACCATTCAGTCATCATTCAAAAAGAGATCAATCCAAGACATTCATCCAAAGACACCAATTCAAAAAATGCTACTCTAAAAGACACCAATTCAAAAGGCACTAATCTAAAAGACACCAATCCAAAAGACACTAATCCAAAAACCACCAATCCAAAACCACTAATCCAAAAGACACCAATCCAAAGACACCAATTCAAACGACGCTACTCCAAAATGCACCGATCCAAAAGACACTAATCCAAAATTCAAAAATCCAAAAGACACTAATCCAAAAGACACCAACCCAAAAGGCACTAATTCAAAAGACACTAATTCAAAAGACACCAATCCAAAGACACCAATTCAAAAACGCAACTCCAAAAAACACTAATTCAAAAGTCACAAGTCCAAAAGACACTAACCCAAATCCAAAAGAAAACAATCCAAAAGACGAAATCCAAAATTCACCAATCCAAAAGACTAAACCAAAAGCCACTAATCAAAAAGACACTCATCGAGAAGACACCAATCCAAAAAACACTAATCCAAAAGACACAAATCCAAAGCACACTAATTCAAATGACACCAATCCAAAAGACACTAATTCAAAAGACACCAATTCAAAGACACTAATAGAAAAGTCACCAGTCCAAAAGACACTAATCCAAAATGCCGGAATCCAAAAGACACTAATCTAAAAGCCGCGAATACAAAAGACACAAATCCAAAATACACTAATTCAAAAGACACCAATCCAAGTGACTCTACTCCAAAAGACACTAATCCAAAAGACACTGATACAAAAGTCACCAGTCCAAAAGAAAAAATTCAAGAGTCACCAATCCAAAAGGAACCAATCCAAAAGACAAAATCCAAAATTCACCAATCAAAAAGTTACTAATCCAAAAGACACCAATCCAAAAGACACTAACCCAAAGTACACCAATCCAAAAGACACTAATTAAAAAGACACCAATAAAAAAGGCGCCAATCCAAGACACTATATCAAAAGTCACCAGTCCACTAGTCTAAAAGCTACCAATCCAAAAGACACTAATCCAAAAGCAATCAATCCAAAAGACACTAATCCAAAAGCCACTAATCCAAAGGACACTAATCCAAAAGACACCAATCTAAAAGACACAAATTCAAAAGTAACCAGACCAAAAGACACTAACCCAAAAGACACAAATCCGAAAGAAACTAATCCAATAGCCACCAATCCAAAAGACACTAATTCAAAAGACACCACTCAAAAAGATACTAATTCAGAAGACACCAATCCACAGACACTAATTGAAAAGTCACCAGTCCAAAAGACTCTAATACAAAAGCCACTAATCCAAAAGACAATATCCAAAATTTACCAGTCCAAAAGACACTAATCCAAAAACCACCAATCAAAAAGTTACTAATCCAAAAGTCACTAATCCAAAAGACACTAATCCAAAGGACACTAATCCAAAGTTCACCAATCCAAAAGCCACTAATTCAAAAGACACCAATAAAAAAGACACCAATCCAAAAGACACTAATCCAAAAGACACTATATCAAAAGTCACCAGTCCAAAAGACACTAGTCTGAAAGCTACCAATCCAAAAGCAATCAATCCAAAAGCCACTAATTCAAAAGACACCTGTTATGGGGTCCACCCCTTTTTCATATAAGTGGACTCTACCAAGTGTACATGGACTGCTGCCGATAAATACCCAGAGTTACAATCATTGAGGGTAGTAGTAGTCGTAATGCAGTCGTGTTCGGTAGTTGGACAGTGTGATAATATACGAATGGAGATAGTGTGAGGTAACCTCTTGTAGAAGTCTGTTACCAGCACGTAGACTCTAAGGAAGTCCTATTTCGAGACTGTATATATCTATCTGTATTTGCTACTAACCACGTTCCTGGACTTACTAACAGTATTACTCTTTGTATGATTGTGTAAATACATTTTAATTCTTATATTTAATTATTGCGTTTGTCATTCCTTGGAGACCGAATTCATCTCGGAATCCACAACAACTTGGCGAACGAGGATTCGAAACTCACACGGGGAAAGAAAAAACTTTTCCTACGCCTAACCAACAAACAACTTGGCGAACACACGCGGAAAACTAATCAACAAAAGAAAAATCCTTCCCTCGTCGTTACAACAAATTAGTCACAAACAATTTCGAGGAGTAAAAATACATAAAATTGAGTTATCATGGAAGATTTTAAAAATATGTTGGTAGAACTGAAAAAAATACCAAAATGATCAACAGTTACAGCTACAAGAAAAATGGCAAAAGCAATTATTACAAATGTAAAAGGAAAATCAAGATAGACAAAAAGAGCTCCAGGAACTAATATTGAAAGTAGCGGACAACAAGCAATTAGATATGGAAAAAGAAGCAACATTTTCGCAAGACGCAGTGTGGAATACCATAGAGATTTTCAAATATTCTCTAGATGAGGACAAAAATTTTGGAGATTACTTCAGAAGACATGACGGCATCTTTAACATAGACTGTCAAAATTGGACAGAAGCAAAAAAGCTACGTCTATTGCTTAGAAAATCAGGAACTGAAGAATTACAAAGTTCGTGGATTATATCTTGCCAAAAAAGACGAACGAATTCAAATTTGACGAAGCAGTGACATGTCTTAAAGAACTCTTCAGCCCCAAAACATCACTCTTCCATAGGAGGTGGAAATGCCTTAACCTGGTAAAGGGCGATAATGAGGATTATTCCACATTTGCCGCAATCGTAAATAAACATTGTGACGACTTCAAACTAGCGGAATTAACACCGGACAATTTTAAATGCCTCATCTTTGTTCAAGGGCTAGTTTCTATAGTAGATAGCGAAATGCGTAGAAGAATGCTTGCTAAATTACAAAACGAACCGGGTCTAACATTAAAGCAATTATCGGAAGATTGCCAGAGATGTTTAAGCATAAAGAAAGACGCAAAGGACATTGAAGATTTAGCTGTTTCTCATACACGTAAGTTAAGCAAAAATCTACGTTCTTCACCCTCCCCGGAAAGAAAACTAAAATTTTACGACAATGAAAAAAGATTCTCGCCCTCCCCGGAAAGAAAAATAAAATATTATGATACGAGAAAAAGTACAACATACAGGACAAATTATGACGAATATCGAAACAAATATAAGCCCCCTCCATCAGCATGTTATCGATGTGGAGGATTACATTTGAACAAGGATTGCCGCTTCAGATATAAAAACTGTCATGAATGTGGAAAAAAAGGCCACAAGGCATCCCAATGTAGAAATAGAAAAGATACTAATAGAATAAGAGCTACAAGAATGAATAATGATGACAACACCAATGTAAGGAAATATGTAGAACTGGAAATTTTAAACAAAAAGATTAAATTACAACTGGATTCGGGTTCTGACCTCACGATAATCAGCTTACTACATGGAAAAAACTCAACAGACCTACCATGTTACACACTCAAAAAATTGCCAAGTCGGTTACAGGCAAACGAATAAAATTTGAGGGAGAAATAATTGTGAGTGTTAAATTTCACGGCAAAACAAAAAAACTTAAGATATACGTCATGAAAGATACTGAAAATTTAGTAGGTATCGACTGGATGCAGAAATTCAATGTTTGGGACCTACCTATCAACTCGTTTTCCGACCAATTCATTTCCAAGATGAGATCGGGACCGAATCAGACTTCGAGTATCTTGAACCTCCCGTCCTTCCAATAGGCCCGGGAAGAGAAACTCCCAACAGCAAGCCAACAGATTTATCGCGGTTGATCTTGGCCCCTATCACCATCGCGTAACCTAGGCTTTCTATGCCGGCTTCGGGAATCTCGGCTTGACACAAGAACCGAAACGTCGTCAGCATTGGCGGAGTACCTGGCCGAGATGGTAGCAAAAGGTAGGAAAATTCCGTGTAGGCCCGAATTCATCTTTAACTTGCGAAGAAAAGGCTCCAAGGCAAGAAAGTACACTAAAGGTAAGGGCAAACAACCTTGATGACTGGAGCGAGACAATTCGAAAGCCTCCCATTGAACCCCATTTACTTCCACCAGCGCACCGGGTTACGCATACAGAAGTAGGATCCAGGTGCGAAAGTACGGACAGAAACCGGCCGCCGAAAGGACAGCTTCCATAAATCGATGGTCCATCCTAGCAAATGCCTTGGACTGATCTAAATTAGTCAACGCGGCTTCACTGTAGACTTGTCGCACTTATGAAAGACGTCGGGGTTTTTTTTGGTGGGGGGATGTGAGACGGGATCCAACCGATGGTTTGTCCTCAACGGTCAGTTTCGCTGGTAGGTCCATTACAGGGGGCACGGAACTATCAGTATTGGCCAGAGGGAGATTTGTGTCGCCTGTGACCAGAAGTCCAAAGGCTTCTTCTCTGATCAGTAAAGGGAGGGGTACCCAATCTCTCCACACTTCCAAAAGTTTAGTCTTCTGCCGGTAACAATGACTGGCATTTTCCGGCCGCAAAATCCAAACAGTTGGAAGTGTTAAGAGATTGGGCACCTCTCCCCTTCCTGCCCAGAGAAGAAGGCCCTTGGGGACGGAGACAAAGGCCAAACAATCGAGCCTGATATCAAAACTCCATACTCTGTTCACGTTGTCAGAGGCCGCGACTAATATGTGGCAGCTAGGTTTTCTAAGACCTGCGGAGGGACTTCGAATATTGCTATTGGGTTCTTCGCCGATCCTCGTATTCGGTTATTATGAGGTCTTTAGTTATCAACTCTCTGTTCGCTATCTCGAGACAATTTTCAGTTGTAGGCAGAAAGACGTCCCACACGTAAAAACGGTACCTTTTAATTCTCTTTGAGATTTTATCCCGAGGGACACTAATGATCTAATCACTGCCCGTACGCTTTTCCGCCACAAAAACTTACACTATTTTCTTTTCGAACTTCGATAATTTTGGGAGATCTTCTAAAACTCCACCTTCCTTTACGAGATGTTCAAATCTTTTAGCCCTTTCCAAAAGTTCTGCAATGTTAATAATACAAGTTGTGGGTGGGGAGGACTTCAAACATAAGAGCGATTCCCCGGTTGTCATCTTTTCGACATATTCTGATCAATAATAGTTTCACTGCTACTATCTTGGGTCTGTAATTTTTACTATACTACTATTTTCTTTAGTAAACACATTGTTTTTCTTTAATTAGGGATTTCAGGTTTGCTTCCACCCATTTACTGTTTTGTTTTTACCAAGTGGGTCTGCCTCTAATGCAAAAAACAAGAAAGAAAAACTGGATGAAAATATGCCAACAGGTGAATACTTAAGATTCAAGAAAAATAGAAATGTAGATTTGTCTCTACGAAATAGAAGTTAAATAAAAAGAATCAGCACAAACAGGAATGGGGGATACAAAAAGAATGTATAGAATAAAACTAGAATAAACAAAAAATTCGAATTAACTAACGAGATGAACTAGTTTATAATTAAACTTTTAAAAAAAGAATTAAACCAAAAAAGGTTTAATTAAAAAAAAACTAAACTAAAATCAATAAAGTTTTAAGAAATAAATCTGAATTAAAACAAAAGTCGGGGAAAACTAAACGTTAACCAAAAAAATAAAATAAATGTCGGCCGAAACAGAGGAGGAAAATTAAAACAAAAAACAAAACAAACGAACGACAAGAAAAAATGAAACACTTAACAAAAAGGTTTTCGTTTAAAGGTTCTTAAAAACAAGTAGTCTGGTAAGACTTTATTTAAAAAAAAAATTAAATATAGTGGATAAAGCCGACGAGAAAACCTAAAAAAGAGACTTGCAAGAAGAAAAAAAATAAACTGTTCAAAAAGTCTAAAAACAAAAAATGGGTTTCTTTTTAAAAGTTTTTGAAACCACGCCAAAAAATAAAAAATAACTATAAATTAATTAGAAAAGCAATAAAAAAAGTAGTTTGGTAAGACTTTAGTCAAACCAGGAAAATAAAAATAAAGATGGCTGCCAAAGCCGACGTGAAAACTGAAAAAAATAGACTGAAAAGAAAAAATCAAAAATTAAATCAAGCAAAAAATAAATAAATGAATAAAGAAAAAAAAATTAAATCAACTTAACATTGTCTGTTCTGTCGAAAAATGTTCTTAATAAATATACCCAAAATGTTTCACTAGAACACGAAATCCGTTTAATTGCACTGGTCTGCAAAAAAGTCAGTTCACGTTAAAAAAAATGAGACTTAAACTGATATAGTAAAAAGCTCATCCGAACAATTACCATGAAATAGAAAAATAAATTAACAATTGACTTTACGGTGATGAGAAAGTCACTAAAACCGAGCCGCCAGATCAGGACCAATACTGTTGATTCTTCATTGGATCTTATCAAGGAGCTCAAGGTAAATAGCAGAGGCACCGGAACATATGTTGCAGCAATATTCTAAGCATGGACGAATAGCAGACTTATAGATATGTAAGATAGATTCCAGAGGGAAAAATTGTCTCGCCCGATACAGTGAACCAACTTTCTTATCAGCTGACCTAACAATGAATTCAATATAAACTTTCCACTTCATGTCAGCTGAGAACGTTAGCCAAAGAAGGCGCAACGAGTCTCTTTCCTGGAGGTTAGCATCAGCCATGCTTATGGAAGGCAGCGAGAGGTCTCTCAGATGATTAATGGAGAGAAGTTTAGCTTTTGAGGAATTAAAATTAACGAGTCATCATTTATCCCAGTTAACGACGGGTTTGGGGTCGTGTTGGTCATCGGTTGTCATTTTGAATTTGTCGGACTGATAAGCCTTACTATTGAGGCAAGAGTAAATGGTTTTATCATCAGTGTAGATACCACGTTGAGAGCTGATATCATCAGGAAGATCATTGATGAAAATTAAAAACAGAGCAGGACCAAGGATGTGGTCCTGGGGGACACCCGAGTTAGTGCGAAAGGATCTAGATGACTGGCTGTTCAGGATAACTCACATTTCAAAATTTGATAAGAAAGACTGGGTCAGTTCAAAAAAGTGTTCGGACACAACGTAACTTTTCAGTTTGTAGAGAAGACCTGAATACCAGACCTTGTCAAAAGTTTTCGAAATGATCAATGCTACAGCCCGGGCTTCACCGTTTTTATCTAGAGCATGACAGACTCTATCCGCAGTTATAGTCAGTACATCAGCAGTTGACCTGGAGAAGTGAAAGACATATTGCTTGTCCGATAAAAGGTCTTGCGATGAGAGATGATGAACCAATTCAGCATTGATTAGGGCCTCTAGGAGTCCCCACAAGAAAGTAGAAAGGCTGATAGTTGCAAGGGCTCACCAGAGTTCTTAAAAACTGGAACAGCAGATGATGCAGGAAAGCGGGTGACAGCAAGGCATTTATTATACAGTTTAGAAAATGCAGGAGCCAATTCGAGTGCACACTTCTTAATGACTATTACAGGGATACCATCGGCTCCACATGCTTTGTGCGGATATAGGTTAGAGCTGATAGCAAAAAGATTGGAAGGAGTTATATGAATATCACTTAACAGCGACTCAATTTTATGTGAGAATTTTGGCAGGAATATTCCGGATGAGTCAAGAGTAGAGATTGAGGAGGGGAACTTACAGGTAAAACATTCAGCTTCATCAGTAGAGAATGATAAAACCTCAAACTGATTGAAGAGGGGGAAAATAGAGACTTTGCACTTATTTAATGGCCTCTGTCTACATTTCTTGAACGCTAAGTTAAACTAAAACTATTTGACTCTTTTTGAACTTTCTTGCCATCCAGATCAATATCTACCTATTTAATCTTGTATAAATTGATTCCTAATTCTATATTTCTTGAACGTTAAACCAAACCTATTTCATTCTTTTTTAACTTTCTTACGCGCCAGATCAATGTCTACCTATTTGATCTTGTATAAATTGATTCCTAATTCTATATTTCTTGAACTCTAAAGTAAACCAAACCTATTTCATTTTTTGTGAACTTTCTTACGAGCCAGATCAATGTCTACCTGTTTAAACTCTATCTATAAAAGGCAGGATGTGTGTGTGTGTGTGTGTGTGTGTGTGTGTGTGTGTGTGTGTGTAACGAATGCACAGCCGCAATTTTCGACGGATTTGCACCAAAATTTACATGCGCATGCTCCAAGTTAGTGGGAAGGCCAAGACCGACTTTGCATTTCCTAACTCCCATCGATAGTTGTAATAATAGATTTTTTCATGCTTCTATGGCAGTTTTCGTGTAGTTTGCGGCCATTTTCTACTGGCCAGAGTGAGAGCCTATAGCTGGCTGCCCCGAATAGGCAGGAAGATTCTATTGGCCAGCATGAGAGCCAACAGCTGACTGACACGAATGTTAACTAACATGCTAGCATGCAAAAAAATCGATAGCTGCATTCGTCACAAGTGGGAAAAATTTAAATCTGCATGTCACTTTACTCCAATTGTCTCATTCGCTTGCTTAAACTCAACGTTGATTCTGATTCCGCAGAACTGGGTTGGGTGTGAAAAAGTATTTGTTGTTAACATTCTTTTTTCATTCGGTTTTTCGAGTTACGAGTCCTTTTTTAAAGCTGATCGTTTTGTATTCATTTTGTTTAGTTCTTTTTACGTAACAGATTTAATGTTTAGTATAGAGCTTAGAAAAATTTGCAGTGTGAGATAGGCAAGAAGCAAGGCATGTAGCAACATCAGCACGGCAAAGGGCATTCTTTTAAAGGCAAGGAAGGGTAAAAATATTTTAAGTCAAGTGATAGCGATTGCTGCATGCAACGCCGGGCCATGCTGCTAGTCTTGTATAAATTGATTCCTAATTCTATATTTCTTGAACTCTAACGTAAACCAAACCTATTTAACTCTTTTTGAAATTTCTTGTGAGCCAGATCAATGTCTATGTATTTGATCTTGTATAAACTGATCCCTAATTCTATATTTCATGAACTTTAGCGTAAAACGAAACTATGTCTCCCATTTTATATTATATCTGTCTTTTGGATTCAAGTGTAACGAGGTTCTATATCTACATATTTATCAATTCATTGTGATTTCTGTCCTATCATACTTATATTCGACATTAAATAACGCAAAAATTTTTGATATTTCGTTACGTTAATTAGCCTAACCAAATATTTTTTTATCGAATTTGGCAATCTAGTCTTTATTAATTTTCCGTAAACCTCTTCATCGGTAATCGATGATCGATCATCAACTTTAAGGTCCTTTATCATTAAGATTTCATCGAGCAGATGTTTATCCAAACCTTGCAAACATCAGAGCAACTTTTAGTATCGCCTGACAATGTTTTCACTGGTTAATATTACAGACTGACGGCTACACGTTTTTCGACCGCATTAAAGAAACAATTCCTGATATAACATTAGGGTGTTCGAAAAGTCATTATATATTTCCCCGATTTAAGAAAGAAGCAAGGTTGAATGGTAGGAAACTGTATCTAGAATTACGGTATTTAACGGCATATGAGGAGCACTTTTTTTACTAAAACTATCTTTTAAAATTCCCCTGCGTCTTATATGCCATATGTAGGTTTATTTGGCTACTCCTAATAAGCTTAGACTTAAACATGAAGGAACAATGGAACACGTGGATGGCAATGCCTGATCACGACCCTACACTTACAGGAAGAATAAAAAGACCCAGCATTGCACAAGTCTGCGAATGGGTGAAGCAAGCTTGGGATAATATGAGACCAGAAATTGCTGTAATTTTTTTTTTAAATTGTGGCATTAGCAATGCTCTAAATGGAACGGAAGATGACGCATTATTTAACGACGATGATAGTAGTATTGAAAATAAGTATCAGGGTTTTGATAATGATGTGGGCCCAAAGTCGGGACCACGGAAGGAAAACACGGAACACGGATTAGAGGTAAGAAAGATATATTAAACAAAAAGGTTACAAAGATTGTGTAAGTGAAAGCGGAGCTTACTATGTGCTAGTGTCCAATATTGGTGGTAGTACGCGGCTGATACTACGGTATTAGAATTCTCTCTCTCTCTCTCTCCTAGAGTGTTATATCGCATACTTTATATAGTCCTGGAAGAGTCCATGTTCTAGGTATGTTACGGTCTCACAACAGATAACGAAGACGATGATTTTTATGGAATTGAAGATGAATAAAATTTTAATGGTAACTGTACTGTCTTCCTTAATTGTAATAATTGCAAGATTTTATTTTGTTTTCTTACCTTTGGATATAATGAAGTTTTTATAGGCTTGTGTTCTTTTTTCCTATTATTTTTCGTTTAATTGTAATCATAGCTTGTTTAACCAAAATAATACCTCATAAATATAGCCTAAGCTGTACTATTTACTAATAATTTTACTTATTACTAATTTTTTCTTGATTTTCCCTGCTGAAATTGGGGTGCGTCTTATACACCGAGGGAATTTGGAGTCCTCTAGGACAAACACATACATCGACCATCTGCAGCAGTTATTTTTTTTTTAGCCAAGAATGCCAACTTTTTATTTTTGCATCGCATTATTGCAGGTGATGAAAAATAGGATTTGTATGTCTACAGAAATCAAAGAGAGCATAGTTATCACAAAATGAAAAGGCAAGACAAACCTATGAGTTCATCCACAATAGATATTGCTTTTGGTCTGATTGAATATGAAAGGTGTCGTTCATTATGAGATTAGAAACATGGAAGGGCCATGACTGCGGTCGGTTATTGCCAGTAACTTGCTTACATCTAAAGTGTTCACTCTTCGTAAACAGAAATTGTTTTATTCTCCAGTATGACATTGTAAATTTACACTGTACAAAACAAAACTTTAAAAAAAAATGGGATCGTTCGGATGGTAGATTTGTGAACATCCTCTATATTCAACAGATTTAGCAACGAGAGATTTTCATTTGTTTTCACCACGAGAACATGTCTCAGAACATTAAAAAACGAAGAAGAAATTGAATCAGTTTTCACACTGTTTTCCGAGGAAAAGTGATTTAAGCGTAGAATCAAAAATTTGAATTCTTGTTTGGCTGCAGCCGTTAAAAAACTAAAAGGTATTTCAGTTTTCAGGAATAACATTTAAATAACATTTAAATAACATTTAAATAAATTTCATTTATATTTACTTTTATAAAATTTCTTGTAAAACGTTATAAGTTTCAAAATACCCTAATATTTAAAAAAAATTAGATTACATTTGTTTTTAAATCTTTTGGCTTATGGAAATCTCGTCCGGCTCCATGCTTTCCAGCCAACTTTAATCTGCAAAGATTTAAATGTCAATCGTTATCTACTGTTCACCTGATTACCCTTCTTTTGTTCTCGCTCCTGGGCAATGTTTCTGTATCTAACTATTTCACACCCATTAATCGCTTGTGCCTCAGTGGCTTTACTGCCTTGCATAGGATGAACTCGATTAAAAACCAAAAAAAACTTAGCACTTAATACTGAAAGGCGTGATAATAATTTTCACTAATTTCAGAATCAAACCCCATAACTCGGTGAACAAATATTATTGACATTTATTTACGAAAAATAAAGTTGCTTCTGGCATCCTTCAGTAAACGACATAAAAGAAGAAAGACCAAATATTCTCAAAATTAAAGGATAGGAATTTTGAGGGAAAAATATGCGATTTGAGGGCAATTCATTTTGGTCTCAGCGCACGCCTCAAGTATAAATAACAAAATCTATAGATGCCTGTATAAACAAACAAAGTCTGCTCGCTGCCTAAAATAAAAAGCCAGGGTACCCACCCTACCTAAATTTACTCCGCCTTGCACTAAACAAAGCGACAAACAACCACCCATCTCTGGTTAGCACCCGGCGAACATAAGCTTGGGGGCCTAACACGGGTAGTGATGTCTATGAACGCTTCAGTAAGCTGGTAAGAAACAACGTGGGGCGATTCGCCTCTTGTCAACGCAGTCACATTGTCATCATGTTACTTTGTGGCCAGATGCCGACCCCTGGGGCTGGAGTGACGTAGATCATCTGGTGAAAACGTTGCTTCTTTATAACATAGATAGATAGATAGATAGATTAGATTAGATAGATAATTATAAACAGAATGAGATAACTAGATAGATAGATAGATAGATAGATAGATAGATAGATAGATAGATAGATAGATATGAACAAAACGATATATATATATATATATATATATATATATATATATATATATATATATATATAAAGACAGGACGCACGCAAAGAGACAAAATTACACACACAGAGACATGCATGCACACACACACACACATAAACAGACAGACACACACACACACACACACATATATATATATATATATATATATATATATATATATATATATATATATATATAAATATTATTAATTACATATTTTGTGTCGGTTGGATTTAACGAAACTTATTTGGTTAAATTTTTCCAGTATATATATATATATATATACATATATATAATTAATTAAATAAATATATATTTAAGTATATATATATATATATATATATATATATATATTAAATTAAATTTATATATATAAGTATATACTAAATTAAGTATATATATATATATGTTTCATTGAATACAGCCGACAAATAAGCTTAATTTTTTATTTATTTATTTTATTTAAATTTTCTAGCATCCTTACATTACGTTATGCTAGTAAAACTAAATAAAAATTAATTAAATCTTCATTGTCTGCCGTATTTATTGAAAAATGTTTGGTATATATATGAAAAAATTCAGCTTTCCAGAATCTTTCGGTACATAATTTAAACCGACACTCGCGTTTTAATAACGTTCTCCTCCGATGCCAACACATATGTAATTCCAACAATAATGGTATCACTTTAGTCGGATGAAATCTTAGAGTACCAAAGGCGTAACAAATTACGTTTCGCCGATATATTTGGGAGTTATCAACAGTGCACATCCACTACCGAGAATTGAACCCGGACAGTTATATCATCATACAAGCGTTATACCAATTGTTCCAACGGATCTCAGCAAATAGGAAGTATCAAATCTGACTCGATATAGCACCGTTCACTCACATATCCCGTGGTGGAAATCATCCTAGTTCCTTTACCCATAGGACTGTGCTCCCCACGAGTCACGACTATTATCCCCAATATATATATATATATATATATATATATATATATATATATATATATATATATATATATATATATATATAAGAGTTATTTATACGTGGCACAAGTCGGAAAGTAAGGAGAACACAGTGAGAATAGGACACACTACCGCCATATAACCTGACAGACTGTTAACCATTCAGCCACAGAGAACTCTCCGGTTATGAGTACGTCAGACATTATGACGGTTTCTGTGTGAGAGACAGGTTCGATTCCTGTCGGATGATGCATACTATCTCAAACATTCAGTCAGGTAAATGTAATTAATACTGTTTAATTAAAACATATCATTTGCTCAAATAAGTTGTAGCCATAAAAATAAAGTATAAACAGAATATATATATATATATATATATATATATATATATATATATATATATATATATATATATATATATATATATAAATATATTAGGTTGGTGCAATTTAATGACTTAATAATGTCGTTTTTTAACGTTAAAAAATACGTCAAAAAACGACATTATTACGTCATTATTTTTGCACTAACCTAATATATATATATATATATATATATATATATATATATATATATATATATATATATATATATATGTATGTATGTATGATGTATTTCGTATTTCGTATAGAAAGAGGCGATGATCATTGATTGATGTCAAATCGGTCGTGTTTCGGTACCGACTTGATGCAATCGGATGTCTAGCGAAGAGCTGTGATACAGCGAAACAGTATTTCTGTGGATGACAATATATATATTTCAATGAATATATATATATATATATATATATATATATATATATATATATAAACGACATCTCCAGTTGCCTTGATCTATCCACTACCCTTCTCTTCATCCTTTCTTCTATCACTCCTATCTGATCTTGCTCTAAATTTTTTGTAACTCCTTGCGTCCTAGTGGCTTTCCGCCTTGCTTGGGGTGAAATGCTTTAAAAAAATATGTAATATATATTACAATGAGTCATTCATACAAAAAGATAATTAGTAAAGTTAACGATATAAAATGGCGAAATCCCTTTGCTAACAAAAGTTTAAAGATGCCTTAACCTACCAATTACTTGATGAATATTACAACCCTTGAATGTGCAGTTGAAAGTATTTGCTTATTTAAAAAAAAAAAACTAATACAGCTTATAATTTTAAAAACAAGCATCATTACATTCATCGAGTGATTAGTAGGTTAATGCATCTTTAAAATTTTGTTAACGAAGGGATTTCACCATTTTATATTATTAACTTAACTAATTTACTTTTTGTATGAATGATTCATTGTAATATAAATTGAACTGCACCACATATTTGATATATATATATATACATATAAATATATATGTGTTTATGTGTGTGTATCTGTGTGTGTGTGTGCTTGTGTAAAATCTGAAATAGTTTATTTCAGTATCTCATATTCATTAGAATCACACTGTAACCGACTGATTTTATTTTTTATTTTTCATAACAGTCGGCTCTCTGGAATAGTTTGTGTATCTTGATTCGTTCTAAAATCGAGGTGTCGTTAAAAGTACGAATCTTATTTCAGACACTATATGGGGAGAGAGAGAGATTTCATTGAACCTTTACTGATTGAGGGGATATATATATATATATACCGCATGAAACCAATTTCTCGTCAGTTCCCATCTATTAAAACGCTTGTTTTGAAAAAAAAAAACAAAAAAAAAAAAAACGGGAAATCCATAGCTACAACGGATAAATTTAAAATTTTAAAATAATTATAACAAAGCTTGTTCACGTGTGGTTTGTAAAAAAATTACCATCGCAACGAAATATCACAGCTATAATAATTTTTCTTTGTAATTTACCCCTGACAATGATCTTGGAGGAGATCGAAAGTACATGGGTAGGAAAAAACTACGGTGCCTTCCTTGAAGAATTTCATGAACAGTAAAGGGTAAATATAAAAAAATAACACGCAAACGTAGCAAAGATAACGCTTGACTGGAAGAAATTAAGATTGTAGTGATTGGGAAGCTATACTCTTGGTAGTCGGCCCTACAAAGTAATCTTTCGTAGTAGGAAGCTGTTCCAGTGGAACTTCCTTTTTACTAATGAAATACGCAGGAAACGAGGGTGTTTCGACTCTGTGTATATGGCATGGTGTTTCTTGGCCGTGTGGGTTAGATTTGGTGGATCTAAGAAATATAGCCCATCAGGACAATTCCCATGAAAATAGCGATAGAGTAGCGAGTGGCTTGCAATGTTTCGTCTCTGGAAAGGAGTTATCCGGTGGAAAATAATTCTTCACCCACAAGGCTGTATAGACGCTTTTGAAATCTATAATGATTGGAAAGCGAAGACTGGGTAGCTCCATTTCAGATATGACAGTAGTGACATTTTTTCGTCTGATCTGAGGTAGAGCATAGACGGAGGAATCTGATACTTACTGGAGGAGTACAAGGATCTAAACATTTTTCTAGCATCTTTAACGATGGATCCTACATAAGAGTTCCGCTTGAGGCTTGGTTTTCCCAATAGTTCAAGGCAATGAAGCCTCCTTGAGAGAATACCTGTTCATCGGGATAGTCGAAAATTAAGTGGTAGTTGGTAGAAATTCATTAGTTTGTTTTTTGACGTATTGAATAAGACGCGTCAGTTTTCCTCCATTGAGCTGTTAGAACTAAGAGAAATCATCTGCCAGTCTCTGGTCATCATCTAGAATTTTGCAGGTGCACCCATCTACTGTTGTATCATCTGCATAGATACTTCCTAAAAATCAGAGTATGCCCTGACGCAGATCATTAATCTAAAGCATAAAAAGTGTAGGACCGAGAAACGAGCCTTAGATGATGCCTGTGTTGGTCTCATGGGCTTCGAAGGAGTGATCATTAACAACGACTTTCAAGGGCCTAACTGCTAGGAAGAACTTGATAATTGAGAACACACTCCTACAAGGATTCCATAGATTGAGAGCATGTGTAGCAAACCCTATGCAACACCTTGTTAAAAGGCTTTGGAAATATTCACAACGATTGTCCTCGGGTTGCATTTATTATCTAATGCTTCGCTGATTCTGCTCGTAATAGCAGTTGGACCTAGTACAGCGAAAACCATATCTTTTGCCGTTCTCGGTGTTGTTCTTATTGAAGCGATCAATCTTGTTGATGATAGCCCCAAAAGGTTTGCTGATTGCGCTAAGAATACTGATGGGCCGATATTGCGACAATGTGGACTTACCTGTTGTTCATGATGACGGTCGTCCTTGAGTATAGAATCCAGAGGTTAGCAGTGAATATTTCGAAGACAGTAGGGAAGCGTAGTTCAGGTTAGCAGTGGATATCCCGGTAAAGTAGCAGAGCGTAGTTCTTCCTTCTGTCATCTTCGCCTGGTCAAGTTGGCACTGGTCCTTCGGTAGAGTAAACAAAATGGCCGCCTTTATACACGACGGATTGAACATTTTACGTCTTCTGATTGGTTAACCCTTCTCTTGGTGGACTATAAAGTGAGTCAAGTCATTTGGGCTAGCCCACTAGTACATATATACACAAAAAAACTGCAACATTACCCACATTCTTGAAAGCAGGGCATACTTGACACTATCTATAGACATGGGAATAATTCTCCTTCAGACAGCGATTAAACAATTTTGTCAAAATTGAAGATAAATCAGTGTTAACGCTATTAAGGAAAACCTCCGCGAATTCCTGTACTAATAGCCTTCTTGGTATCAAGGCTTTTGATAAGTCTTGAAACTTCCCGAACCATGATAGAAATATTACTAAGTTCGTGTTTTGTGAGAGAAATGGTTCTTGTCATCTAACTTGGAAGCAAAGTTGATTGCGAAAAGTTTTGGATTGCTTATTCATAGATACCTTTGGCACTGTCTCGAACTCTCTCACAATGACTGCGGACAGTACTGCATGCAGCAAAGGTCATAGTCCACCATCCCCTGTGGTAGATATTGTAGCAGTGCTTATAGTGACCTATAGCTGTAGCACATTCTGGTGTGAACCAGAAATGGTTATTCGGTTTTTACTGGTATTTTTCTAGAGGATAAAACATTTCATGCCAGAGAGAATCGATTCAAAGATAAACGTAGCAGCTCTGAAGGTACTCTGTGAAGAATCTTGAAAGTCGAACTTTGGTGTACCGAAAGAACAGCGCATCATTGTATGTCTTTGGTTTGGCATCAATTTTAACATTAACCAGTGAACAGTTTCAAGTACACGGGAGAGGGAATACTCCAGTGGAGCATTTTCTTGGGGAAGGATACGAGAAAGAGTTCTGTAAGATTTTCTTGATGTCCTCTTGTATTGGAAACACGAGTGGGCTTACCAACGATTTGCGAAGTTCGTAAGCGATGGTTTGGTTTGTTTTTTTTCGTTCTACGGCATACCAAACTCAATGGGTCATTTAATGCCAAAAACTTATTTTCTGGTAATATTTTTGTTTTGTCAAAAATCTATTTCTCGTAATATTTTTCACTCAAAAATGTATAGCTGGTAAAATTATTTTAAAAATGTATTGCTGGTAATATTTTTTTTTTCAAAAACGTATTGCTGGTAATATTTTTTTTCTTCAAAAATTTATTTCTGGTAATAGTTTTTTACAAAGTATTTCTGGTATTAAAACCTATTTTTACACTTTCATAATGCTTTTTGCCTCAGTTTCGAGGTTAACTATTTGCCCATAGCTGAGACCCTAATAATTGATACCACCCCGGGTCAGGGTGCACCTGGGAACACCAGCAATTAAGAGGTGGTTCCACGCTCCTCAAAACCTCCTGATCAGAGGCCTTGCTGCTGGACGTAGTTTATCGTCATACCCAGGACGCTCGTAAGCGATGGAGAAGTGTTTATAGTAATATTATATATGTGTATAATAGAGTGTATCGAAAATTTAAAAAATTGCTATTTGAAAGAAATAGGATGATTTTTTAATGGTAGGTTGCTACAGATCCCAACGGAAACTTTAAAATTTCCGTAATTATCGTTTTCGTTGGTGAAAAATGCACTTTTCTTAATTTTACATAATCTCGCACCAACTTAATCTCGTACCAACGTAAGCTTGGACAAAAAAAGTGCAATAACGTAGGTAAGGGTCAAATTTTCAGACAAATCAATCAATTTATTACTATATATCTATTTATAATCAACAATATGAGATAACGATGTATAATTTTTTCATATATCAAAAAAATATTGGGAGAAAAATGTATGGCAAAGTGAAAAAAGTTTTCGTGTGACGCCATTTAGGAGTACTTCGTACTAAATTTATTGGTGCAACTACACATGCGCACGAGTGAGGGATGCTGGGAATTTAATTTTTTTTTTTTTTTAGTGTGTGGAGTGTATATGATCTCTATTGCATGTAATAATTGTCACAAAAATACATAAGAGTAACCTCAAGGAATCTAAACAAAAGGGGTATTTTACAAAACAATACCTTAAATTTAAATGTAAAAAAGTTAAATGCCGTAACGAGACTGTCCAGAATTTTGACATAAAAATGCTACTCTGATCAAAGGAGAAAACAATTTAGTAAGACGAAAATATTTCAAGAGTGCCTTGATTACAATGTCATCCATAGTAAATTTGCGTGCGGGCTTTCACGGCATTTCATCATTCCTGGCTGGTGTGGGATATTTAACAACAAAAGTAATGGAAACAAAAAGAAAAAGAACCTAAATGAAATCGGCTAGATTTTTTAAAGATTAAATTTAAGATTCCCAGTATCCCTCGTCTGTGCGCATGTGCAGTCGCACCAACAAATTTAGTCCGACGAAGTCCTAAAGGATGAAACGCGTCACAAGAAAATTTTTTCCACTTTATCATACAATTTACAATATATAAAAATTAATATATATATATATATTTACATATATATAATTTATACGTAAATATATATATATGTATTTTTGTTTTACTAATGTTCACTCTATACAAGGCCCAGAAGCCACTCAAGTTAAAGAGTTAGTAAAAGGAGGTTGTTTTATGAGCGTTAAGACATAGGTTATGTGGGGAAAATAATGGATCTTGGACTTGTAACGGTTTCTGGAACCGACAATTTCCCGCATCGTTAGCGATGAATCATATATATGAGTTCTACTTGAGGTCTGACATTAGCTTATATCCCAATCGGTGTTCAAAGCGAGAGACCCTCCTTGAGAGATTAATTTTACCTAACGCATTTATCGGCTACATTGGCCTAGCTGTTAAGAATCTCTTGATAATTGAGAAAACTCCTTCAGGTATTCCATAGCTGAAGATCTTGTGTAACAACCCCCTATGCCACATCTTATCAAAGGACTTTGAAATATCTAAGGCGATCTTCCAAGTGTCTAATGTCTGTGCGTTGTGACGGTTAAGATACCAACAGTGAAACTAGCCGAGCGAAATCCATATTGTTTGTTGCTCAAGAGGTTGTCCTTGTGGAGGTGGTTACCAACCTTCTTGTTGATGATAGCCCCAAAGAGTTTGCTGATGACATTATGGTGGCTGTTGATCCGATATTACGACGGAGATGAGCTGAGTTCGTAAGCAATGGAGAAATCTTAACAGTAATATTATATTAGGTTGGTGCAAAAATAATGACGTAATGATGTCGTTTTTTGACGTATTTTTTAACGTCAAAAAACAACATTATTACGTCATTATTTTTTGCATATGTATGCATTTTAAGACATTTTTATGTTTGGGCATTCTTTTTATAGATGGTATTTATCAATCCACCCACGGGGATCGAATGTGGCACAAGGCAATTTTAATGTGGGTATCTCCAAGCCCGTAGGCCCAGCTAAAAATAAATAACAATCCAAACCCGCCGAGGCGGGCCAGTTCCGTCAACCTCCCCCAACGAAACCCTACCCTTCGGCGGAGCTTCGTCCGGGTTCCTCTCTGCAAGCAGAGAGTTCGACAGGCACCCGACCCGGCAGCTCACAAAGCGCAGATACTACGCTTTGATCCTAGCCACCGGGCCGAGCGGGTATTCTTTTTATAGATACAAATATTTAAGTAAATGCTCTGTTTATAATAAACAGTATTAAACAACATTTACCGGCCTGAATGTCCGAGAAATTTTCATAGAAAATATTCGTCCTTCGACAGGAATCGAACTTCCATCCTATACGGAATCATCATATAGCATGTTGGAAAAAATGTCTTAAAATAATTGTTGAACTTTGTCCATTTCATAATATATATATATATATATATATATATATATATATATATGTGTGTGTGTGTGTGTGTGTGTGTATGTGTGTGTGTGTGTATTTATATGTAGAGAGAGAGAGGGGGAGCTGGGACAGAGTCATATTAATCTGCGCCATTGCTAGATAAACAATGTCTTTCCTTTCTATAGGTTACCCGCCAATGTGTTAATTGATATTACTGTCTATCAGCCTTTACATAAGAACGGCGAGACTCCGACTATGGCTTCCGATACATCGAAGGCCTTTGATAGGTTTTGGAATTCCGGCTCCACAAGCTTGATGTCTATGATGTCTCTGGTCAAACATTTGATTTGGATGTCATATTGAACGGCCATTCTTCTAGATCCTCTCACATAATGCTCTCAAGGCTCTATTCTCGGACCGACACTGTTTCTGATCTTCATCACCGACCTTCCCGCTGTTATCAGTTCCTAAGTATTTATGTTGATGACAGAACTATTTACGCCTACTTTTTAAGAGTAAAACTGACATCTGCTCTTGAAAATTACCTCTAGTTAGTTGTTAACTGAAGCAAGAAATCGCTTGTATATTTTAACGCCTCGGAAATACAACTTATATCTTTTAATCATTAGAAACAACCAAGGCTGATGCTAACCTCCAGGAGATAAATTCCTTGTTTTTTCACGGTGTCACGTATTCCAGTGACATTAAGTAGAGTGATTATATTGAATCAATTGTTAGATCTTCTAGGAAAATTGATTCACACTATCGTACCAGACAATTTTTCTTGTCAGAATCCATCTTGCACATTTATTCGTACGTGCATTGAATATTACTGACATATATGGACTGATACTCCGCCTATATATCTCGAGATTCTAGGCAAATTTCAAAGAAGGGTCTACAATGTTATCGGTCCTGACCTGGCATCTTCACTCACTTTCCACCAACCTGTGTGCGCGTGTAGAATGTCATGGTCATTTCTCTTTTTCGTCATTTTTTTCTTGACACTTTATCCTCTCTCCTTATTGTTTTTTTTTTCTTTTTCTCATTCCTTGAGTTGCAGCAATTTTGACATCCGGTTTTTCTGACATTCACTGTTCTTGTTAATTCTTGAGCGTTCTAGTGTTTTCTACAGTTTGGAAAATTGTATTTAATTTTTTGCATAAATATTTTTTTTATTAATGCCTAAATGATAAGTTAAATATTTATATATGTTGTCACTTGGTCATCATTTCGTTTTTTTTTTTTTATTTGATTTGGTGGTATCTTAAGTATTAGTGTGTTAATTATAGGTGGTTAGGTTTATAATTAAATTTTTATTTATTGTTGTTTGAATTTGTATGCATATGATTACATTCATACATTCACGGGCGCGCACACATGTATATACATAGATACATATATGCATATACATCTCAGAAAGAGATGGAAAGTACTTGGTAAATAAAAGTGATTCTCACTGTTACAGTGCATTTCTTGACTTATTTAATTGTAATATACGGAAAAATATTCGTGAATATGAAAGGATCATGAAGAAAATAAGCAGACATAATATTTGTAATAATTTATTCAATCAGACATGCCTAAAAGAGAATTTGCTGCCTAAATACACAAATATACATACACATATATGTACAAACGCGCGCACACAAATACATTCACACGTTTGTCTGTGCTTAAATGATGAAATATATTTTTTTCCAAATGCTATGGTATTAATTATGTTTAGGTTTATGGAGTATTTTCTTTGTTATTTGAATATTTGTATATAAGGTATATAATATACACTCTCTCACACACATACGCACGCACGCACTTTCACACACACATACAAAACCACGCATATATATATATATATATATATATATATATATATATATATATATATTTAGTTTATGCAAAACTAGGTAATATGTATGGGTAGACCCAAGGAGGGTGATATCCGGAGAGCTCAATGTAAATTCAGAGCAAATATGTTTGAATAAATGTTTTTGAATAATTTTTAATACGGCCCGTCAAAAATGTGTAAATTTCTTGTCATTTTTCATTTCAACTTTTGGAAGTAAAGTCTGATGATCCAGAGCCCTTTAAAAGGGCTGTAATGAAATAATTTATTACATGGAACCTTAAAGTGGTCTGTTTTTATTAAAAAAATAAATATATATATATATATATATATATATATATATATATATTATAGTAATATTTTTATAAAAAAAATAATTTACATTCCTACACAAAATAATTTACATTCCTACACACCTAACATCGCCTGATAATGGAACAATTTTTAAGTTCAGAAACATAGACGTTTTGTGTAGCGATGTAAAATAATTGTCAATAAAAACATTATTATAATATTTTGCTCTACATGGTATCGAAGACTTTATTTAAAAAAGTAAATGCTAAGAACGGTGGATTCTTAATCTGTCTGTTCTTTCTCTTTAGTTGTATATATATATATATATATATATATATATATATATATATATATATATATATATAGTGTTTAGGTAGTATGTTAAATATTTGTGCATATTTTATTATTTATCTAATGTTTCATTTTTGTTTAGTAACTAGCAGTTATAAAAAAAACATACGAATAGGGTGATAAGAAATATTTTGCGTGTTAATTCAAATAACATTGCATACAACAAACGAATTTATCTGAAAATCTAATACTTTTAAGATAATAAAGCAACGCCTTTGTGTTTGTCTTATCTCTCGACTCAGCTCAAAATTTAAGTCGGTACATCGTCATTTTCTTTATAAGTGATGAAAGCCCGCTTAAATTTACGAACACCATATGAGGCAGATCAAGTATGGTAGACTAAAAATGACAAAAATATGATGTTAGCTCTAAAGGCCTCTATGGCAAAAGTGTATTGCCAACATTAAAATATGACGGCAGCATTTGACACGATGTCTGCTTTTATTACGTTTTTACAATTAATTTGGTATCATCAAATGGACGCTGGCAAAATGCAATATGGTTTTTGAAGAGTATTGAATGACACAATAAGTGCCCTGCTCATCCATGACATCTAACATTACATTTTGGGATGTCATTCGTCTGTATTCAAGCATAAAAATGTTAAAATTTAAGGCTGAAGAACTGCCTCAGTATATTCCAAATAAGGCCCAAGTCAGAACTCCCCATGACAACGGAATGACTCGCAAAACATTAAAACGATGATGATAATGATATACGCGCCTATAGGATATAAACAGAATAGCATAGATAGATAGATAGATAGATAGATAGATAGATAGATAGATATGAACAGATTGGGATAGATAGATAGATAGATAGATAGATAGATAGATAGATAAGAATAACCTGTGATAGGTAATAGATAGATAAGAATTGACGTAGATAGATAGATAGATAGATAGATAGATAGATAGATAGATAGATAGATAGATAGATAGTGTCCATAACTTGGAAAATCGCTATATCCATTTACTGTAGTCAAAAGCACGACTGTATTTAAAATAAACATCGCAATTTACAAAAGTATATACGGTAACTAATATTAATGATTCTCTTTCTTGAAACAGGTGGCTTGCAGCTTAGATTTACAAATTTGGGGATTTTTAATAAGTATGTTAAAGCTTTTCTTATGCAGTAATAAACAGACTTATTTCTGAATTGTCACAACGGATTAAGAAATACAAGTCAATGTATTCGAAAATAAATTTTGGTAAAATATATTTTCCTCAAGACGTCCACGTTTCTTAAATGCTCCTCCGTGGTATTCATCGCATTCAATAGTGAAAGCACTTTCCGTAACTTCAAATCTCTTCTCCATCTGTGAGTAATTTCTACACGGACATGTCAGAGATTGGGTTCATTTTTGTTCATAATTTTATTCAAATTGTTAAATATTTAATTGACTTGGGAGGGTTTGGTTCTTTTCAACTAGTAAATCAATTCTGGGGAACCGTTTCCGTCACACTTAAATAATTTGAAAAATTTAGATTTGATACTAAACATTGCTAACAAAACATTGTTCATAACGGTTAATGGATAAGAGCAGCAAAAGACTTTCCACGCATTTTAGATACAAGTGTATAGATAGATAGATAGATAGATAGATAGATAGATAGATAGATAGATAGATAGATAGATAGATAGATAGATCTTCACAGACTGAGATAGATATGAATAGACTAAGATAGATAGATTTTCACAGACTGAGATAGATAGATAGATAGATAGATAGATAGATAGATAGATAGATAGATAGATAGATAGATCTTCACAGACTGAGATAGATATGAATAGACTAAGATAGATAGATTTTCACAGACTGAGATAGATAGATAGATAGATAGATAGATAGATAGATAGATAGATAGATAGATAGATAGATAGATTTTCACAGACTGAGATAGATATGAATAGACTAAGATAGATAGATTTGAACAGACTGGGATAGATAGATAGATAGATAGATAGATAGATAGATAGATAGATAGATAGATAGATAGATAGATAGATAGATAGATAGATAGATAGATAGATTTTCACAGACTGAGATAGATATGAATAGACTAAGATAGATAGATTTGAACAGACTGGGATAGATAGATAGATAGATAGATAGATAGATAGATAGATAGATAGATAGATAGATAGATAGATAGATAGATAGATAGATAGATAGATTTTCACAGACTGAGATAGATATGAATAGACTAAGATAGATAGATTTGAACAGACTGGGATAGATAGATAGATAGATAGATAGATAGATAGATAGATAGATAGATAGATAGATAGATAGATAGATAGATTTTCACAGACTGAGATAGATATGAATAGACTAAGATAGATAGATTTGAACAGACTGGGATAGATAGATAGATAGATAGATAGATAGATAGATAGATAGATAGATAGATAGATAGATAGATAGATAGATTTTCACAGACTGAGATAGATATGAATAGACTAAGATAGATAGATTTGAACAGACTGGGATAGATAGATAGATAGATAGATAGATAGATAGATAGATAGATAGATAGATAGATAGATAGATAGATAGATAGATAGATAGATAGATTATCACAGACTGAGATAGATATGAATAGACTAAGATAGATAGATTTGAACAGACTGAGATAGATAGATTTGAACAGACTGAGATAGATAGACAGATAGATAGATAGATAGATAGATAGATAGATAGATAGATAGATAGATAGATATGGCCAGTCAGAGATAGATAGATAGATAGATAGATAGATAGATAGATAGATAGATAGATAGATAGATAGATAGATAGATAGATAGATTTGAACAGACTGGGATAGATAGATAGATAGATAGATAGATAGATAGATAGATAGATAGATAGATAGATAGATAGATAGATAGATAGATAGATAGATAGATAGATTTTCACAGACTGAGATAGATATGAATAGACTAAGATAGATAGATTTGAACAGACTGAGATAGATAGATAGATAGATAGATAGATAGATAGATAGATAGATAGATAGATAGATAGATAGATAGATAGATCACTCGGCCTGGCATAAAGACTATAGAAAAAAGATTAATATGACAGAGCAATTAGAGAAGTAAGTGATAAAAGATGATATCAATGTTGACAAACATAAATGCATGCCCCGATGTACAGTTAAAGATATATGCGAAGCAGAGGTCAGGAAAAAATTCTGTTCGCTGTCCGCCTATTAGATTCGAAATGATATGATGATTGAGTTTAATGTAGCATCAAAGGGTTTTGTGCAGGCCACCCACAAGCAACGGACAGCTGTGCATATACGAATGATGGCTCTCCCTGCCAGCCCTCCCCAACCCGTCAATTATTTCGCCTACCTTGTCGCTTTCCGTGTTTTCAAATAATGTTGTTTTTAGAGATCCATGTCTCGCGTCATGGTTAGGGTCGATCCTGATATGAAGTTCCCAATAAAAGAAGAATTTTCTGCTTCGTATCATACGTCTTCTGGCATGACTGACCAGAGAACAGTGCCTCGTGTCTTCTTGTGTGAAGAGAGATTGTGCGGAGAAGGGGGAATTCGTCTTGTATTTTTTATTATTTTCTCTATGCTGTTTTGTCGTCTTTATTTATTTTCTTATTCTCTATTACTTTATTCATTTGTATTATCTATCTATAATTTTCCCGCCTTTTTCCTTCTCCCAACACCCTTCTCCACGTTTTTCTCTAAATAGATACTTTTCGTTCTTATAATATTATAAATGCCTGACGCTATTTTTCTATATTATCAAAATGGCTACATTATTCTTAATGTTATATCTAAATATCAATTTCTTATCCTCTCAATCACTCTGTCACTTTCTGATATTATATCTAAAGAGCTCTTTCATATATTTAAATATATTATCGATTTAAAATGCTACCACTCTTTCATATATTTAATATATAAAATATATATTTAAATTGACACCTCTCTTTCACATATTTAAATAATTTAAATATATATTTAAATTGTTACCACTCTTCCATATATTTAAATATCTAAAATATATATTTAAATTGCTACCTCTCTTTCATATATTTAAATATTTAAAATTTATATTTAAATTACTACCTCTCTTTCATGTATTTAAATAATTTAAATGTATATTTAAATTGCTACCTCTCTTTCATATATTTAAATATTTAAAATATATATTTAAATTACTACCTCTCTTTCATATATTTAATATATAAAATATATATTTAAATTGCTACCACTCTTTCATATATTTAAATATTTTAAATATATATTTAAATTGCTACCTCTCTTTCATATATTTAAATATTTAAAATATATATTTAAATTGCTACCTCTCTTTCATGTATTTAAATAATTTAAATATATATTTAAATTGCTACCTCTCTTTCATACATTTAAATATTTCAAATAAATATTTAAATTGCTACCTCTCTTTCATATATTTAAATATTTTAAATATATATTTAAATTACTACCTTTCTTTCATATATTTAAATATTTTAAATATATATTTAAATTACTACCTCTCTTTCATATATTTAAATATTTTAAATATATATTTAAATTGCTACCTCTCTTTCATATATTTAAATATCTTAAATATATATTTAAATTTCTATCTCTGTTTCTTATATTTAAGTATTCAAAATCTACATTTCAAATTTTACCTCTCTTTTATATATTTAAATATTTCAAATATACCTAAACATTTTAAGCATATATTAAATATACTTAAACATTTTAAGTATATATTTAAATTTACCTCTCTTTCATATATTTAAATATCTTAAATCTATATTTAAATTGCTGCCGCTATTTTATGTTTTAAATATATATTTAAATTTTTACCTCTCTTTTATATATTTAAATATACATTTAAATTTACCTCTCTTTCATATATTCAAATATTTTAAATATATATTTTAATTGCTATTTCTCTTTCATATATTTAAACATTTTAAGTGCGTATTTACATTTACCTCTGTCTGTATTTCATATTTTAAATATATATTTAAATTGATACATCCCTTTTATATATTTAAATATTTTAAATATATATTTAAAATGCCTCCTCTCTTTCATATATTTAAATATATTAAATATATATTTAAATATTCTGAGTATGTATTTAAATATCTTAAATATATATTTACATATTTTAGATATATATTTAAATATTTTTGCTCGCCGTGGAAACAGTCAAGCAATAGCTGAAAATAAGAACTAGCCGATATCCATGGGCAGATGCAGTGGAATGAGAACAGTCTAACCCCGTAGATTAAATAAAGTGTTCAGTTCAGAATTTCCTATAAGTTACCCAGTTCCATATTCATCTGATGAAGCCCTGGGGACACAGCAGCTGAAACGCCGTGATAGCAACAACATATATGATAAATAATCCGAATATAAACTTCCTATCATCTTATTTATCTAGTAACCTTGATAGTTGCGTGGCTAACCCGTCCATTGTGAATACAATAGCGATTACCTGATCTTTACGAAGTTCTTCAGAAAAGGCTCAGTGTCATTTGATCAAACGAAATACATTTGGTCTTCGGTGTCAAGACACATTGATAATCGAATCTAAAATATAAGGTATTGTTTTACATGCTGATTTATAATTATTTCAGTAATTTAGCATTTCATAGTTTTATTTTGATCAGTCTGTGTATTCGTAAACTCTGCAATAGTCACAAGGATCAGTCGTTTTTCGTCTCCTGTATCTCAATCCGTTTGTCTTTTACAATCATAGCTCAATTATTTTTTGCCATCTTATTTCTTTGTCGTTAGCCATGATATATCTTGGAATTAATAATGGAATGATTTCCCGTTGCCTTTTCCACTGTGATTTCTTGAGGTACCACCTCTAGTTAGCTAACCGTTGACTCAGAGAGTTCTGCCGTCTTTTGTTAGGTCTTATTTTTTTTATATATTTAACAAGCCGCCTCACTCGGAAGAACTTGGAGTGAAGTAGTCGAGTTAGTCGCCGACGTTTCGACTGTGGAATACTTAACACACACACACACACACACACACACACATATATATATATATATATATATATATATATATATATATATATATATATATATATATAATTAGTTACCCGGGATGCTAAGGATATCATGGACCGAGCGTGTGAGCAACGTTGAGTTTTTGGAGAGGATGCAAACAAGGAGGAAGATTATACTTAACATCAGAAAGAAGCAGCTGAAATTTCTGTGACACGTAATGAGAAAGGAGGGCCTAGAGAATCTGATACTCACAGGTCGAATAGAGTGAAAGCAACGCATGACATACCAAGCGGACTTAAGTAAGTAGATGACATAACATGGCTTGGGGGTGAAGTAGTAAAGGGACAAAACTTATTGAGAGCTACAAGAGATAGGCGGAAGTGGAGAGCCATGATCACCTATGTCCTGAAGGGACACGACACAAAGAAGAAAAAGGTTAGAATATTTGCTTCTAACCATGAAACCCTGGTTTATCATTTATTATGGTCAATTTGTCAGGCAAGTGATTTGAAATGTTTTTGGACTAGGAAGGCAATCCCAGCATGTACCCTTAGAAAGTGCTTAAAAACCATACCACACGCTGACATAAGTCTTATTGGATTGACTGATTGGAAACTTGTGCTAGCAAGTCATTGTGTCTAAGAGTTTGAGTATACTGGCCTTGTTCAACTGCTGATCATGCTAGATTATGTGCTCTCTCTCTCTCTCTCTGACAACTGTAACTAAGGTCTGCTCAGTATAATTGACTAGAGGGAAAGAGAGACAAGGAAAAGCAATGCATGACATACCTAGCAGGCTTAAGCAAGTGAATGACAGAACATGGTCTGAGAGAAGTAGCAAAGGGACAAAACTTATTGAGAGCTACAAAGAATAGGAGGAAGTGGAGAGCCATGAAGAGACATAGCACATAAAAAAGAAGATTTCTTTCTCTTGTCATCAGGTCTTTTAATATCACCCCCCCCCCCGCACCGGATATGTACAACCGCCCGTTATTACGATCAGATTAAAATCCGCTTTCTTCCTGTCGCATTTCTTACACATTATACAATGGACACAGACTAACATTTGTTTTCTCTACGTCTAGTCGTTTGCAACCGATCCTTCACCGACTCATCTGGTCAATAGATTTAATTTTATCTGCTTCTTTTACTACTATGTGTCGTGTTCTTCAGAATGCAAGTGATCATGTCTCTCCACAACCTCCTGTTTTGTAGCATTTAGTAAGCTCTGTCGTTTCGTTATCTCT
>OZ010581.1:125385677-125403177 GCA_963932145.1 Acanthosepion lycidas
AGGTGAGAAGGGGGTTAGACACTCAGCAGGATTAAAACCAAGACCTGTCAAAGGGAGGATGCCAACTAGCACACTAATATAGTACAACCCTGATGCCTTGTGGGGTACCCTTAAAAAGAGAAAGGTTAAGGGAGTAAACAACAAAAAATGCAAATCTCTCAGGGAGATCAGCATTGTGAAGCCTTGAACTGACAGCTCCTGTAACCAAACTAATGCCAAACGTACCGGTCATTTTTAGATCCCCACCGTGTAGACCAAGAGGGTACCTAGCTGCTTAGACCACACAGAACCTCAAAACATTTTACCTAGCCTTCTACCTTCTTTGTATAGTGAAGGCAAAATACAGAAGACCAGCATTCACGAGTTATAAGCCCTTTCTCAACTGGTGTAAAGATGGTCACTAGAGTTTGTTTCCGACAGACATTTCGTAGAACGTTGCCTAGTTTCTTTTCCAATAAAAGAAATACTGAACTTTATGAAATACATAGTTTTTCTTAGCACTTATAGTCTGATGTTGAGTAGTTGATAACTTCGATTCAAGGACATCATTCCTATTAATATTGTGAAGACCCTGTAGCTCCAGGTGAATGGTAAATCCACCATTCGTATTGCTAAAATAATTAGCTTACGAAGTCAAGTTTTATTTGTGAAATACATTTGTCTACATTGTTAGAAGTGTCGATTGAAATTTGCATTCATCCTGGGACCAACAAAGTGGACGAATATGTAACCTGTGTTCTGTATTTTTTTCTACAGAAATAAAGTTGTTTTTTGTTGTTGTTGTTTTTTTGTTGTTTTTTTGTTTTTTTGTTGTTTTTTTGTTGTTGTTTTTTTGTCAAAAGAAGTTCAAGAGACAGAAGTTTATTTTTTACCAATAAGAATCACAAAAAAGACATTTTTTGGCATTTCCTATTTCTTCATATTAAGAAAAACTGAGAAATTAAATTATCAAATTTTTCAGTCACTTTAAGATGCTTTCAGGCGATTTTCTTTAGAAAATCACTAAAAAAATGTTTGCGATTTTTTCCCATTTGAATTGTTGAGTAAAATTTAATAAAATATATTTTTAGCCAGTGACAAGTTAGAAGCGACCCTTATTTTTTAGGACCCGTTTTCATCCGATCATTGTTCATATATTTTCGATTACGAATCTTAGTAATCCAGTCATCAGTAAAAAAAAAAAAAAAAAATCAAAAACCTTCATAACGTAGGTGATCATGGCTTCTCTATTAACTTCCTAGATTTTGTAAGCTCTTAGCCAAGTTTATCTTTTTGTTATCTCTCCTAATCCCTGGCCTGCAAACAATTTACATGGAGCTTGTTAGACAGGAGTTTATTCTCTGCTTTCTCTGTCCTTCTTGCCTTCAACATGTCCTCTGGGTGTTAAATTGATCACCACCTAGCAAACCCTAAATTTGCATCAGTCCTGATGAGCAACCATAATCACAATGAAGCTCCTCGCCTCGAACGTCTGTTGTGGGGGGGACTAAAGCTCGCCACAAATCTCAAATGGAACTCATAAATTCGTACCATCGCTATTTTTTTTTTTTTTCAGAATGATCGGATGTTTGTATAACTTCAAAAAATTACTACTGATATACAAGATTTGGATAAGACCCAAAATGGATCATTGCTGTCATATTGGGGATGGTACTCACTGTCTTGCCTTGACAGTCCTGCCGATTACGTGAACTTGTAGCTGGTGAGTTGCTTTCCCCACCCCCTGCCACTCCTATGCCACAAACCAAACGTTGCAAGCATCTCACTATTCTATCCTTATTACTATAGCAATTGTTCAATCGAATTTAGTTCCAACATTTCAAACTATCACTGCTTGAGCTCGCCTGGCAATGTTCATAGCGTCAAATCATCCTAATCCCTTTCTTATTCCATTTACAAGGAGGAAGTTCCACCCACAAAACTTTTTCCTCCAGGACTGTTACTTTCCCTGACCACTACAATCTTAACCCTTTAAAGTTTAGGGTTCACCGATATCTATTCTACGTATCCTCATAATATACATTTGTTTCTTCCTCCTAACCCTTCCCTTAAAAAAAAATTTCTTCAATAACCCTCTAACTTGGGTGGCTTTTGAGCATTGTATTGTGTGAACTAAAGTAAAAAATAAGATCATTTCTCAGTGAATTGTTTTGAAATAGTCAAGAAATATCTTGGACTATTGTGGTGCGGTTCCCCACAGTCACGTTACGCCGTTTGTACGTCACGTGATCAGTGTTTCTACATAGTGGCTTACGGCTATCACCGAAATTAAGCAATGTCGAACCTGGTCAGTACCTAGATGGGGGTCCGCTTGGGAATAGCACCTGCTGTAAGCTTCGATCTGCGGGTGGTGTAATCGATAACGGCTCGGAATTGGAAATCAGAGAGCCGAGTTTCAATTCCAGTCGGGTTCGTTATATTTCCGTACACGCAAATACCATTGCGGAGGGTATGAATCCACCTCTTCTCCCTGTAGCTATGGGTTAATTAGCAGGACTTGTACCAGTAAATCATTAAACTCACCCATAATTATTACAATCGAAAAATATTTGCTGGCTTTAAAAATACCTGAAAAAGGGTGATAAGCCGTAAAAAATTAATCAATCAGTCTTATCTTTACAGTCTTTTTTTATTTTAATTTTCATCAGTTATACGCCTCAGAATGCATTGGAGGTACGTTTAGGCATAGATTTATATATCAGTGCATCTTCGTTTACATACGTGCGTGTGACTTTACTTAGTGTTTCGCACTAAAAAAAGATATACACGGTTGTGCAAATTAATTGAAACAACCGCTTTAGTTTCCTTTCTTTCAGCATATGGCCAGTTTTAGATCCACTGGAGTGACAGGGTGTAATCGATTTCTATTTTTCCTCAGATAAGGTCATTTGCAGGTGTGTGCAGTAATATGAATCTATTTTCGGGATGTATGATGAAATTTGTTTGGCCTTGAAAAATATTGTGTCATCCGTGATTCCATCAAATTTTTATCACGCCCACATGATATGTCTAGACTGTCGATTAGTTGTCCTACGGCCATTGTCTACGATGGACGTTACTCCAAGTAAGCGTACAAAACTTGTAACGCTGTACGAACACACTGGCAAGCCTTACCAGTGAGCAAATCAAAGTACTATAGACTGGTCTGGAAACTCTCCTAATTTAAATCCAATCGAGAATCTGTGGTCAATCTGCAAGGAACGACTACGTGGAATGGACATACGAAGTACTAACATGTGCACTGTGTCGTGTTTCATTGGAAAAATACCAAAAAAAATGTAAATAATAACGGAATTATTCGTTTTGTTTCAATTAATTTGCACAATGGTGTATATATAATTTCTATCTGGCTAGTGGATTATAGCGGTGGTTCGTGACTTTTTGTAGTATAGTCTTGTGAGTTCAATATCTGGCAGGGTTAATACTTAGACATTAAATAAAGATTTTAATTTTGACTTCCCGGAAGCTTACTCAGAGGCACCTGAAGAAGGCCGGGGTAGCGGAAAAACGGCTGAAATGTTGTTATAATGATAACATAGAAGAGGATATAAAAACGAATGTAAAAAAAAATTAATTATACTCTGGATTTTACAAATGAACAAACGACTAATTACGACTGATAAAAAGTAAGAAATGTTATGAAATATTTAAGCTGCTTGAACATGTATCGTTCTGCCTTTCAGGGAGAAAGCAGACGCTGCGTTGGTCTGAGAAAACAGCTGCGTTTGTTTTTTCATCCAAAACCAATAAAAGAGTTTCGTTCCAAATTCCGAGAAGTGTATATGGAGCCTACCTCTAGTTTATTTATGGAGGGTGTGGCTCGGAGTTAATTTTCGAAGTCGACGAACAGCTGCTGCAGGGATCCAGGTTGCTCCAGTCCATGACGAAAAACAACGCAGAAGAAATTTGACAACCATCAGACGAGAATTGAAAGGAACATCAAAGTCACTCCTACATCAAGGAAAAGTCTTCGGCTGGTGTGATTGTTCTATTTTTCGCTGGTACCACGAACTTTGCTTCGAGAATAGTACCAAATTTTTAAAGCTTTTGATAGAAGTATTATCTCCTTTTCTTCATTTTGTGTAGTTTTCTTTTCTGAGGACCTTCTGCCGCATTAGAATTATCATTGTAAAAGGCATATTTCATTTTCATTGATAATTTACACACGTTATTGACCATCATTTGGCACAGTGCAACTTAATTTGTGTAATTCCCTCATTTTTTTGTGTTGACAATAAATTTATCGTCTGTTTTTAAACTCGGCTCGTGTCTGTTTTTGTTGTGTGTCTATATAAAAACTGAATGCTGCTTCAAACATTTGTTTGAACAATTTTTTTTCGTGGGTCTTTTTTTACGAAATAAAAAATCCTATAATATTTGCTTTTGAGCTGCGATGACCCCTTGCAGGGGTTAAATAAAACTGCGGAACTCTCTTGCAGGAGGCAAATAAAACTACAGAAGACGCAACTTTTTAACCACTAGTTAAGGTCTATAGTTTGTTTTTTTCTTTATTGAAATCAATACAATGACAAACCGCTAGATAGATTGTGAAAATATGTCATTTAAAGTCGAGTTGATTTGTTCCGCCCATTTTTATCATTGCCTTCGGGGCTAATATTTAACCCCTTCGGAGTTAATTTCACAAGTGCAGAAACAGAGACGACAGAAAGGAGTTTACTGCCTGACTGAGTTAAACTAACTCAATTACAAAAAAAAAGGGGATCCAACCAAAGTCAGTCATTGTCATTCGTTCTGACCTGATGGAGAGTAAATATTCATGCAACCAGGTACAAAAGAAAGGTCGTATTAGTCTCAGTTCTACTTTTTCCCGAAGCCTAAAGAGCAAAAATAATAGATAGATAGATAATGGAGTGGTTAGAGGTTGGATTTTGTGTTGTGAAAAAATAATGAGATGGTCAGTTTTATTTTTATTTTTTGTTTGCTGGAGAAGAAAGGTATGAGGAAGTCATGGTTCGAGTGTGAATGTTTTACCTATGAAGATGATAGTGACATGGACGGCAGATTCTCGTTATTGATAATATGTCCAGATTGACGTGTAGACACTCCTCTTGTTGACTTGCACTCGCCAACACGTACGTTGATTGTTGACCGTGATGACTTTGCCCGCCCACATCTTTTCATTGATTTCATTATATCTTTATATTAAGTTCTCTACCTTCTCTTCAATAGCATTTCTCTTTAGTCGCTATTATCATCTCTCACCTCACACCTACTCTCTCCATCTGTTTCTTACTCACTCACTTCCTCTCTCTCTCTCTCTCTCCATATATATATATATATATATATATATATATATATATATATATATATATGTAATAGCTGGCCACTCGTATTCAAGGATAATCGTCTACTAGGACAGCTAGCCAATCCCTATTGCAGACTCTCGCTCAGGCACATTTTGTGCTTTTTCAACACCCACAGATTATATTGCAACTATGCTGAGCATACCTTAGTTACAGTTTCTGGGAGAGAGGGTGTTATCTAGAATGATCGACATTTTGAACAACACCAGCACATCAAACCCTTGGTCACGATGACTTCGTGCTAGCACAGTAAGTATTTCGTCTAAACAGTTTCACTCACACGGCTTGAGTCAACCCGTGGTATGGTTTTCAGGCACATTTCACATATATATATATATATATATATATATATGAATGAAGAAATATAGTTTCAAGGTCTGCTATATTTACGGGATAAGTTCTCAATATCAGAGATAGAGCGTATGTAAACATAAATATGAAACAGCCTGTCGCCTCTGAGTGTTGACTTCAATGCTCACTTTTATATTTATATATATATATATATGTGTGTGTGTGTGTGTGTGTGTGTGTAAATATTCTCAGAGGGAGTGTATATTTTGAAGAGACAAAATGAAAAAAATAGAGACAAGAGAAAAATTTATACTTAGCCGACGCGTTTCGTCCACTGAGAGACTTTATGAAGGCAATTTAGGATTTATTTTCTTGCACGGGTTTATATACACAGAAGCGAGGTTGTCATTGGTTTATCAGGGCTTTTAAATTTGAGAATGTTCATGAATGCTCATCAGGTGGTTGAAAGGGTCAGTCAAAGTATGTGGATGGCACAAAGTGGCATAATTCGAAGACGCATTTGAATTCTATCGAGACTGGAGAGTGAGATCTATGCGGCCTCCCCGCAAATGTGACAACAGTACTGCACTCTTGGCCTGATCTGGTCCTTGTAAAGGTAGAGGATAGCACGTGGGGTCAGATACTTTCTGAACCTGTACAGAGAGACGACCATTTTACCTGCATCTTTAGTGATGACACGTATGTACGTGTTTGACTTGAGGCGAAGTTTGCGTTTATGGTTCACTTGTCTTTTAAGTCACCGTGCGTCTCATCCTGTCTGGCGGTAGTTCGGGGTCCGACATATATATATATATATATATATATATACACACACACAGTGCGCGATCGATAAATTGTCGTCTATATTACGCAAAATAGAAAATAACACTAGCATCTCATTTTAACAGATATATTTATCAAAATTACACAAAACTAGCTTGAAATACTAAAGAGTAAATTTATTCAATGGCATCAACCACGAACTCCAGACAACTTCGGAATCTCCTGCAAATCTTCTGGTCGGTCTCTTAGTTTAATTTAGTGAATACTCCCATAATCCGTACCTTCGTTCATTTTTCGTGTTGCAATGAGTTTTGTTGGCCTCTTACTCAACTGCGCCCCGCACATATTAACCAAGGAGGTTGCAGCCTGGAAAGTTTGGTGGACAGATGTAAGGGATTATGTGGTCGCAGAAATTGTCTGACAGCCATGACGAGGTTCTCTTGCTTGTGTGGCATGGTGCAGAGTCCTGTTCCCAGACATATGGTCTTCCAGCAGCCACTCTCTTGGACTAGGGTAGCACTACCTTCTCAAGGACTTGATGTCTGCCTCCGTGTTGAGTTTGAGGCCCTGTGGCAAGATGGAGACATAACATTGCTATCACTAGTGATCACCCCAAACACCTTCGTAATCACCATTAGACTCATCCAACTCTTTCCAAATCTTCTGCACTATTTCCAGATTGACACTGAAACATTCTGAAATGCTCTTATTGGAGCTTCCAGCATGAATTCTAATCAATGCAGCATGCTGTTTTCATATTTTTGGCAGATTGAATTGCATTATGGTGCTCTTTTTATCACAGACGGTGCTCAACTGACCCTACTATACTGTGCAGTCAACAAAATCAAAAACAAACAACACACATGCGCGCAATTAAAAATATAAAATGGCGATAATTTACCTATTGCACCTTCTATATATATATATATATGTGTGTGTGTGTGTGTTTGTGAAAAGTGTGTGTATATAAATATATATATATATATATATATATATATATATATATATAATTATTTATATATTATATGCGCGGTACTTATTAGAAAGCGCTCAATATCAGAGATAGAGCTAACATATATGGTTGGATAGATGTGAGCTTGTGATCCTGGGTTGCACGCTTTAGCGATCGTCAGACAAACTGATTAATTTTTTTAAAAAATTTGGGTTTATGTAGATTGCGTGTATTGGTGTATAGACACAACACCACCCGTATACATACATATGTCATATCCGAAACTGCCCACATATGTTTATATATGTATGAGTCCCGACGGACGACCAAGTATGTATATGTGTCTGCATACATCGATGTTTGCGTTAGTACGATGAAAAAACGACGAAGTTTCCCCCACCACTTCCACAATAACACCAATACACGCAATCTACATAAACCCAAATTTTTAAAAAAATTAATCAGTTTGTCTGACGATCGCTAAAGCGTGAAACCCAGGGTCACAAGCTCACATCTATCCAACCATATATATATATATATATATATATATATATATATATATATATATATATATATATATATTTCTCTCTCTCTCCTTTTCTCTCAGTCTCTATCCCATTCATTGTCTCTCTAATCACTCACAAACATTTTCTTTCTCATACGTACTATCTATATCATTCTCTATCAGTTTCTTTTCTCCCTCACTTTATCTCACATCTCTCTCTTTATCCATCACTCTCTTTGTCTCTCTTTCTCACTCTTTCTTACTTTCTCTCTCATACTCGCTTACCCTTTCGTACACTATTTTTCTATTTCTCTCTCTCTCTCTCTCACACACACACACACACATACACTCGACTTTTCATTTTCTTTGTATTTCTTTCCCTCTTAATTTTTCTCTGACTCCCTTTCTCACTCATTCACTCACTCACTCCCCATTCTCTTTAATATTCTCTCTCTCTCTCTCTCTCTCTATATATATATATATATATATATATATATATATATATATATGTGTGTGTGTGTGTGTGTGTGTGCGTAATAACTCATGATCCATAAAAATTCATCTGTATTGGGATGATTTGATACCTGTTGTAGTTGTGCAAATTTAGGTGTTCGTATCTAACTAGAAGCTACTGTTTTGTATGCTGAATTTCAAGGTAGGTAAATCATTTTATAACCTCTTCTTCTCCTCCCAAGCCCTCCAACAAGCTAAAAACTAATCCTTTAAATATTGTATCTAATGCATATTTCGCGCAAGCAGACAGATAAATATTTGAAATGATTCATATTTTACAATTACATACATGTATTAGCTGTTTGTGGTGTGAGAAGATTGTTTTGCGCCAATCTCCCAAATGTGGAGGCTACTTACCTTGAAAATTACCGTTTGTAACCCTGCTTTTAAAAAAGATGACAGGCAGTTGAACAAAGTGCACAATATTAATATCCAGTCTTGTAAAAGAAAGGCCGATACGTGCATAATCAAAAATATAGACACATGGTAACTTATATATATATATATATATATATATATATATATATATATATATATATATATTTAATTTCAATAAAGGTGCAGTTAATTTACAAATTCATGAATTATTCATACATAAAACCAATACAAAGGTTAATGATTTGAATGGCATTTTAATCATTAACCTTTGTATTTGTTTTATGTATGAATAATTCATGAATATATATATATATGTGTGTGTGTGTGTTATTAAGCTTATCAGACGATATGAAAAGAATTTAGATAAAATAAATAGACAACACTTGTCTATATTATTTAATGAAACATGTATCAATGAAAAACTGCTGCCTAAATACACAATATATATATATATATATATATATATATATATATATATATGGTATCTCCTCAAAAATGACATCATTTAAAATGTGAATATATAAGTAACTACATGTCCCAGGCAAACGAAATTAAATAGGCCCGAACAAGATGCGCACCACCTCTGGACATGACGCACATCAAATCGGTAGTCCAGAACTTATCTCAATGAGAATCTGCCAGATAAATGGATCAGCCGTGTCAGTGATAATGACAATGTGATGCTGAAATGGTCACCACGTTCACTTGGCTTTACCCCTTGTGAATTTTTCTTTGGTGCTAAGTAAAAGGACAGGTCTATATCCTTGTCTTCCTACAGGCGAAGAGGAAATTAAACAGAGAATCACTGAATCACTGGAGAATGTTACGTAAGAGATGCTACTGCGTGTTTGACAGGAGTTGGACTACCGATTTGACGTGTGCCGTGTCACAGGTGGCGCACATGTTAAACATTTGTGAAGCTTTGTGAAATCGATTATAAAATCTACATCCCTTTGAATATCTTGTTTGAATTTTGATAAAAACATCTTTTTTTGTTCAACATAAAACCTATTTAATTTCGTTTGCCTGAGGCATGTAATTACTCAGATATTCACATTTTTAAATGATGTCAATTTTGGGGAGACACTCTGTGCATTAATTCAAATGTTATTATAGCGTATACTTATATTTGTAATAGACGCTCCACTTTTATTTTTAAAAAGTGAGTATTACGTCTATCAGCCTGTGCACTCGAGTGATCTTAACAAAGAAATTGTGCTCTCCGTCGGATATCGAACCTGCATCTCTGTTTACAGAAGAAACCATTGCTATGATCTGATGTGTATTACCACTCTGCTACAAAGAGCGTTGCAGTTTAGCAGGGCTCTATTTCCCCGTTTAAAGAAAGCACATCTTCTCATTCGTATTATTTTACTCGAAAGCCCATAACAGCTCAGTGTTGTATCCGAAACGTAAACAAAGCAGTTTCTAAAGGATTAATGGATTTATTTTTAGTCCGACATTTTTTCATTACTTCAAACGTTATTATATTATATACACGTATTTGAAATAGACGCCCCATTTTATTATTGTTTTAAAATAGTGTATATTATGTCTATAGGTCTGTGCTGTCCAACAGGGATTGAACCTGCTCCCTCTATTTGTAGGAGAAGCTATAGTTGGATCCGATGCGCTGTACTACTCTGCTATGAAGACCGTCACCTTGTCAGAAAGCAGATTTTGTTAAGATTTCTCGAATATATAAAACAAAATTAACCAGTTTAATTTTTTTTTAAATATACTGTAAAAATATTAAACTAGTTAATTTTGTTTAGATAATCATATTTTATGGGGGAGGAAATGATCGAAACGCACTCCCCCTAAAATTTAGATTTAGTTCGCTTTGTAACTTCAACATAAAACGGATCTTGATCAGTGAAACAATTTGGAAATCCTTTGGAATCCGGGTAATTCCTTTAAAGACGACGGAAAGTAACATAAGATAAAGATGTCAGATTCCTACATTCGTACAAATTTTAAACTCTTATGTTCTGAATCCTAAACTCTCCAGTCTAGACCTTAAGGTTCATAGCCTTTTTAGAAGCACCATATAGTATTAAAATTGTAAATTTTACAAAATAATAGTTTAGATAATATTTTTTTAATTTCATTATCCCAAAATCTTTTTTCAAAATGGCCAAGTTCTGTATAACCGGTAGCTGTGGTAACAATAATTAACAAAATAAGGTTTGTGTATTTTGTCTTCCACAAGATCAGTATAAGCAAGAGCGATGGTTAAAATGATAATACCTCGAGACAACACCCCTGACAAACAAAATACTGTTGTTTGTGTAAGGCATTTTCCATCTAATTATGAAACAGTGGTTCTTACAAGAAAAGTGTGACCCAGAAATCCACCATCAATGTTTGATCATTTGCCATAAGTTACATAATCCTCAACCAAAAGCAACAAATAAAACTTCTGCTTCTGTGCAAAATGTGCAAAATGATTGTAATTTCTAGAAAATATTCATGAAAAATTTTATATATTTTTGATGCGATCAAACGGTCAAGTAATTGGAATTGTATCTGACAATAACAAAACCCATCAATCTTTTTTTTTCCAAACATTAGATTTTGGATAATTAAAAGTGACTTGTGCGTACTTTTTGATTATGTCCACCTTTTAAGAAATATTCGGAATAACTGAATTATTGAACCTACTTTTGAATTACAGTTTATTCTGAAGGAAAAAATATGACAGCAAAATGGGAAATTTTAAAAGGTCTTTTTGAGTATAAAAAACCTTAATTTGTTAAGTTGTCGAAACTACCTGATGTAGCAGTTTATCCCAAACCTGTTGAGCGACAAAATATTTCCCATTGTTTAAAAGTTTTGGGATCAAACTGTAACTGTCATTAAAACACACCCATTATTAAATGGTGAGGATACTGCAGAAACTGTTAATTTTATTTTAAAACGTTTCGGTCGTTGTACGCTTCGACCTTCGTCAGGTGATTGGAATGTCGAACTGAACCCTTTATTTCGTTCACTGGGGCAGACTGTTTTAGCTCCATGTGCCATATCTAATGGATGTCAGTTATCAGTTATCTCCTGTTAATTCCCCTCTCCAAGTTCTCCACCACCTTAACCAGGTATTGAACTCACACTCTTTGCGTCCTGTTACTGGATCTAACTAACGCCTTTATCCACTGTGCCATGTGTCCTTGAGGGCACATGGCACAGACACGACACGTGGAACTAGAACAGTCTACCCATTGAGCGAAATAAAGGGTTAAGTTCGACATTCCAACCACATGAAGAAGAAAGCCGGAGCGTACAACGGCCGAAACGTTGTAATAAATATGGCGACAAAGATGAAGACAATAGTCCGAATAATGTAAATAGTGTACATAATACATAACGAAAAAGTTGTAAAACTTTGTAAAATTGTCTTTGTCAAAGAAATATATGGTGACACTAAGAAAAATGATCCACCGAAAAAACTGATATGAGATTTAAATGATCATCATCTGTTATTTCTTTCTAATTCTGGAAATATGAAAAAAATGGATGGAAGGCTATCAAGGAAAAAGAAGGAAATCATTAACAAGAGACACAAGTTTAACCATACAGTGACTTTATCGATGTTTGTAGATATTTGATACGTAGTCGGTTTAATTTTGATATACTTGGTGAATTTACCACAGACTATTTAGAAAATCAATTTGGAAAATTAAAACATAATTCTGGAGGTGCATATTTTATAACAGCTCAAAATGTTTTTGACAAATATTCATATTGAAATAGCTAAACTTCTTAAATTAAATGTTGATGCCAAAGAATACAACTTTGATCCAGGCCACAATGCCTCAAAATATGGATATTTTCTGGATGAACTGGGATGTCAAACATTTGATAACTTACCAGACCTTGAAACTAGGATCCCTAAAGTTAGTAAAATGTCACTTTTGTATATAGCAGTCTATGTTACAAGAAAATATTGTCCCGCAGAAGAGAAAATATTTAATATTTTTATTTTCAAGAATATTAACATTTTTGAAAGACATAGATTACGATCATTTCAATTTTCCACTGGATACCAAGAGGGATACCAGATATTTTTTTTTTTTTTTTGAAATTTTTCCCCTTTTTATATATATTTAATTGTTTAACGCTCCAAATTATCCTGTTAATTAATTCTTGTTAATATCAATTGGTATCGATTTTTAAAACTATCTGTACTGGTAATATCTATTATTATATCAAAGTGAAATAAGTATTTTCTTCATCTTCTATGAAACAAATTGTACATGTAAAAAAAATCACAATAAATTTTGTAAATCTTATCAAAACTATTGTTTCTCTGAAATTCACATTTTTTTATAAAGTATTTTGAGACTTTGTTGATACACGATTTTGTAAAATTCTGAAATTGCTTTCTGATTATATTATGTAAATATATTTTCTGTAATCAATTAACACTAAACAAATTAATTCATTATTTTGCAATATCATCTAAAATGTCTAATTCATGGTGAATAAAGGGATTTTTGTGCATTTAGTTACTTTATAGTATTTTTGTTCTTTCTTTGTACATTTGCATTTATGGAATTATGTCAATAATTGGAAGATGATTCCTAATATTATATATACTTTCTAATTAACTAATTACTGGACATTACTAACAAGTTCCTTGCTAAAAATGTTGACAGTAATTGTTATTTAGTAGTAATTTAGGTTTCTACATGTCCGCCCCAGTCGTTGACATCATTTGCATGGTTGCCAGGCCTGGTATAAGGAACGCCTTGCTTCAAACGAATAAATCCTTTCAATCTTAAAGATGACACATCTTCCGACTCTATAGACTGGCGCTGCAAAAAGAAAGAGTTTTACGAAAACAAAAAAAAAACACTTTATTTGAACTATCCCAACAGCAACAACAACAAGAAATGGATAGCACATATAATTAGAGGTAAAATAATGATATAATCAAAATGTTGTCTTTTCATACTGCCTTTAACAAAAGCTTAGGATTGGAAATCATATCAATACTAGAGAGAGCTATAACAGCTAGTGGACTGGGGAAGACTAATTTCCTGGAAAAAAAAAACCCTGTTTTACAAGACTTTATAAATTTCAGGCAGGAGTAATTCTAACTGTTTGGTGAATGAATGCCACTTGTTTCCTGTATGGAAACGGTTAATTTTCACCGTATCATTGACAGTGCCAGACTGTGTCTGAAAACTGATAATGTCTGGTGATAATGTTGGGTTGCCGTATCAGTGATAATGCTGTTTCTGCCCATAAACGTCGTCTGTCGTTTGAATCATCTGGTGAAGGCTTTGTTGGAGGCATTATAAATATATTATATAAATTACACAGGTAGAGACGCATACATAACCTGTGTATATTTGTGTGGGTGTGCGTGTGTGCAAATATTGGTGCATGATGCAATTAGTCTGATATAGATTTCAACCTATATAGCATAATGCATATAAAATGCATTCATCTTCTTTTAATCAAGAAATATGCATAGCTAAAACAGTTTCTTTTTATCATTTCACTTCAAGCAAGGCGGCAATGCTACACGATCGCAGGTGCGGATTGCAGGGAGTGAAAGTGAAAATGAATGAGAAAACTAAGAATAGAGGGGATTGAGTGAAGGACAAAAGATGAACATGATTCAAGAAGATAGAAGATGGCGAATGACGTTACATTTACATTTTTGGTGATTGTATTTACCAGGGAAGCAAGTAACCGGAAGGGAGTTCAACAGTTTAGAAGTGCGAGAAAAGAAACTGTTGGAGCTGAAATGGCGGTTCAATTTAGCTATTTCAGCAGTAAAAGGGTGAGACCTATATGCATGCTTAAATTCTTGTAGTCTGGTCACCAGGTTAAAAAGCTCGTCAGAGCAGTTGCCATGAAAATATTTGTAGACAAGACAGAGGGAAGCCACATGACGTCTGTGAGAAAGTGAAGTCGAGATGCCAGGTCAGGATCGATTACATTACAGATCCTTCTTTGGATTTTATCAAGAATCTCGAGATGTACAACAGCAGGATAACCAGACCAGTTATGGCAACAGTATTCAATGCATTTGACGGATAGTTGATTTGTAAATGTGCAAGATAAACTCTGACCAGAAACATTTTCTGGCACGACACAACTTTCCTTGCAGTAGATGCACCTATTAATTCGATGTAGTCGCTCCACTTCAAGTCAGTGGAAAACGTGAGGCAAAGAGAGCGCAGTGTGTTGCTCTCCTGAAGTCTAGCGTCAGCCATGCTGATGGCAAGCAGAAAAGGTTTCTCTATGGCGGTTAAATTAAAGTAGATTTGTTTTGGGGCGTTCAAATTTACAAGCCATTTCCTGTCCCGGTTAACCATTGGAACTTCTTTTCAAAGGCAGCTGCCAGGTTTACGTTGACAGATTGTTATTGAGACTGCAGTAAATGGCAGTGTCATCTGCATAAATGCCCAATCGGGAACTGATGACCGAGGAGACCATTGATGAAGATCATAAACAACATAGGATAGAGCCTTGGGAAACACCCGCGTTCGTGTAAAAGAATCTAGAAGCGAAACTGTTCAAAACGACCTTCATTTCACGATTGGATTAAATCACACAATTGTCCTGTGAGACCGTAGCCCTGGGGCTTGCGTAGAAGGTCAGCATGCCAAACCAATTATACTGAGCATCTTACGGGTGTAGCTTTATGTCACACACTACTTGGGTTATGAACAGTATAACCTTTTTAAAGGCTTTATCTCTATCTATAAAAGGCAGGATGTGCGTGTGTGTGTGTGTAACGAATGCATGGCCGCAATTTTCGACAGATTTGCACCAAAATTTACATGCACATGCTCCAAGTTAGCGGAAAGGTCAAGACTGACTTTGCATTTCCCAACTCCCATCGATAGTGGAAATAATTGATTTTTTCATGCTTCTACGGCAGTTTTCATGTAGTTTGCGGCTATTTTCTACTGGCCAGAGTGAGAGCCTATAGCTGGCTGCCACGAATAGGCAGGAAGATTCTATTGGCCAGCGTGAGAGCCAACAGCTGACTGACACGAATGTTAATATAGCATGCTAGCATGCAAAAAAAATTCGATAGCTGCATTCGTTACAAGTGAGAAAAATTTAAATCTGCATGGCACTTTACTCCAATTGGCCCATTCGCTTGCTTAAACTCAACGTTGATTCTGATTCCGCAGAACTGGGTTGGATGTGAAAAAGTATTTGTTGTTAACATTCTTTTTTCATTCGGTTTTTCCAGTTACGAGTCCCTTTTTGAAGCTGATCGTTTTGTGTTCATTTTATTTAGTTCTTTTTTCATAACAGATTTAATGTTTAGTATAGAGCTTAGAAAAAATTCGCAGTGTGAGATAGGCAAGAAATAAGGCATGTAGCAACATCAGCACGGCAAAGGGCACTCCTTTAAAGGCAAGGAAGGGCAAAAATATTTTAAGTCAAGTGATAGCGATTGCTGTGTGAGTCGTACGATTTTTGAATCAAGTACGGGAAACGCTGGGCCATCCTGCTAGTTCATATATAAAGAGAAGTCGACAGATTTATCAGAACTAAATAATTTATTTATAAGAACTAAATTTCCTAACAGTTGGTATCCGAAGGAAATGTGAGAATTAGTAAGGCTTGTATGCCTAAATCACTATTATCCTCGCCTAAAATACTTACAATCTAAAAATATTTTCTGGCTTTAAATAATCTGCAAAGGGTTGATAAGCCGTAAAAAAACGAATCAATCAAGCAGCTTCTCCAATAAGGCAGGACATGACACAACATCGATTTTATGTGGGGAACCCATACACATACGTATGCATGTGAGACAAAGAGAAAAACTGGGCCTCGACCACTGTTAGGCTGGCGTCGACATTACACCGACGCCGCCTCTCTTAGTGAAATGAGGGATGTGTTGCCGCAGGATTGGAATCTCTGGAAGCAATCACTTTCTCACATCAAAACTGAGGAAAACAGTTTAATCCATTTCAGGCTAAAAGCGAAATATTGTGCTGCGTAACTACTGAATCGGCGTGACTAATGAACGGAGCGCTCATCTGAACATCTACCATGGAAATAGCGTTAGGTTTGCTAGGTTGCGTCTGTGGTGAAAAGAGGCGGCAGATGCGAAATAATTCATCCCTCCACAAAGTCGCGTAAAGGAAAATTTTCAATTCTGTCAAGGATGAAAAATAATGTTTGAGTAGTTTCAGCCCAGACATAGCAGAAATAGTCTGACTCTTCTAAAGATAGGGATGTAGGTATTTTCTAAAACCATAGAATTATCCTGTTTAACTGTTAAAAATCCATCATATTTTACAGAAACAGTATCGCTAATCCATGTGTAAGTTTCATTTTACAGCTTCAGTTTGCTAAGTTTGGAATTTAGAGTTGACTTTCTCTCTAACCGATTGCCAACCACGATTAGAGAGTCTAGTTTTTCTGCTATTTAACCCATATCTGTTGGGAGAAGAGACATATTCATACATTTCTTAGGCGATCTTTGTACAAAAAAGGAATGAATCGAACTAATGTATTCGAACTAGGATCATTCAGTTTTTACGGTTTATCAACTTGCTGGTTATTTAAAGATAGAATCTTTTTTAGATTATAAGAGTATTTTTTAAGATAATAATGGTTTAGTGATACAAGTCTTACTAATTAACTCATAGCTGGGCTAGAGAGAAGTGGTGAATGCATACCTTTCCTATGAGTGTTTGCGCATAAGTGAATGCATAACGAACCCAATGGGAATTGAAACTCGGTTATCTAGTTCACAATTCCGAGCCGTTA
>OZ010581.1:125405677-125478177 GCA_963932145.1 Acanthosepion lycidas
TTATCATATTTATTCCTTTATAACTTCAAGTGTTATTTTAGCGGATACCCGTATTTGAAATAGACGCCCCGTTCTTGTACGGATATCCATATAGAGTCTGAAATAATAAAAATGCTGGATTAAGTCTTTAGAAATCCTTACTAAACTCCATCAAATATATCAGAATTTTTACGTATCTGTCTATGTATATATTTATCTACCTACATATATATATATATATATATATATATATATATATATATATATATGTGTGTGTGTGTGTGTGTGTGTTCTTTTCATTTTATGTGCCGTGTCCTTTCAGGACATAGGCGGTCATGGCCCTCCACTTCCTCCTATCCCTTGTAGCTCTCCCTCTGCCACCCCCCCACAGATCACATTCTGTCATCCATTTTTTAAGGTCGCCAGGTATGTCATGCGTTGTTTTCCCTTGTCTCTCTTTCGCTCTATTCGACACGTGAGTATCAGATTCTCCAGACCCTCCTTTCTCATTACGTGTCCCAGAAACTTCAGCTGCCTCTTCCTGATGTTAAGTATAAGCCTCCTCCTTGTTTGCATTCTCTCTAAGACCTCGTTGTCCATGATATCTTTGGCATCCTTCTGTAGAACCACATCACCGCCCGAGTTTCTTCTTCATTTTCATCCTATACAGATTCGATTTCTATATAAAATCGGTCTTGCTAACCGAAACGCTCCTCTGTGGCGAAATCGATAAAAGCACGTCAGGCTATATGACTGTTCCCTATAGGATACAGGTTCGATTCCTGTCGGAGGAGGCATATTTTCTATAAGAATTTCTCAGACATTCAGGCCGGTAAATGTTGTTAATACTGTTTATTATAAAACAGAGTATGTATTTACATATTTGTATCTATAAAAGAACGTATAAACATAAAAATGTCTTTATATATATCGTCCACCGCAAGGAAAGTTGGCTCCCTGTGCCGCGCCAGGAAATTTTTCTCCCCGGAATTGATCCTCTAGATCTACAAATCAACAATTCGTCCTTACATGGAGTATTGCTGCCATATATTGTCTGGAGCCCCTTCTGTTTGCCTTGGGGTTCTTGATAGGCTCCAGAGTCGGATATGCAATATAATTGGCCCTGCTCTGGCATCTCGTCTACAGTCACTTTCTCACAGATGCGCCGTCGCCTCTCTCTGTCTGTTCTACAAATACTTTCATGGCAATTGCTCCGAGGAGCTGCATTCGCTGGTTCCCAGAATTCATGAATTCAAGCGCCCTACGAGGCTGGCATCCCGCTCTCACCCCTTCACTGTCGAAACTCCTAAATGTAGCCACCTCTTCTACTCCAATAGCTTCATGTCTCGCACCTCTTGCCTGTGGAACTCCCTTCCCTATTCCAGTTTCCCTGAGAGCTATAATCTCCAGCTATTCAAATGTAATGTCAATCGACAGCTCCAGTTGCTTTGATCTATCCACAACCCATCTCCTCATCCTTTCTTCTATCACTGCTATCTGATCTTCTGTAATCCCTTGCGTCCTAGTGGTTTCTCGCCTTGCTTGGGGTGAAACGCTTAAAACATATATATATATATATATATATATATATATATATATATATATATATATATATATTTGTAATTTCATGCGTCGATAGATTTGTGCAGAGCGCCCAGGTTAGTGCCGCTGTGTAAACGATTACTTTTAATAGAAGCTTCGTCTGGGTGCCTTAACTCACTCCGGGAAAGGACGAAGATCTTCGAACGTAAAGTCTACGTCATGACTGTGTTTCCTGTTGGATACCTAAGTTTTATTCCCAAAACGTCATACAAAAGTGGAATTTTCTAAAGCAGAAAAGAGGCTCCGCCATTATTAAGTAAAATATTCCTTCATGTAGGAAACGTTGTGTAAATATTTGCAATCATTGAAAAATAAATAAAACAGGTAAACAAAAAAATTTTCAACATTTTCTTTACAGAGCTGAAGATACCGATTCCGCAGCCAACCGTTTTCCTTCGTTTCTCTCATTACGTCTTTTGATAAAATATCATTATGCCTTCTTCTGTCTGCCATTAAAGATCATGGTCCTCCACGACTTCCTATCCTTCGAAACTCTTAGTATATTTTATCTTTTCGACTTCCCTCCCAGCCTATGTTCTGCCATCAATTTGCACAAACACGTTAGGTAGGTTATGCACTGTTTTCCTTTCTTTTACCTTCAAAATTTGCCTTGCGTGTTAAATTTTCTAAGCCCTCTTTCCTCATTATGTGTCCAAGAAATTTTAACTATTTCTGATTCTAAGTATAAGTGTCTTTTTTAGCTTCCATTTGCTTAAAACTTACTCATTACACAGATTTTCAATCCATGGTATTCTCAGCATCCTTCTGTAGAACCACATTTCTATTGCCTCAAGTCTCTTCTTCATCTGTTCATTGTCATATAGGACGACCGAGATTATATATAGAGTTCATTACCCTTTGTTTATAATGAAATTTCCCAATATCTTAATACTTTGCTTAGCTTTTGGAAGGCATCTTTCTCTATCCTAATGCAACTTCGGATTTCGGTGTCAAAACATTTCCGAGATATTTACATTTTTGATTTTACCGATTCTTTTTTTCTACATATAGTGTAAATTCTTATATTGGATTCCTGCATATATTCATTACTTAAAGTCACAATGAGAATTACCAAAGAAACCAGAGATTGTCCCATCATGCATTGCCATGTAGTAGGATCGATATCACATAATAGTCTTGATGCACTGGAACAGAAGCAGAAGGTTTACATTATTATTTGACCTTTTCCTGACAAAAAAGAAAAATTCCTGGGGAAAAGTTTTTCTCCTTGGTGATGATCAAACCATGATCAAAAACGTTAAAAACGACGAAAAAAAATCTCCAAACAGCTTCTGCGTGATCTTGAACCAAACCAAACTGGGATTCGAACTCCACTTTTCAAGCCAATAACCGTTAAGCCACTTGTATATCAAAAATTTAGAAAAGTATGCTTCTATTTCAATAGAATATTTTAAAATATCACATCTGACTTTGTTGACGATATTTAATACAGTCAGTTATGTGTTATGCGTGATACAAGGCAGATTTTTCCCGCATTTCTTTCTGCAGTAGACCAGTTGCCATCCAAGGCTATAGAACCCGGGCTGTTCTGCTATTTACCCATAGCTGGGGGAGAAAGGATTCATGCATTTTTCAACGATTGGAATTCCAACTCTGCTCTCTGATTCCACAATCTGAGGCCCTAGCAATTATTCCACTGTGCCTCCTGAGATTTGTTTGGAGTTTATGATTAACATTTCTTATAAATAATATATTAATAATAATTCAATAGATTTATCTGGCTCTGGCGACCGGTGTATCCGCAAAACTTTGTAATTTGTCGAAAGATAAGTCATTTGAACCGTTATCAAATAAATTAATTAATGTCACTTTCTTGGCTCGTCTTGAAATTCACGTATTTTTGTAGGTGTTATTGATTTGGATTATTATTAATATTACAGTTCAGGGGTTGTTTTTTGTTTGTTTGTTGTTGTTTTTTTTGTGGGGGTGTTCTGTTTTTGCTTTTTGGGGTTATATTTACTCATAGTTAATCCAATAGAAGGTCATTCAAAGTAGAAATTAAAAGCAGAAAAGAGGAAAGTAAGACTGTTACGAGGACGAGTATAGGATAAATATCGGTTGACATTGGACTTAAAGAGATCAAGTAGTAGAGACTGTAGTTGTCAGAGAAGTATTCTCTCGGGAGTAGCTGTTTAGGGGAAAAAGTTGCCTGGAACTTGCGTTTTATCAAAAAGAATGGGAATAGTTTTCCACCATGGCTACAGCAAAGCGGATCCTAACCGTTAAACATCTGAGCTTGTGTCACTAAGGAATGTAACTCGTCCGAACCTCTGTCATAGTAATTAGCGATAAAGTAGGGAAATGCTGTCGGTGTTTTGCCCGTGGGAAAGTGGTTGCATGGTGGAGAATAATTCATCACCCACATAGCAACATAAGTGCTATTGAAGTCTGCCGAAACTTGACGGTAAGGGCTGGGGTTGCCCAGCCCACACATGTCCGCAATACTCCATTCTTGGTCAGATCTGACTCTTATGAAAATAGAGCATTGCCCCAGGAGTTAGGTATCTTCTGGAACGATGCAATAGACCGAGCATTCTTCTAGAATGTTTTGGCATGGCATCCAATGCACGCGTTTCATTTGAGATCGTGAGTGAGTTTGCGCCTCAGTAGGCATTAAAATGAAGGAGCTCGTTTGAGGGTATGACCCCCTCAACAGAATTGGTGCAGGTTTAGGGTCTGCTTGCTAATGATTAAATTTTGCGAGGAACCTGAAGATGTATGTGTATCTCAAATTGAATAACCCATATATATATATATATATATATATATATATATATATATATATATATATATATATATATATATATATTCTGTTTACACGTTATTTTTATAGATACAATTTATTAAGTAAATGCTCTGTTTTAAGTTAAATTACATTTACCGGCCCGAATTTTCGAGAAATTTCGTAGAGAATATGCATTAAGAATCGAAACGTGTATTCCTATACGGAAACCGTGATCTGACGTGCTATACGATTTAGCTACAGAGAAGCTAATAGTAAAATATATTAATAATTGTCGGATTTAATCCATTTCATTACATGTTGTCATTGTTTACGTTAACATACGTTTCGTGAGCAGATATGATCGATCGAGAAACAGTAATTTGGATTTTCTAACCGGTCGCTTTTCTGTAGCTAAATGGTATAGCACGTCAGACAAAATGACGGCTTGTAATGGACTTAATCCATTTCATTTTATATATATATATATATATATATATATATATATATATATATATATTTGGATTTATTTTAACCCGAAATTTTTTATTACTTCAAATGTTATTATTGTCATGATAGTTTGGTTTGTTTATCGGCATATCAATTCCTTATCGGTCATTTACTGCTGAAATTGAATTTCTTTGGGAACTTTGGTATTATTTTTATTATTAAAATCTATTGCTGGACATTTTGTATTTTTATACTTTTATTGTGTTTTGATCCCGGTTTAGAGTTTCACTATTTTCCCATAGCTGGGGCCCTAACAACCGCTGCCACCCCGGCTCAAGGTGGACCTGGAAACACCAGCAATTAAGAGGTGATTCAATGCTCCTCAAAGCCTCCTGATCAGAGACCTTGTTGTTGGAAGTAGGTTATCGTCTTAAGCAGGATGTCAAACGTTATTATACTGGTAACTCGTAACCATTTATAACGTATCCACGTATATTGTTTATTGGGGGTTTCGATTATGCAGCTGTAAACTGTTTGAAGTCTTAATAAAAATAAAATTTTTCTAGGTTTAATAAAAAAGTGTCGTTTATTTCCATTAAGAGTATCCTCTAATGATAATGATTGATTGGTTGATTGTTTGTTTTTTGTGACTTTTTTCAGGGTATTTGAAATTAAAAATGTTTGTGATTGTAAGAAGTTTAGGGAGTTAATAATGAGTTAGAGATACAAATCCTATTAATTAACCCATAGCTGGAGGAGAAGAAGTCTATTCATGCCTTTAATAGGAATATTTGTGCGTTAGTGAATATAACGAATCCCGCTAGAATTAGAACTCGGATCTCTGATTTCTAATTCTGATCCATTATCTATTACACCATCCGCGCATCCAAGTTTACAGCATTTGATATTCCCAAGCGTTCACCCATGACCATTGCTTAATGTCGGTTCTTATGTAAGTCGTAAATCTCTCTATATATATAAAATAAGGAAATGAACACGATGCATAAAGATGGCGATTACGTTAAAAGCATTATCTTCAATGGCAATAAGAAGAGACAAATTTCAATTGCATTCTGAATAGACCAAGAAATTTGATTTCATTCAAACATTATATTTAATTTTTTAAAATTTATATCCTCTTTTTTTTTTTGTTAAAATCATGAACACTCGGGCTATGTTTATAAATTATTGACATTAAAGATTATTGCATTTAATTTCAGGTAAATAAATTTACCTTCCTTCCCTCTCCCTGTCTTTCATTGTATCACGTTTTTATTCAATTTCTATCAAATTTCTTTCTTTTTTTCATTCTATGGTATGCTTCTCTTTGTATTTTTTTTAAGTTTTTGAATGTTTCTTCTTCTTTTTCTGTTAATCATTCTTTTTATTTATATATTCTTTATTTATTTCTTTATTGTCTATCACACGGACAACACATGGTTCTTGAAAATGACCTCGACGGTCGAAATTACTTTATTTTATTCAACTTTTCTCACATTTCTTTCACTCTTTGTTTCTTTTTATCTTCGATCCTTCAATCTTTTTATTTCTTTCTGCTTCTCCTCATGTTTTTGAATTTGTCTTTTTTCTTTATTTATTTTCTCCCCTTCCTGTAATGTATGTATGTATGTATGTATGTATGTATGTATGTATGTATGTATGTATGTATGTATGTATTTCTTTCATAATGCATTTTCATTTGAAATTTAATTCACTTTTTCCATGATTCCTTTCCTATTGAGTTTAAATTACATATATATATATATATATATATATATATATATATATATATATATATATATATATATACATACGTATGTATTTGTGTGTGCCTGTGCACTGATATATAAAAAATGCTCCACTGTATAAGTCAAACATATAGTGATCAGTCGCGTTTGATGAGGAAAAAGAACCTTAAAAAAGCCTGTGACATGGAAAATAGATATCTTGCTTAACTGGACTTAAGAAATACAAAGAAACGCAACGAATATGACAAAAGGACGACAGTGGGTTTTAAAAGCAAACTTTTTATCAGAGTAAAAGTAATCTCGTAGGAGATAAACATTTGGGTTACGTAAACAACGTTTAAGAAAAAAATGTTAGGAGTGTATGGGTTTGTCGTTCGTCAACTAGCTTACAAAGATGAATAGAAAGATTTGCGATTTCGTTCGTTAGGCGAGAGATGCTAAAAATGTTGCCTTCGAAAAAGAAAAATGGGACTTGACTCACGTTGCACAGGAACCAGATTTCGACGTCAAAATCAAACAAGTGCAACAAATTTAAATATCTGGGAAGTTTAAATGGATAACGGAAAATGTGACACCGAAATCCGAAGGTGCACTGGATTAGAGAATGATGCCTTCCAGAAGCTAAGCAAAGTATTAAGAAACAGGCTAATTTCGACAGAAACAAAGACTCTGTTTATATTTCTAAGATGAGATATTATAATTATTTACATTATTTACATTGTCCGACTGTTGTTCTCATCTTTATTGTCGTGTTCACGGCGTTTCACTTCGGCCTTCTTCAGGTCATTAGAATTTCGAACTGGACCCTTTATTTCGTAGATTGTTCTAGCTCCACTTGCCATGCCTCTTCCGGATGTCTCTCTCCAATACAACTCTCCAAGTTTTTTGTTCACACTGCCATAAAGGAGAACATGACTAAGAACTGCAGTAAGAAATATAAAGCAGAAACAAGCCGCCCCCTTAAGGTAAGACTGCAAGAATATCGTAAAGCCGTAACACAAGAGGAAATAGAAAAATCAGGCATAGCTGACCACATATGGAGGGAAAAGGGAGATCACCGCCTTCTGTGGGATGAAGTTAAAATAATAGACAGAGAACACCATTGGAAAATATGAAAAACTTAAGGAATCAGTGCATCTGTTGGGACACATAAATTTCCTAAGCCGGCCAAGCGGAGAAATGAATGCCAGAAAAAAGTAATAATAGCAACAAAATTACAATATGAGCTCCGGAAAAAATGTTTACGGATTAATATTAAGTTTATAATTCACAAAAGTACATACACTGGTGTCTTCAAGGACACAAGCCTCAGTGGATAAAAGCATTGGTTAGAATAAGGACACAAAGTAACAATGATGCAGTTCTACTGACAGATGTTGACGATGTAATGGACGGTGCATGTGATCAACGAGGAAGTTTAAAAGAATATAGGAACTACAAGGCAACTTAAACATAAACATATAATTAGAAAATAGGACATGCAGAATTTGACACTCACATGTCATATTGAGGTGAAGAGGGGCGTAGAGAAACAGCGAGAAAACTACTAAACGATTTATGTAAATGAAGGAAAATTAACCACGTGGAATATTTTAGTATTATTTTACAAAAACAGCTGTAATTATAGACCTATAACTTGCTGTCATATGTACCGTGCCCCACGTAGGCGATAATTTCTTATCCATTCTATTTCTTAATAATTGTTTTGTTTTTGTTATTTCTCCTAGACCCTGTTCTGCCATCAATTTATTGAAGCTCCAAGATTTTCCAAGCCCTTTTCCCTCATTATGTTCCCTAGAAACCTCAACTGTCTCTTCCTAATGTTAAGTATAAGTTTCTTTTGTTTCCATTTTCTCTAATATTTCATCGTTGTTTACTATACGGTCCATGATATTCTCAGCATCCTTCTGTAAAACTACATTTCTGTTGCTCTCTCCTCTTCATCTTTGAGGAGAGTGTCCAGCATTTTCTGCGATATAGAAGGACTGATATTACATAACAGTTCAGTACTCCTTTCTTTTTTTCTGTTGCTTCAAGTCTCTTCTTAATCTTTAAGGAGATTGTCCAGCATTCACTGTCTTATATGAGGACTGGTATCATGTAATAGTTCAGTACTGTTTTCATTGTTTCTTTTCTGTTTCTTAATACTTAGCTTAGGTTTTGGAAGGCATTTTTGGCTGTCCCAACGCGCCTTCGGATTTCAGTGTCACACTTTCCGTCCTCTATTAAAACACTTCCGATATATTTGCTGGATTATAATGTAGAAAATGATCAATAGACAACTTGCTTAAGAAATCACCTAGTCGCTTGACAATCGAGGAATCCAGCATATGGAGCAGGAAGAATGGAGGAAAAGCAGCAAAAAGCGTCACCAAAGATTCTTCAATCAAAATTACTAAAAGAAGAACTAACACAGTGTTGATAGACAGAAAAAGGTAATCGACTTAGTCTTGAAATAAAAAGAGAGTACAAGCTTTAATTTCAGTTTGCTTCAGGGACGACAGTTTGTTTCTGCCAAATACTCTTTTGTAGATCATCAAGGAATAAATTTTTGTAGGAAGCAAAAGAAGGATAACGCCATTCTCTAGTGTCAATGGTAACGTTAATGGTAATTATTATATTCCAGCTTGTTGGGATGAACAATTTATTGAAAATAAAAGAGAAGTGTATTTTAACACATTATAAAATTTCTATTCAGAGAACAGCAAGGAATAGTTTGGATTTATACCATGAATTCCACATGCCTGTCAGCATGTTACGATGTTGGATTTAGAAGTGCCCGCTCATACAAGGGAAATAACTCAACTGTATTATGAGTTACTGTTCTTTAAAGAAGAGTAAGTTACCTTCCCCTAACAGTAATATTAGCCGCTTTCCTACAATGAATAGCTCAGTAATTCTGAGCCAAGATCCGCTTTGCTACTTCCACATGGTTGAATCATCCTCATTCCCTCCCTATACTATGGATAAGAAGAACTCAGAAAGCTTCTTTCCAAGAACCGCTACTTTATAGAACAGACTCCCCAGAGGATGCTTTCCGGAATACTACAATATCCTCCTCTTCAAGTCTTGGTTCAATAGTTATCTATTCGCCATATTCTTGTAACCTTTACTTCCTACTTCTTCCGCTTGCGTTCATATCGCACCTCATTTAGTGCTCCTCTGTCTTGAGTGGCTCTTGGACCATGTATTGGCTGAAGTTTAGTAAATAAAAAATAATAAAAAAAATAGCAACCAGTCAAAATATACGTGACTGCCTTTCATTTGCAGATTCTTCACGTAATCAATGAAATGGGATTGCAGCAAAAGAAAAGGCATTTTTCAAACACAACTCGTGAAGACGATATCGAATGAAAACACACAAACAAGAAATCATTTGAACAAAAATGAGGAAATAAAATAAAGACTGAAAGATGGAAAAGGAAAAAACTAACTGCCTGGTATTGGGATTTTGTTTTGTTTTGTTTTGTTAACATTTTCAGCTGCAACCAACCATAAAGATTCCATCTCTTGTATTAGGCTTCCTTATTAACCGCCAATATTGAAGACCCCGCAAAATGATTTGACGAAACCGTCAATTTTCCTCCATAAGCTAGTCTTTAGTCGCCTCTCTGCAGCTATTGGACATTGACGAAGATAAGGAGTCATTTAGTTTGCGTTGAGTAGGATAGGGTTGGATAAACTGATGTTAATAATTATTCTTTTTTCTTTTTTTTTTTTTACTTCTGTTTGTCGTCAATCACGGAAGACAGCGTGGGAACTAGTTTACTGGACATTACAACAAGAAAGAGTGCCTCTCTTTTTTCTTTTTCTTTAATTTTTAATTATTCTTTTTCTTCCTCATATTCTTTCTTTCCTTCTGGTTTTCTTTTTTGTTATTTTCGTTTTTCGTTTCTGTTTGCCTTTCTTCATTTTAATACTTCCATTTTTTTTTCTTTTATTACTACCTCCATCTCATAATAGTTGTTATATTTCATATAAACATAATTAGGACAGAAGGCTTAGAAAATTTAACACTTACAAGTAGAGAAAAATATCAAACAACATAGTTGACTAGTTTGAAAAATAAATTAAGGAACAAATACGACAATGATAAATTATAATATTAGCACTTTCCTTATAAGGAAGCATTCGGCTTTCATTGATCAAGCAACCAGTTCTACTTGAATTACGCTTTTCTTCACCCGCTGATCGTCATGTGGAATCTGTAGTTTAAAAAAATAAAACTTATCTCATGGACGTTCGTACATAAAAAGAATCTCGTGAGGAAGCCATATTGTTTTTATGCTGACAAATTAACGCAAAATCACGGCGACCACGAGATTTGAGAAAATATAAATATGCAGTGTACGAAAGACTGGGGGGAGAAAAAGGAAGTTAGTCTACAAAAGACCAGACAATACGACAAATACATCTTCAACCTATTTCGGCGTACATATCAAAGTGTAGTATCTATTTTTATCTCTAACGGTAATGGTAATATTAACCGTTTCTTTATAAGGAAACATTTGAAATTCATTGATAGAACAGCCATTGCTACTGTCGACAGGAATTTATAAAATCTTTATCTTCAAACATTTTCAGGAAAATATTAGGTTGGTGCAAAAATAATGAAGTAATAATGTCGTTTTTTGACGTTAAAAATAGGTGAAAAAACGACATTATTACGTCATTATTTTTGCACCAACCTAATAGCTTTCTCAAGTCCAGTAGCTGTTATCGCTCTTTCCAGTATAGATGTAGGCTACATTCCTAAGATTTTCAGGGAAATAGGTTTCTCAAGTTGAATAGCTGTTATCGCTCTTTCCTGTATATATGGAGGCTACCAACCTAATCTTTTCGCGAGAACAGGTTTCTCAAGTCTAGTAGCTGTTATCGCTCTTTTTAGTATTGTTGGCATCTTCCTTCTTAATCTTTTATTTGAAGTAGTGTAAACATAATTTTGGTTGTAAATTTGCAACGTTTATGTAAATAATATACGGATATCTTTCCTTAGATGTTTATAAATTTACACTGTTCGATTATTAACGTTAAAAACGAACTATTTTAAATTACAAAATTGTACTTGGAGTAAACGAAAATTACTTACAATTTAATATATATTACTTATAATAAATTCTTTCTTGTCGTCAATTTTGTCGGCACCAATACACTAGTATTTATAGAAAAGGCACAATGAAGCTACGTTACGGCGATAGGAAAGTGACTGAAACCGAGATACCAGATCAGGACCAATAACATTGCAGATTTTTCTTTGTATTTCATCAAGAATCTCTAAAAATCATATTAGAAACATCAGATTATATGTAAAAGCAATATTCAACGCATGAACGAATGGTAAATCTATAAATGTGCAAGATATTCTGGCGAGAAATACAAGGTGTCCATAAAGTCCCTTTACAATTAAAAAAATACAGTAAAAAGGCAATTGATGAGATATCTTAATCAGATTTGTTCTATGCACCCAATAGTTCTGAAAGTCTTTAATCACCTTGCATTTGTGTATTTCAGGCATACTGTTGATGAAAGAGGTACTGTTAAATGAACCCCTAAGATTTCCAGGAAGGTGGATTAGAAGGGATTGGCCAATTCCCTGGCCACGTCGTTCACCAGATATCACTCGCCTGGACTTCTTTCTATGTGGTTATGTTAAAGACATCGTGTGTCGAACAAAGATACGGGACATCATTGACCTAACGCGAAAGGTCACTAATGAGATTGCCACTCTTGATAAGCCTATGCTACAGAGAACATAGCAAGAAATCGAAAATCGTCTTTATGTGCTTCGTGCAACTAATGGTGCCCATATAGAAGTGTATTAAATTAGTTTAAAGAAAACTTCAATATCTACTCCTCATTTTGTAACAATTTTTACATATTTGTCTACATATATATATATATATATATTGTACAAAGTAGAGTCTAATAGTGTTATAACAACCTTGGAGAATTCCAGTAAGATATCTTTAATCATTTCTAAGATACAACGGTTCAACACTTAATCTAACAATTGAACAATTTTGCTGTTACACATAGTATATATATATATATATATATATATATATATATATATATGTGTGTGTGTGTGTGTGTGTGTGTGTCTGTGTGTCTGTGTGTGTTTGGTGTCCATAAAGTCGCTTTACAATTGAAAATATAGTATAAAGGCAGATTTGCTCTCTGTACTCAGTAGTTATCACAGTTTTTTTGTTTTTTTTAATCACATTGCATTTGCGCATTTCACATACCCTGTTGATGAAAGAGGTACTGTTAAATGAACCCCTAACATTTCCAGACCGATGAATTAGAATGGATTGCCCAATTCCCTGGCTACCTTGTTCACCAGATGGATATCACTCGCCTGGACTTCTTTCTATGTGGTTATGTTAAAGACATCGTGTGTCGAACAAAGATACGGGACATCATTGACCTAACGCGAAAGGTCACTATTGATTAGCCTATGCTACAGAGAACAAGCAAGAAATCGAATATCGTCTTTATGTGCTTCGTGCAACTAATGTAAACATATAGAAGTGTATTAAATTCATTTAAAAAACTTCAATATCTACTCCCTTTTGTAACAATTTTCACTTATTTGTCTGTTTCTTTGCTTTTGTAATATTTTTTTCCAAATTGTAAAGAGACTTTATGGACAGCCTGTATTGCCTAGCACGAGACATTGAACCCACTTTCCTAGCAGCAGATCTAGCAATTGATTCAATATAATCTTTCCACTTCATGTCGGTAAGTGACAAGTAGTCACCCTCCTAAAGGTTAGCAACAGTCATGCTGATAGAAGGCCAAAAAAGGTTCACCAAGACAATTTTGTTATGGAAGCGTTAAAATTAATAAGCCATTTCTTGCCTCAGTTAATAACAGATTTTAATATATATATATATATATATATATATATATATATATATATATATATATATATATATATATATAATGTTACCTTGGTAATGAAAAGGAAAAAATGGAAAGTAATATCGACAGAAGTTTACACCGCGTAAATTTAAATCTTTCATTTGGCCCCATAGCATCAAGTACTGGTTGTAATAGAAAATCAACTGTCTCACCTACCGAACACGCCAGACTTTATGTCTTCCCCTTTCATTTAAAAAGAAAATAGAAGACCGACCGTGTAACATGAGTGGAGCGAAGCGCTCAAATACTAGTCATGTTTATTAAGAAGTGATATCCGAGTTTAAGGATTAAAATATCAAAAGCTCTAATCGGTAAGTAGCATCGCTTTTATCTTTCTCAGGTCAATATGATAAGTAGTGTTTGCACACAAGAGGTGTCTAATGATGAAAGAGCCTGGTAGACCTCAGCTTTTGATAATAGAGTAACACTGAAGGCGCCTCGAACTATGAATTAGTGATGCGTCTATTTAATCCCCTAAAACGGAGATGCTCCATTAGACACTTGTTCACAAAATACATTCAAATGCTATTTTTCCGACATTTCTGCTATTCATTCACGAACATTTCAAAAGGCGTGCTGAATGCTTCCCGGGGATATTTTCCAGAAAAAAACGTCTCTTTTTATTTGATGAATCAATGTTTTACTCGCTGCGCTTTTAGGTATAATTTGGGTAATTATGGCGAATTTTTCAAATACTAGAATTACTGCTTAAGTAAAAAAAGAAAAAAACTAAATACGGCAAAGATGGGAGGATCTTTGTTCCAGTGTGGGAGCTGTATCATTTTCTCATGTTTTAATACGAGACATTTTTCTTCAAAGTGATTTTGTTGGTAACGATCCATAACGCATTTGAAAGAAGACCTCACGCATGGATTGTGTATATATATACACAGGCTATGACTCACTCTTGGTAATCTGAAAAACGTTCAACGATTAAAAATTTGAAAACATTCAGATATATATATATATTGTAAAAGAAAAATAAAAGACTAAAAGGACAAAAACAAAAACCCGACATCAAGAAAATGTTGTAATATTAAGAAAAAATGGAATAAACATATTTCAAAAATACGACACGACACGGGAAGACACGATATTTGAAAAACGATGAAACTGACATAGCACAAAAAAAATGTTTTTTTATAATAATTCATAAAAGTGGAATATTCTCAGACATTGGACAATTTATACTTAAATTTACACCGGAAACAAAGAAAATTATCGAAAATATTGGATATAATGGATTAAAATACTTAACAAGGTACTATCGGTGATTTTCAAGCAAACTTACGTAAATGCAAACTGTTCACTATATCTATCTATCTATATATATATATATATATATATATATATATATATATATATATATATATATATATAAAGTAAGAAAGAAAGAAAGAAAGAATACGTTAATTGTTAATCGGAAATCCGAGTTCTAATTCACCTTGAATTCATTAACTTGAATTAATTGCACTTAAGTGCAAATAGCCATGGGAAAGGTACAAATTTACCTCTTCTCGCCCTGCTATCGGTTAATTAGTAAAACTGGTATCACTAAACCATTATTATTTCCCCCACCAAAAAAAACATATTATTACAATTTTAAAATATTTTCTGGCTTTAAATAACAAAGAGTTGATAACCGCAAAAATGGATGAATCAATCATTTAATAGTCCATTTAATAAATACCCTTCAAATGGACAATCAATTAAAAGTAATGATAGTTCGTTGATTTGTTTTTTTTTTTTTTTTTAGTACCTCGCGGCACCAAATGTGACGTGATCCTGCTGTCACGGCACCAAATGTAACGTTCTAACCCTTGGCTGATTCGGATGGGAATCTGGTTAGATTCGGTATCAGCTTTGTCGTTTCCAGCTCGCCTCCAACGTCTGGTTACCGAAGTAACTGCTTTGATTTCTAGTCTAACCTACCCACGTTGTGATTTGATCTTAAGTAGACGAAATCAATCAGTCGCCGGGCCGTAATGCAAGCCGAGTCCGAGCAAAAGTAACACCGCGCAAGTATATGTAAAAGAAAATAAAGTAACAACTCGAAAAGTTCAAATGTGTTAAAAAAAGAATAACAAATATTTTTATATCTGGTTGCTGAATACAGTACTGCGTCTTTCTCCCAAACCGCTAATATGGATACGTGACACTTTGCGTTTGTTAGGCGAGTCTTAATATCTTAAGTTGTTTTTCGATAACTGATTTTTGGTGTCTTCAGGCGATATTTGTAAAACTTGTTTTGGTGGTGTGAGTCTAAGTCGTTCTTCAAAAATAAATTGTTCTTGGTTAGAAGTCGAAGTCGGGATGCGTGGATCTTCAGTCAGCTTCCTGCGAGGCTGGTCTCAGAGCTAACAGCTCAACTCTGTCTGCGTCTACCCAACTGCAACTAACTTTCTGCCGTCTACTCGCTGCGACTCTGTTTATATGGACGCCGACCAAAACTGGGTGTGGGCATGTCGTGGTTTGGGGTTCCTCGATAATTCTAAATCCACAATAAGGATTTTCTTTGTTTTCGGACAGGAAAATTTATCACTTTCCATTTTTGGAAGTCCATTACTTTTTGCTTCAGAGGGGTTCTTATGGGTATCGTCCTCCCAAATTCTTCCTTTCTCATATTGGTATCTCACACTAATCCCCTCAGAGGGCGTCAACAGGTTTTCCTTCTCTCTCACAGTGGCATCTCACACCAATCCCCTCAGAAGTGTCAACAGGCCTCGCCTCTTTTTCATATGTTTACCATTATCGCTCAAAGGAAAAAAAAATTATCTTCTTTTTTTTTTTTCTTTTCTTTCTTTTTCTTCCCGACACCAGACCTCTACGATTCGTAGTGTGGTCCTTAATCTCTATCTTAACCGAATGCCAACTGGACTTTATCAACGAGATTTTCGCCAGCGTCAAGTGGGTGGTTAACTGTACGTATTCGCACTCTGTCGCTAATTATCTCTCCCGGTAACAAACTCTTATCATGGACAGGTCTAACATAAAACAGGTGTTTTTCCCAAAACCAAATGATATCTCCGAAGGATAGTTAATGGTTTATTCTTTTCCTTTCTCTTTTCCTTCCTTTCCTTCTCTCCTTAGGGGTGGTCCAAACTGATGCCATTCTCGGTCAGTGCGTGACCTGATTACCATTATCTCCCAGCTTCTGTTTCGTAGGCCACTTGACCAATTTGAAATTTTCATTATTGCCATGGGCAGATGGCTATCTTTTATTCGCTGCCTCGTAGCATAAATTAATTCGACAGATCCGAGATCTTACGGATTTCCTATCTTCTGCGAAAAAAAAATACTTTTCTTCGCAAATGAAAATAAAATCTTTACCACTTTTCCTTGTTAAAAAAAAAAATAACATCGCTCAGTATGTCTTCTTCTCGCCTTAATTATTTCTCGCTTTTAATTTTCTCGTGACCGCGAAATAGTGTCACAGTAGACAAAATAGGGATGTCGATTTTGATTAGTTGAACGAACGTGGGAATGTTAGAGTTAGAAAGTGTTTTCAGTGAGTTGTTTTTATACGCCATGCACGATAGACGTGGTTATTTCGTGTCTCGGGGAACCTACTCCCCGATGGGGGTAATAGAACGACCCCACTGGCTAGTTAAAAATGTACACATCGACGGGTTTAATAAAATAGATAACTTTAAAATCCCTTTTATTGACGTTCTCATTTTACCTCTGAATTAAAAACCAATTAGCGATCACACACCCGCGAGAAGAAAGAGCGGAAGCCAACTTTATTATGATCACCTTAAGAGCATTAACTAAGAGACCCCCTTCCCCCCAAAAAAAAACGAGGGGCTATACAACAGTTTGTAGCGCTTCGTAAAGTTTGTCTTTTAGCTATCTGCTCTGCCAAACATTTACACAAGCTTGTTGAATAGATCATGTGCCTGTTTCTCCTGACCTTCTCGCCTTTAATAATTCCTGTGAGTGTTAAATTTTGTAAAGCCTCTTTCCTCATTTTACGGTCTAGAAATTTCAGCTGCCTCTTTCTGGTGTTAATTATAAAATAACAATCCATATACAATACAGTTCAAAAGTTTGAGGATCTCTGGTAATTTTTTAAATTGGCCCAAAATATAGTTGTTTTTCACTTTAAATAAGAGAAAAGTATTATACATTGTCAAAAAAAAAAATGAGACGTGATTTTTTATTAGAAATTTTATTATAACAAAAATAAAAAGAAATAATTTTATGATAAAATTTTGCTCTTTTCAAAATATCTTCCCTTAGTCTGGATTAGTACAGCACAAATTTTTGGCATTTCTTGCAAAAGTCTCTCAAAGTATTTTCTTTTAATTCTTTCAACCCAAACAAGGAGAAAATGCAACTAGTACGCAGTGAGTTACAGAGAGTGTAATTAAGAGAAAAGACTGAGTATGCGGGTGGGTGGAGTTAAGAAAAGATGAAAGATGAAAGGGATTCAAGAAAACAGAAGATGGCAAATGACGTTAAATTTTTGAAGATTGTAGCTTTCAGGGAAGGAAGTAAACGGAAGAGAGTTCCACAGGCGGGAAGTGTGAGAAAGGAAACTGTCGGAGTAGAAGTGGCGATTACATTTAACTATTTCAACAGTAAAAGAAGGTTTCATAACTGTTTCCATTCTTTTTTCAATGACTCTAAGAGATTTTTTACCCTCTTTTTTTTTCACTCTTCTGACAAATTCATCCCATGCTAATACTAGGGGTGGCTTCAAACATTTGAACTGGAGTGTACATGGAATTGAATGTCGGGTAATTTCTTCACAAATGAAGAAGAGACTTGAATCAATAGAGACTGCTGTTCTACAGAAGGATGCTGAGAATACCATGAACAGAGTATGTGAGTAATGAGGAAGTTTTAAGTATAATAGGAGTTACAATGAGACTTATTACACTCCAAACGAGACAATTCAATTCTGTAGAATATAATAAAGAAAGAAGTCTTGGAGTATTTACCATTAACAGACACAAGGAAAACAAGAGAAAAACCGTGAGTATAATATTAATGCATACGACAATATTGTTAGCAGCAAAGAGTGCTGGACTGAGATGTATGGTGGGATAAAAAAAAGTTTACATGTTGACGTAAGAAAGCTTATATGGTGAAGTAAAGAAAATTTATATGGTAGGGCTAGGAATTTATATGGTGGTGTAAAACGTTTTGGTTCCTTCGGTTTTTCTATATGCTTATGGCCATGTGCTTGTGTCAATATTGATAGAACTACTTGCATCATTTACATAATTAGAACTGCTATCTTCCGGCCTTCTTCAGTTCATTGGAATTTCGATTCGAACCCTTCGTTTTGTCCACCGGGGTAGATTGTTCTAGTTCCACGTGCCATGCCTCAGTTATTTCCCTTTAACTCAACTCTCCAAGTTTTGGGTTCAGCACAGCTGTAGCCTGGTATTGAGTTCACAACACTTTGGGTCTAGTCACTAGATCTAACCAACGTCTTTATCCACTGGGACATGTGTCAGTCGCCTGAAGAAAGTTGAAGCATACAACAAATAATAATCTTATTCATAAAAGCTTTTTAATTAAATAATGTCTTAGTTTTATTTCATTTTTTTATTTTACGATTCAATGCAGATTCTCGGTGACTGGGAGTCCTGTTTTACAAAAAGAAATTGATAATTAAAATTCTCCAAGTGTTCCTGATTATAAGTAATATAAACATTAAACGACAAAAAAAAAAGAATTTCTTTAACTTTCATAAAATTAAATAAGTATGGCGGCAACGGATGTAAAACATATTTTACCAAGATTTTGTAAAAACGAAATATTTTTAAAATAATTTCATTCATTTGTGAAAGTTTCATTAGAATTCAAAAATTATCTGATTTCTTATACTAATTTATGGCTAATCTCTGACGCAAGAAAAATAAAACTGGCAAACATGGATGAACGTGCGCGAAATATGACGTAGTGTCAAAAAAGGAAGTTTTTTTCCCCCATGACATTGCTATTTTAACTTACCTTCTCTCTTTGGTAAGGTTTATAGTTTTAAAAAGCGATGATTAGAAATGGAATAAAACATATGCTGAAAGTGAATTTATACATATTTTTGTTGTTGAAAATTTACAACAAAAATATTAAACACTATTTATTCACTAGCTCTACTAATTCCCTGAAAAAAAACAAAAAAAAACAACATAGCATGATGAATAAGGAATCCAAGTTTTATTGTCGAAATATTTATATTATTATTAAGAGGAAAAACCAAAGTATTTTTTATTATTTTATTAATACTTTTAATCCTGTCTAGCACGTTCGAAATTTTAGTTAAAATCCTGTCAAAAATACAATAATTGTCTCATTTTAATGAAACTTTCAGAACTTATTCACAAATGAATTAAGTTATTTTCTGAATTTTTCTTTTTAGAAAATCTTGGGTAAATTATTTTTTATGTATATATATATATATATATATATATATATATATATTACTCCCATCACCTCATTTATTTAATTTCATGAAATTTCGAGATTTTTAATCGCAAAATTTGTTTTATTAGTTAAAAGTAGGAATCCTTGAAGAATACATTTTTTTTTTCGGACTGCTACTCATTTCCAAACATCTGCTCCGGATTGTAAAATAAAAAACTGAAATGAAACTGGCATTATTTAATTGGAAAAGCTTTTACTTGCTTTTATAAATAAGATTTATTAAGGACATTATTGTCTTAAGAACATTTTTTTGATGAATAATGAATTTTTACAAGAATAGTTTTCATTTTTCAAATATTAATTATAATAATTTATTATAATATTTTTTTTAAATCTTTTAAAATCCTGCATTGCTTTAATTGTGTTGGGTGATATTATTATTAAGCGAAAGCTATATTTGCTTATCAAAAATTGAAAAACTTAATAAAAATCATTTTGCACCAGGATTTTTAAAATTGTTTTTTTATGTCTATAAATGTGTCCATTTTGAAAGTATGTGGGTCTATACACGATATTATCAGAAAATAAGAGCGATGACTATAGTACATTTAAAGTCAACATACCTAAAAACTAGATTACGGAGAATATTTTCGAACATTTTTAAGATTACTGAGTACTTAAAAATTATATTAAAAAGTGCTCACTCATCATTTCTTAAATTATGTTTTAGCAGATAAAGTCTCCGTAGAACAATAATAAACTTGTCAACAACTTTATCAGTACTTGTCATAGGTCGTCTATTCCGTAAACATTGCTAATGCTGGTTAAAAACATAACTACTGTTTGGTTTAAAAATGCATTTTTGTGTTATTTTAAACTAAAAATTTTTTCACCTTCTGTTTACCTCGGAGTTCTTGACAAGATCCAGAGACAGATATGTAATATAATTGGCCCTGATCTGGCGTCTCGTCTACAGTTGCTTTCTTACAGACGCACCGTCGCCTCTCTCTGTCTTTTCTACAAATACTTTCATGTTAATTGCTCCGATGAGCTGCTGTCACTGGTTCCCAGACTCCATGAATTCGAGCCCCCTACGAGCCTGGCATCCCGCTCTCACCCTTGCACTGTAGAAACTTTTAAATGTAGCCGTCTCTTCTACTCCAATAGCTTCATACCTCGCACCTCTCGCCTGTGGAACACCCTTCCCAATTACTGTTTCCCTGAGAGCTATAATCTCCAACTATTCAAATGTAATGTCAATCGACATCTCCAGTTACCTTCTATCCCTCTCCTCATCCTTTCTTCTATCACTCCTATCTGCTCTTGCTCCAAATCTTCTGCAACCCCCTGCATCCTAGTGGCTTTACGCCTTGCTCGGGGCGTAATGCTTAAAAAAAAAAAAAAAAAAAATCAAATTAGTTATACTTTATATTCCTCAAATAAAATTCCAGAAAAGTATATTTTATTTTTGGAAGATTTTTTTTAATAAAGAGAATTATATTGCGATGAAACACAACTAAAAAAAAAGGGGGTGTTATTCAGGTATTTTAGAAAAAGAAAAATTACAGTAAATTTAAATTAGTTTTAAATTATTTGTGAAATACAAAAAAAGTATTTTGCTTATTGGAAATATTAAATTTAATCTATTAGCTTGAAATTAAAAGTAAAATAAAAGCTAAAAGAAAGATTTTTCATTTGTTTAAATTTATTTAAAACTTTTAGTGTCGCGTTTTTAGTTTTATTTATTTATTCGATTGTTTATTTACAAGAATTATTTTATATTTACAACATTCTAAAAACTAATATAATTACAACTAAAGCAATACAATATTTATCATTTACTAATTCATAATGAAATAAATGTGAAAACAATCTGTTAATCTTAAATTTAGAAGCATTTACTAAATTATTAAAATATATGACCCAACTATAAAGAAATCCTTATTATTTAATATTTTATAAATTTTTAGCTGATGTTTTTCCAACTATTCCAATGAGTAATATAAATAGATAAATACTGTAAATAAAACAAAATATAATAGATAAAGTCAGAAGGGTTTGAGCGCACTGGCATTGTGAAAAATATTTAACACGCTAGATTATGCATTCTCTCCCAGAAACTGTAACTAAGGTCCGCTCAACATAATATAAGCCACAGGGGGCTATGTGAGTCGAACAGGCGTTTGTAATAGGGATTTACTGAAGACGGCAGACGGGTGTGCTCGAAACAAGTAGAAAACGGCCCTTGAAACGAGAATAAATAACTTATCTGAAGTAATGGGTTTCCTTTTATCACAGACTAGCAGTAGAGCCCGGCGTTGCCCGGGGATGTAACAGTAAGAGATAGATCAAGTATCGACCATCATAAAGACTGAAAAATAAAATTGACAAAGATTATTGTTTAAGATTAATGGACACGCATGTCTTAATAAGTATTTTTTTTTTTTTTGTTTTTTACGAATTGGTCAAACCAAACATCGTTTTCAATCGTTATGAGTCTACCGATTGAATAGAATTTTATTATAAACAATTGTCTTGTAAATGGAATTTTTAAAGCATTCTGAATGTAAAAATAAAGAAAAAAGTGTGAAAGACAATAAAAAACACTACCTGCCAAAGTGAAAGTGAATTTTTTTTAAATCGGTTGAAAAATGTAGGAAATCTGATCCCATATATAAACGAACACACACACACACACAAACAACCTGGTTTTTATAAGTATAACTCGATATGAGTTGTCCCCCTTTCATTCTTATGATGCCTTTTAATCGTGTTTTGAAATTGATTTCGTGCAAAAACAATTGTGTTTTTCCAATTTGGGGTGCTGTTAGAACCACCGCAAGGTAATTTTACGTAGTCTTGTGAAGTTTTGTTGAAATCGGTTGAAAAATGTAGGAGATCCGATCCAATATATAAACGTACACAGACACACACACACACACACACACACAGACAAACAAACAAACAAACAATCTGCGTTTTATAATAAGTAAGATTACACTTGACGGAGACTGAAAATTAGACCAACTGAAACGTTGTGTTAACAACAGTAATTATACAAAGAAAAGACTTGCGCATCCAAACAATGTATATTTTCATGACTTAAAGTACTAACAACAGTAGATGTAGAACGCAGATATTTGAATGTTTCTACACACTGGATCTTTTAACGAAACCTTCACAATGTTACAATATATATATATATATATATATATATATATATATATATATATATATATTAGGTTGGTGCAAAAATAATGTCGTTTTCTCACATAGTAACATATGTGAGAAAACGACATTATTTTTGCAGTGTTATATTAGAACATGCACATATACACTACAAAATAGTACATTTCTGTTTCAACGTCAAAAAAGGGAAAACTTTTTTTTAGAAGTCTCATCAGGTGGTGAATTACGGTATATATATATATATATATATATATATATATATATATATATATATATATATATATAGTATTGTGCATGTGCAGTACTTAGTGGAAAGCGCCCAGTATCAGTGATAGAGATAACATTGAAAGGAACATCGTCACACATAAAAAGCCACGGTCCCGATACCGAAATGGAATTAAAATTGCGTATGTATGTATGCTTGAGTGCATGGATATGTATCTACGCCCAGCCTCGGGTTGTTTATATGGGTGCGTTTGTGTGAATTAAAATGCATACACCTGTATGTGTATGTCTTTGTGTGTGAACATTGAAGTCAACACTCAGAGGCGACCTGACGATTGCGTTTAGCATGAAACAGTCTGTCGCCTCTGAGTGTTGACTTCAATGTTCACTTTTATATTTATATACGCTCTATCATTGATATTGAACACTTTATCCCATAAATATAACAAACATTCAGGCTATATTTCTTCACACACACACACATATATATGTATGTATATATATATATATATATATATATATATATATATATATATATATATATATATAATTTATTCAAAAATTATAACATAAATATGTTATAAAATCGCTACAAAAATAGCCATTTTGTGTTTTATTAAGTGATGGCGTCGAAGGAAGGGCAAAAGATGTTCTACATTCAACACCATCACTTGATAAGACACCAAAAGTGTTGAAATAATTCGGCTATTTTTGTGGTGATTTTATAACATGTTTAGGTTATAATTTTCGAAAAAATTATCTTTGCTCTACTCTGTATTGAGCACTCTTTTAACAATAGCATTTTTGCTTATTGGAATTTATTCCGTATACACCAATCCTAAACTTATATATATATATGTGTGTGTGTGTGTGTGTGTGTGGAAACTTTCACTACAAGCAAAGCGAAAAAGCTGCACAAGATCTTCTCTCTTTATGGATCATCTCCCATTTATGTCTCTCCACAAATTTCTTTCCCTTGCAGCCCTTAATAAATTCTTTTTCGTTATTTCTAAACCCTGTTCCACCCATCCATTTTCTCAATCTCATCAAGTATGTTATGCATTATCTTTCTCTGTCCCTCTTGCCCTTCAATCCGTCCTGTGAGTAACAGATTTTCCAAGCCCTCCATCCTCCTTATGTGCCCTAGAAATTTCAACTGTCTCTCCCTGGTGTTAAGTATAAGTTTCCTTTCTGTTTCCATTTTCTATAAAACCTCGTCATTGCTCACATTTTCGGTCCATGGTAACCTCAGCATCTACTGCAGAACCACATTTATATTTGCTTCAAGTTTCTTCTCCATCTTTAAGGATATTGTCCAGCATTCACTGTCATACAGTAGAACAAATATCACGAATCAGTTCAGTACTCTTTTCTTTTTTTCTAACGAAATTTTTTTGTCTCTCTGCTTAGCTTTTGGAAGGCTTCTTTGCCCATCCCAATGTGCCTTCGGATTTCGGTGTCGCGTTTTCCGTCGTCTGTTAAAACACTTCCCATATATTTAAATTTTTGTGTTTGTTTGACTTTGGGATCTCCGATTTATAATTTGCATTTTAGGTTTTCACCCTTTTACTAATAACCATGCTTTTTGTCTTCCTGTAGTTTATACTTAGTCCTTTCTTCTCCCTTTCCTTCACTAGCTTTTGTAGGAACTTTTGTAGTTTTCTTTCTGTGAACTGCTATCAAAACTGTGTCATCTGCATACCTCGGCCGCCAATACTGAATTCTGGCAAGAAAATGAGAAAATTTTATCGAAGAGAAAGGACAATAAAGTGACTAGATTCAAAAAATTTAAAAGATGACTTCTGAGATTACTTATAAATCTTTGAAGATCACAGTTAACAGGAAAGAACGAAAATGGAAGTGGGAGAATATCGAAGTTTGAGAGTAGAATCTATTAGAATAGAACTTGAGGTTCCATTTGGCTATTTCAATAGAATTTCAATTCATAAATATCTTCATTGTATTTTAACCGACAGCTTTTCCTTTTATCGGCAACAGGGTTATCGTATATATTACACATATTTTTGATTATTTAATCACATAAAGAAATGAATAAAGTTTTATTAAAAGAGTTTTATTTTAGCTTTTTTGTAACCAACATAATATGATATCCTCATCATCACAGCTTTTTCAGTCTAAACACAGTCTGCAAACCATTGTGATTTCTTATTTTTGCTTCCGAGCCTGTCCCTCTGGTTAGGCCCGTTTGTGTTTCTTTTACGCCCACAGAGCCAACCTTAGGTCTATACTTCAACATAGTTGCAGTATAGACCACAAGTTGGCTATGATATAGTATAGTGTAGAGGAAATGAAATGCGGACTAAGCTGCCTACCCACCACTGATAACTGTACCCGCCCACATCGGTCAAAAACACCACACCTATTGTGCTGTCTCTGTAAAACGAAAGAAAATGGCTTCCTAGCCAGAACAGAGCCGGTTACGAACACCCGACACGTTTGGGTATGAAGAAATAAGATATCCACCAGCTCCCCAACGAAACAATCGGAGCGGTGAGAGTTATGTAAATGACTCGCATTGCTAGCCAACCGCTGTTTTGGACACAACAAAAGTGGACATATTTTGAGAAGGGGCCGTGGGCCGTGCTAAGCGTATGATGTGATTTCCGTGCAATACCGTGGATTTCTATCTGATTTATGAGACGCCTCTTCATTACAGATTCCTAGCCAATGAGAAAAAGAAATCATATGGTTAGAGGGCTGCAAGCGTACTAATAGATTGGTATCTTGGTCACACACGTTTGCTGTTGAAATAGCTAAATGCAACTTTTCCCCGCCTGTGGGACTCCCTTTCGTTTACTTGCTTCCCTGATAACTACAATCTTCAAAAGTTTAAATGCAGTGTCAATCGCCATCTTCTATCTTCTTGAATTCCGTAAATCTTTTGTGCTTCTCTCGATCCTCTCTATACCCAGTCTTTTCTTTCAATTTCACCCCGCTGTAACCCCTGCGCACTAGTGGCATTTTCGCCTTGCTTGGAGTAAAATGATGATGATGATGATGATATATATATATATATATATATATATATATATATATATATATATATATATATATATGAAGAAATATAGTTTTAAGGTGTCCTATAGTTATGTGATAAAGTGTTCAATATCAGAAATAGAGCGTATGTAAATATAAATATAAAAGTGAACATTGAAGTCAACACTCAGAGGCGACAGGCTGTTTCATGCTAGATGCAATCGTCAGGCGGCCTGACGATTGCATCTAGTATGTAACAGCCTGTCGTTTCTGAGTGTTGACTTCAATGTTCATTTTTATATTTATATTTACTTTGAAATCAGTTTTCTTTCTACTAGACTGACCACAGCTAGAGATTCCAGTATGCGCTACTATTTAATCCGTAGCAAATAAAGAGTTCAAGAGTGAAAGTGAGTGTAATGAACTCGACCATTGCGCCACTTATACGTTTTATGGTACAGAACCCAAAAAAAATTACAAAGAAATGCTGAGAAATGATAAGTAGAAAAAAAGTTAGGCATTGACAAAATGCTCTAACCAAATCAGAAATTGCTTAATTGTGAAGATGAGGAAAGTAGACTATTCAGAGCCGGGTAGCTGTGGCCCAAAGGTCGTGGTTTCGTGACTCTCGATGTAAAAAGAATTTAACAGGCTCGGGACTAATCTCAAGTACTTACTGGGACAATGTCTCGCAAACTCATGTCCGTGTAAAAAAAATAATTTCAAAGCAAAGTCCTTTCTTTTTCTTTTATCCATTTTACTAACTTAATACTTGTAAAATCAGCTATTTTCATTTTTTTATACATTGCCACCTGGCCATGTATACTCCAAATCTTTCTCCACTGCATGACCTTTATCATGATTTACAGAATTAATTTGTACCCAGTCCCCTTTTTAGAAGTGTCGATAAATCTTACCCTGGTCAATAACAAGAACAGACATGATATGATCCATCCTACGACGAAGAGACCTCACCAATAAAAACACTCACCACTTACAGCGTCATTCAAACGATACTAATCGACCGTGACGCCAGTCAGATTTCGCCCATAACAAAGCCAGAATAGATAGACCCTAGACTGTCTTATTATATCGACATTCTGACCTCTTCTTAAAATGGATTTATGACCTTTTGTAAAATCTTTGTTAGTTTATTTGGATTAGAAAATGATTTAAGGAGTGATTTGCCGCATGACATACTCCTATCTTTCTCAAGATACTTCCATCTTGCCCCTAACTTTCTCTCTCTCTCTCTCTCTCTCTATATATATATATATATATATATATATATATATATATATATATATATATCTCACACACACACACACACACACACACACACACTTTTACAACAGATTAAGAAAAAGATTTTCACCCCTTTGTGAGTTTTATTAGCTTGGAAAAAAGTTTCGTCGTATATTTTTACATGATCACTCTGAGGGTAATTTTTCAGCATTTACAGTAAAATAACCACTAATTTTTACGTTTTTTATTGCTTTCTAACTTAATATCAAGGGGGTAGATTTTATATGAGGTTCATTTCTCACAAGGACAGTGTAAGAGGCACAGTTTATGCATATATGGAGGGAAGATAAAAGTTAATCCTAGACTTGAACAAGTTAAGATTGTAGGCATTCTCTTGAGAGTTGGTTCCATAGTTCACAGAAAGAAACCGTTCAATTTGAACGTACTTCTCACCAATTGAATACGAAGGGAATGAGAGCGATTTGCTACAATGGGCGTGGCAGGGAAGCGATTCATTCATGTGTAGCGTGTCTCTCCTGGTCAAACTACAGCCGATACCCTCCAACTTGAAGATTAAAGTCAACTTGAAGGTTACAATCAATGGACTAATTAGATTAATTAGCGTTGCATGGATTTACATCCCCTATTTTTGGCCTGGGCTGGGTGATATATTTGAATTCCCAAGATATATATATGTGTTTCTGGTCTTTGCACGTATCATTCTTCTCTCGCACTTCTCGCTTGTGCAACTCTCTTCCGACTTCTTACTTTGCAATCAACTTAGATCATCAAAAATTTCAATGCAATGCCAATCATTATCTTCTGTCTTCCTAAATCTTTTATTGTTCTCTCTCCTGGACAATGTTTTCTTTTTTTTTTCTCATATTCTTTCACGATCAGTAACCACTTTATTTCTGTTGTGGAATAAATAAGACATTTCCGGTAACACAAATGAACTAGTGAAACGCCTTAAATAATAATAATAATAATAATAATAATTATTATTATTATTATTATTATTATTATTATTATTGAAACATCAACAATCCCTGTTGTACTTGGAGCCCTAAGACTGGTTGGAAAAGATTGCAGTAGACTAATTGAAGGGATTCCTGGAAGTCCATGCCTCAAGGACATACAAAAAAATGTTCTGACAAGTACAGCCCACACTTTACGAAGGGCTTTATCTATGTAATTTTTATTTTATTTTATTTATTTATTTTTTTTTTTTTTTTTTGTCAGTGGAAAGTGTCATGATGCCATTTCTAACCTTAGGTCCCTGGGTGGGACCCGGAAAGAAATGTGTAAACGCCAGAAAGCAAAGATAATAATAATAATAATAATAATAATAATAATAATAATAAAATTCAAAGTAAGTCAGTAGAAGTTCGTTGGAATCAGTCAAGAAGAAGTCGAATAACTTTACGGCGAGTAACCTAAGTAAGACAATATTATAAGCGCTTGGAGTGGGTTATAATAGTGGCGACAAGGGATCGAAACTCATGCGGTCTAGGAAAAAGCACCTTTTGCTTTGGCGCTCATGATAACAGTAACGTCGAAAAATTTGAACCACGTTGGTTTATTTTTTTTATTTGGTGTGTGTAAAAAAAAAAGAAAAGAGAAAGAAGGAAAAAATAGATATTCTTTAATACAGAAGAATTATTAGTCTAATTGGTAAAAATATAACAACAGAAACAGCAACAAATACAGTCGCTTGCATAATTCCGAATGGACCAGAGGTTCCGCCCATTCATGTCTATCCTTTTATTCTTTCACTGTTAATTCTGATACTGATGCCTTTGTTTTCAATATTCAAAGCCGGATGTTTCTTACATTCTTCTTCTTCTATGTACCGTGTCTCTTCAGGACGTAGGCGATCATGACTCTCCACAATTTCTTGTCCTTTGTAGTTCTTAATAAATTTTATGTTTTTCTCCATCCATTTACTCAAGCTAAATAGGTAGATACTGCTTTATTTTATTCTGTTCCTCTTGACTTCAATCAGTCCTGTGAGTATCACATTTCCCAAGCTCTCTTTCCTCATTATGTTCCCTAGAAATAACACTTGTCTCTCTTGATGTTAAGTATAAATTTCTATTGTGTTTCCATTTTCTCTAAAACTTCTTCATTGCTTATATGTTTGGTCTATGGCATTCTCAGCGTTCTTCTATCTCTCCTTGTCTTTGAGGATATTGTGCAGCATTCATTCTCATATAGGTGGTCTGATATTACGTACTATTTCATTAGTATTTTTCGATGTCGACTTTTTAACCATATACAGAACACATCGCCCCTCAGTGGTGGGTCCTACTAATTCTGACCTTCATTGCTAGGACTCACCATGTCAAGTACTCGGTGTTCATTCCGAACACCGAGTACTTGACATGGTGAGTCCTGATATCCTTCTTTTTTCATTGGAAAGGAGAAATTTCCAACCAGGCAGGTCCATCCCCCAAACTGTGGAAGAGAATCTCGAGCAGATGCTCCCGTGATAACTACAGTTTTAACTTCTTCAAATCTAAGGTTAACCGTTATCTATCATACATATTCTTATAATATGCACTTCTTATCTTCATGTTTTGCATCCATACAGCATCATTATTGAGTAAATCTAAACTAAATTGATGATAGAATACAATATGACAATACATATTATTATTAAAATATTCACTGGATTAATTGAAAGAATTTTTACTATTTTTTGATTCGTTCTATTTTTTTCTTTTTTCTTTCTCTGATTTTAAAACATTGATCATGATCCTTTCACGGCCTTTTATAATAAGTTAGATGACTAGCATTATTATTATTATATTATTATTATTATTATTATTATTATTATTATTATTATTATTATTATTATTTCCTTTGATTTCTGGCGTTTACACATTTCCCAGGGATCTAAGGTTAGAAATGGCATCATGACACTTTCCACTGACAAAACAAAAAACAATTACATAGATTCATAAAGTGTGGGCTGTACTTGTGAGAACAATGTTTTGTAGTTCTTTGAGGCATAGACTTCCAAGAATCCCTTCAATTAGTCTACTGGAATCTTTTCCAACCAATCCTAGGGCTCCAACTACAACAGGGATTGTTGATGTTCCAATGTACCACATTTTTGAGATTTCTATTTCAAGGTCCTTGTATTTTGACAGCTTTTTGAATATCTTCAAAGAAACATTGCAGTCTGCAGGGACTGCTATATCAATAAGGACGCACTTTTTTTGTTTGTGGTCTTTAATAACAATGTCTGGGCGGTTGACTTTGATTGTTCTGTCAGTGTGTATTGTGTAGCCCCATAGAATTGTAACAGGTCCTATCTCCGTTAGCGGGCCTGGGTGGTGTTCATACCAGTTTCTTTCAGTTTCCTTCCCGTAGAAGTTGCAAATTTTGCAGTGCAGATATTGGCCCACTCTGTCATGCCGGGTTTTATACTCAGTCGGTGCCAATATCGTGCAACTTGATATAAGATTGTTGTTATTATTATTATTCATCTATGCTTTCTTGCGAGGGACACATCTAAAAAAAACAAGTGGGAACTGACTAAAAAGGAGTTGTGTGAAAGAAGGAAAAAAAGAAGGAAAAAAGAAAGTGTGATACAAAGAAATAAAGAAAAAAGGACGAAAAAGATGTTTAATTGAAAGAAAGATTAAGGAGATGTGAGAAAGAGACAAAACAGAGATGTGTGAAAGAAAGAAAGAAAGAAAGAAAGAAAGAAAGAAAGAAAGAAAGAAAGAAAGAGATGAAAAAGAGATGAAAAAGAGATGAAAGACTAAAAAGGAGTTGTGTGAAAAAAGAAACAAACACACAAACAGAGAAAGAAAGACAAGAATGAGATATGAAATAAAAATAAAAAGGAGTTTTGTGAATGAAAGAAAGATTGAAAAGGTGATGTTTAATAGAAAGAAAAACTAAAAAGTAGATGTAAAAATCAAAGAAAAAGTAAAAAGGCGATGTGAGAAAGAGAGGAAAAAGAAAGAAAGAAAAAGAATAAAAATTAGATATGTGGAAGAAAGACTAAGATGTGAAAGACAGAAAGACAGGAAACGTGTAAAAGAAAGAAAAGGAGATCTGTGAAAGAAAAAGACAAAATAAAGATGTGTGAAAGAAAGAAAGAAAGAAAGAAGATTTCTGAAAAAAGAATGAAAGGAGGACAAAAAGGAGATGCCTAATAGAAAGACAGACTAAAAAGGAGATCCGTGAAAGAAAGAAAGAAAGAAAGAAAGAAAGAAAGAAAGATGTTTCAAAGTATGTGTAAAAATGTGTGATAGTATAAAACAGAGGAATATGAAGGACAGACAGAAGGAGAATTAAGAAAGAAAGAAAGACTATAAAAGAAATGTCTAAAAAAATGTCTAAAAGAATATAGGTAAAAGAAAGAAAAAGAATAAGATATGAAAGAAAGTCAATGGAATTTGATGGGATGGTAAGTAAAAAAATAAAAACAGATATATTTTAGCGTTTCAAAAGTATTAGCCAGAGTGATTACAACTGACTGCTCTGATTGCTGGATATAAAGACGGATTCGGGTGAACGATTGCTTTTTACACGGATGAATTGTTTTAACTGCTTTGAAAATATGGACGACGACTATGATGTTAGCTGTACAGATGATGATGATGATGGTGGTGGTGGTGGTGGCGGTGGTGACGGTGATGATGATGATGATGATGATGATGATGATGGTGGTGGTGGTGGTGTCGGTGGTGGCGGCGGTGGTGGCGTTGGTGGTGGTGATGATGATGATGATTAAAATACGGTCGGTAATCAGATGATGATGATGATGATGATAAACTGCTGGCGATCATTGCTTCACATAATCATGGTGACGGTGGTTACAGTTGGAATTTTATTGAAACGATTTAATCGTTCAGGTGCTGCCTTACCGGTAATTCTTTAAGATTCTATGACGCGAGAAAAGCCATTTTTTGAATAGACTGTAACTATTGAGTTAGGTTCTCGAATGACATTAATGAATTGCCATAAACATTCGACAACACCCTGTGAAAATATGACTAGAAATAAAGAATTAGTTAAGGATTACTCAGCTTAGTTCTGTTGCCGAACAAATAAGCTTTTCTTGTTTAACATTTTTCTTCTTACCACGACTTTCTTTTGTGTTCTCAGTTTATACCTCTTTTTGCATTTCTCAGACATCAATTAGTAGCGATTTACAAAGTTAGGCCATAGACTACAGCACAAGGTTATGTTTAGTGGTATCACTAATGCCGAACAAGTGATATAAATATGCCAGATTTTCCTGTCAAAATACTGACCGTTAAATAAATTGTATCGTATTTCCCTGCGGTTGCAGGACAACAACACCGCCAACTCGATACCGCCGACTCAATACCGCCGACTCAACACAGCCGATTGAGTGCTGGGACAAATCAGAACAGAGACAACTCAGCACCAGAAAAAACATAATTTCTTTTTTATAACTGAATAAAGTAATTTATTAAGGATTAAAACCTTAATTAGTGAATATTTTTTCTTCAAATAAGGCAATTCAAAAGGCATTATGTAAAATATGAACCGGAGTTTTGTTTTTAATTATTTTTTATAAATTAAATTGTCAAGAAATTTATCTTTTAATAAAGTAAATTGACATATAAAAAATAATTCTATAAAACACTCTTGTTTTTAATTATTATTTTGATAATGTAAATCGAAAATGCAAAACAAGGCCGTTTTTTTTTAATTATTTTTAATAAGCTAAATCGTAATGTAATTTATTTTTTAACAAAGTAAATCGATACTCTAAAATATTTTTATAAAAATAATTTAATAATTTACGATTTACTTTATTAAAAATAATTAATTTTACATAATAGACCATATTTACTACAACCATAGCAGTGTGTCTAGGCCAAGAAAGCCTGATGGAGTGCGTCCCTCTTCAAGCTGGTTTTGAATTCGGAATTTTCTTACTCCTAGTATGATTGCCACTTCAAGGCAAGAGAGCCCAGTCTGCACAGCTATTTAACATTGAGTATTGTGCGAAAATAAATGTAACGAAGCTGTAATTTGAACTCAGATCGCCAATTTCTCTTTCGGGTTCGCTAACCGTTAATAATTTCCTTTAAGAAATTTATCAATAATAAATTTCCAAAATGAATAATTATAAAAGGCGACTTTGTAAACATTTTCCGAAATAACTGTCATCATCATCATCATCATCAGTTGTCCCACAACCAAGAAAGAGTTTGAAACGATATGTTTGTGGGAAACGAGTTGGAATGTTACGTCTGTGGGAAAGATGATAGGCCGTTAGATGTGAGAAAATGAGTTTGGAAGGATACATCTGCCGGAAAGATGTTGGAACGTTATGTATTCGAGAAAGAGGTTGGGAGGTTACATCTGTGGTGAAAGAGGTTTCAATGTTACGCCTGTAGTAAAAAAAATTGGAACGTTACCTCTGTGGTAAGTATACGTCTGTGAGAAAGATCTTGGAACGATACGTCTGCGAGGTTTAAAGGTTACGTCTGTGCGAAAGTGTTTGGAACGTTATATATGTGACGAAAGAAGTTGCAACGTTACGTCTGTGTAGACGTTATACTTGTAAGAACGTTATGGAACGAAAAAGGTCGGAACGTTATGTATTTGAGAAAAAAGTTTGGAAGGTTACCTCTATGGGAAAAAGGTTTGAATGATACGTCTGTGTGAAAGAGGTTATAACGTTACACCTATAGGAAAGAGGTTGGAACGTTACGCCTGTGAGAACGTTACGTATGTGAGAACGTTACGTATGTAAGAAAAAGGTTTGAACGATACGTCAGTGAGAAAGAGGTTTGAAGGGTTGGAAAGAGATTGGAACGATACGACTGTGAGGGGAAAAGGTTGGATCGTTACATATGTGGAGAAAGGGATTGCAACTTTGCCCCTGTAGGAACGTTGCGTCTGACGGAAAGAGGTTGAAACGTTACATATTTGAGAAAGCGTTTGAGAGGTTACATCTGTGGAAAAAGAGGCTTGAACGTTACGTCTGTGGAAAATAGGTTATGATTTTACGTCTGTGGGAAAGTGGACCGATACATCTGTGAGAAATATTTTGAGACGTTACTTCTCCGGGAATGTGGATGTAACCCTGCATCGTTGAGAAAGTGTTTGGGACTTTATGTTTGTGGGTGATTGGTTTGGACGTTATGTCGTTGGGAAATTGTTTGGAACAGTATGTCTGTGAGAAAGCGATTGGAACTGTACTTTTCAGAGAAATTCACTTCACTCGGAAAGAGTTTGGAACATTAAGCCTTTGAGAAGGGGTTTGGGTCTTTATGTCTGTGGGAACGTTACGAATGCAGGGAATATGTTAGAATGTTACGTCTGTGGGGATGTTACCTCTTTGGGAAAGGTTAGAACGTTACATCTGTGTGAGAGAGATTGGATTGTTACGTCGGTGAGAAAATGTTTGGATCGATACGTTACTGGGAATGGCGTTTGAAGTTACATTCGTAAGAAAGATGTTGTTACGATACAGGTGAGGGCATGCTATGTCTCTGGTAATGCGATTGGCATGTAATATATTTGGGGAAAGAATTTGAATCTTTACGTCTGTGGGAACATTATATAAGTGGAAACGTTATATCTTTCGGAAAGAGGTTGTAATTATACGTATTTGATAATGAGGTTAGGTGGTTACACCTGTCGGAAAGAGTTTGGAGCATTAAGTCTGTGTGAAAGTGCTTGGTACGATACACGTGGGAAAGAAGATCGAACGTTATGTATATGGGAAATAGATTCGAACGTTGTGTGTAGGAAAAGGGTTGGATCGTTACATATGTGGGAAAGGTGTTGCAAATTTACGTGTGGGAACGTTACGTCTGTGAGAATGAGGTTGGAATGTTAAATATTTGAGAAAGTGTTTGGGAGGTTACATCTATGGAGAAAGAGGTTGAGATGTTACTTCCGTGGGAAAAGGTTTGAGAATTTACGCCTGTGAGAAAGATGTTGGAACGTTATGTTTGTGGAAGAGAAGTTTATATGTTACAGACTTTACGCCTGTGAAAATAGGTTGAAACGCTACGTCTCCGTGAACGTTACGTATGTGGAGATGAAGTTGTGATGTTACGTCTTTGAGAAAGATGTTGGAACGATACGTCTCTGGGAATAAGGTTGGAACATTACGTCTGTGGGAAAGAGTTTGTGACGCCACTCCTTTAAGAAAGAGGTTAGAACGTTACGTCTGTGAAAAAGCGTTTTGAGCGTTACGTCTATGAGAAAGAGTTTGTAAAGTTACGTCTGTGGGAAAGGGATTTGAACGTTAGGACTGTGGGAAAGATTTTTCAGTATAGAAAATATCATAATGCACTATACGACGTAAAGGAATTTGAACCCTATAAATTCTGAAAAGTCATCATTGAATAATATCAGCTCAGTTATACAAACGATGACTCGAGTTTCCAGTTTAATATTTTGGATTTGCAGTAATTTGCTGTATTGTGCGAAACTACTCCTAGCGCTACCTATTCCTTTGAACACTTGGTAGATTACATTATTTTTTCGAAATCAGTCTTACACCAACTATGAATGCTTAGGTCATCAGTATATCTACGTTCATTATCAATTAGCTGTCCTCGTGGAGTAGAGCAGGAATGTCTCTTCTATTAGTACATTCGATTTGAGATGTGGTATGAAATGCTTAAATGATCAGTGGACGTTTCTTCAAATCTATGCTTATATATATATATATATATATATATATATATATATATATATATGCAGAGACTAGACTAGAAAGACATTAAATAGATTGGGTTTATCGTTTTCTCCTCGTCCTACTCCTCATGTGGTTTGAAATAATTCGTTATTGTGGTTTTTTTTACGAGAAGTAATCACTGATCTTATCAATTTAACCTCAGACACCGAAGCAAATAAATCTATACTCTTCTTCTACGTGCCGTGTCCTTCTCCAATAAAACTTTGTCATTGCTCATATTGTCAATCCATTGTATTCTCAGTATCCTTCTGTAGGACTACATTTATGTTGTTTCAAGTCTCTTCTTCATCTGTGTCCAGTATTCACTGTCATATAATATGAATGATATTACATAACAGTTCAGTATTCTTTTTGTTTCTAACGAATTTTTTTGGTTTCTAAATATTTGTCTTTTGGAATGCATCTTTCACTAGCCATTTGCACCTTCGGACTTGTCACACTTTCCGTCCAGTTTTAAAATACTTCTAAAAATATTCAAATTGTTATACTTGTTTGATTTTGGTATCTCCAACTTATAATTTACTTGTTGGCTTGTTTCTTTTGCTAACAACCATTCATTCCGTCTTCTTGAAGTTAATATTTACTCATTTCTCGTTTGTCTTCCCTAACTTCTGTAAGAATTTGGGGAGTTTTTTTTTTTTTTTTTTTTTGGTATATGCAATAAAACTGATGAAAATTCGAGTAACTTGAAACAATGGATTTTCGCTTTTACAATGAAGCATACATGTTATTTAAAAATTTAATGTAATACAATGGACTGTCTAGAATTTCAGTAAAATTATATAATCCTTGTTGTAATGTAAGCAAAGAGTCTATTGTCGCCATATTTATTACAACGTTTCGGCCGTTGTACGCTCCGGCCTTCTTCAGGTGGTTGGAATGTCGAACTGAACCCTTTATTTCGCTCACTGGGGTAGACTGTTCTAGTTCCACATACCATGTTTTTAATGGATGTCAGTTATCAGTCATCAGCTGTTAATTCCCCTCTGCAAGTTCTCCACTGCCTTAACCAGGTATTGAACTCACACTCTTTGGGTCCTGTCACTGGATCTAACTAACGCCTTTATCCATCATGCCATGTGTCCTTAAGGAACAGTCTACCCCAGTGAGAGAAATAAAGGGTTCATTTCGACATTCCAACCACCTGAAGAAGACCGGGTGATGAGTTTTGTTATATCGATCATTAAGTTGATTGTCCGACGTAGTTAATATTCATTTGCTTCTGAGACGGATTTATTTATGTAATTTTTTTTTTTAATAATGTTTAACCAATTCAAGGCGTTGTATTAGCGTAAGAAAAAGTAATGAGTGAAGTTCCTGAAGCTACGCAGGAAAAACAACGGCCAACTTAAAATTTCAGGTTGTCAAGATTTAATTAGTGAATAACATTTCAGAGTTTAGTCGAAGTAGACTTTGGAAGGAACCGGAAACCCAATCCTAAACAGGAAACAAGGGATAAACCTCTACTCCTGTTCAAAAGACCAGGGAGAAGTGTAAACCTGACGATAAGCGAACCTATCTATTCCTATTATGTGTGTGTGATCTAATTTTTTTTACAAAAATGATCAGTGGAAAATGTAATGAAGTCATTTCTGGTCTTAGGTCTCTGGTTTGGACCCGGAAAGAAATGTGCATACAACCTAAATGAAAGGAAATAATAATATATATGATGTAACTATATCACGAACAGTGTTGCATGAGCTTAGTATACCCTTATCAAACTCGATGTCATGGTGGGTATATTTGGCATGCAGCTCTATTACTCAGTAATAATAAATGTTTAGTAAAATTTAACTTAGGACTAGGCCAACAAAAACAGCGAATCAAAATCAGGTTTTTCTCTTATCTTATTTCTTACTCTTTCAGTAATTCTTATTGTTTTTTTAAAAAAAAAACATTTTTATAATTTTAATAGAACCATAGAATATAAAAAATCAAACTCAAATTACTTCTAATTTTAATTTTGCAATTGTGTGGAGGAGTCAGTTCAGTGTCATATGTTATAGCTTTATTAAAATTTTTAAAACGAAAAAAAATTACCGAGGGAGTTTATGAGAGTAGTGATGTCAAGAAAAAAGCGTCCTTTCGGCACACCTTTTTTATGCCAGGTCCTAAATTAAACATTGCCAAATAATTTTTTAACTTTATTTTGTATAAAATGACACATTAATTTCGCCCCTCTTTCTGAGAATATGTACACTCCTCTCTCACGCTCACTAACATCCCTCTCTCTCTCTATCTATATCTGCCGCCCCACATACACACACATTGTGTGCTTACATATTCTGTTTTACAGGAATACAAACGAATTTTCACTCTTTTCTGTTTCTCTTATACACAAATCTAGGGATGAGCACCATTTCGCAAAAAACGCATACTTTGATGAAAAAATGTCCCTAACTTGATTAAAAAAATGTATTGCCTAGATTTATTTAGAAATGAAAAAAAGAAAACAATTCTCGTAAAAATTTATTTTTCAACCAAAAAAAATTTTGACTTCAGACAAAAAAGTCCTTAATATATATTATTGATAAAATCCATTAAAAGCTGTTTTCATAAAATAATATCTTAGTTTTCTTGCATTTTTGTATTTTAAATTCGGAGCTAAAATTGGGATTCTTATGAAATTTATGATTTACATTCTTCAAAGTCTTCTTTATTTAATTAAAAAATAAAAATAGGGACAACTGTTTTAGTTTTAAAGTCTTCATAAAATTAAGTAAGGGGAGGTATCAGACGTAAAAAAAATATTTTTACCCTGACTTTCTAAAAGACAAACATTTCTAAAATAAATTCATTCAATTCGGAATAAGTTCTGAAAGTTTCACTAAATTGCGACAATTATTTGATTTTTGCAATAATTTCCAAATTAATGTGTTTTTTAAGTGAAAAAAAGCCAATGCAAAATATGAGGTGACATTTGAGCAAAAAAAAAAAACAAGATTTTCAACCACAAATTCAAACGTGCTAAAAAGGAGTCAACATTTCAAAAAAATAATTAAAATGCTTTGGTCTCTCCTCTTATTAATAACATAAAGTTTTTCGTGATAAAACGTTGTTTTTATTAAGTCTGGGGCCTTTTTTCATTAGGATATTTTTAGCGAAGCAGCGGGCACCCCTACACAAATCATGCGTTTTTTTATGTTTTCGATGACCAGTAAAACAATATATAAAGAAAACTACAGATGCAGTGAGTTCTTACATTAGCGATTTACTAAACATAGTTTAGACGTGGCACAAGGCCGCAAGTATGGAGAATCTAATGAGGATTGAACTCACTATTCTGCTGTAATTGACCTAGCGAGACGAGTTTGCTAACCATTATACCACGTCAAAGTACCCACTCTGTAATTACCAGAAGAGTCAATTAACGAGAATCCACGAGACTTAACGCGAAGTGATATACAATATTGTCGGCGATGAACGTAAACTATTCGACATAAAAACAGTTAAGTACAGTTTTAAATTATTTCCCTAAAAATTTCGACAAAAGCAAATCACTTTATTGTTGAATCCAAACGAATAAAAGTTCATGAAATGATATCCATTTCAAATATTTCAGGTGTTGATTTCCCGTAAAAATTTTTTATCTATATCTTCAGTTTAATAACATTTAATAGCATCGCTATTCGCTAGTTGACATGGTGGCGTAATGGATAGCAGCTCGTAGTGAGGAATTGGAGATCTGAGTTCGATATTTCAGTCGGAATCTGTATAGTTATTTACTTACTTCGGAAAGGTACGAATTCTTTTTATCCTTTGGCAAAGGTATGAATCCTCTTCTTTCTCCCCACCAGCTATGGATAAATAACAGGCTGGCTTCTATATCCTTGAGTGGCAACCGTCTAAGAGAAGTTCAGGCTATCTTACGGCTGCAGTATACATGGCGCCCCTCTGAAAAAAAAAATTCTCCAGAAATTGCTAAATTATAGTTGAAATATGTTAAAGTTTTTATTCAAATACGGCTTCTTTTTATCCTTGAGTATGAACCAATCCTCTGTGGATAATGAGTAACGCATGCGTCTGTGTCTGGGTGATCGTTTATGTGACCTTTGACCTTTATGAGGTCATCAAAAAGACAGGTTGCGTTCTATTCTATCCCTCCAGCTGATCCATGAGCCTAAACTGGAACATTAATCGTAGAAAAGAAGCTATCTGTGTTGAAATATGCCATCGTGTTTGTTGTCTGCTTCTTTGAACCTAACACCAGAAATTTCTCACGTCGACATTTTTTTTTTAATTTTATTTAAAGATTTATCTACACTATATCTCTGTCTTCCAACCCACTTTCTTCCGCACCGTCGACTTGGGTCGGGAGATTACTCCAACGGGCCCATCCCAACTCATGAACATTAATAAAAATAAAAATAAATGAAATTAATGTAAAGTAATAAATAATAGTGTTTGAAATGTGATACTTGTCAGTAAGAAGTTTACGCATCACGTGACACAAATTACCGAGGGTGGTCTGTGAAAATCAAGGTCACTAATCGTAACGAGTTGATCAATGGCTGGCAGTCAGGAAATGTTTTGGTTACGCTCGTTTGAAATAAAAACGACCTATTTACGGATATTTTCATTTTCTACTTACATCAGCACATCAGCATATATATATATATATATATATATATATATATATATATATATATATATATATATATATATATATATATATATATATATATATATATAACAAAATTTCACAGCCCCTGGCACTTGCGTAGTATTCAAACTACCGACTCTGAATTATGAAAGATCATATCTTATATATTTATTTTACTGCTACAAATACAAAAAAAAAAGGAAATTATGTTAGTGAAAATGGAACAGAATTCTGTTTTCGGTTCAATAACCATACAAAAACCACCAGGGACGACAACAAAAATATCTATCGCTGCACACTTCAACCAACCGTTCCATGGCATTGATGATATCAGATGCGTTCTTTAAGCGTCTTCATTCAACAGCCGACACGAAAGACACAGATCGGAGTTGAAATTTATTTTCAAAATTAATTCAGATATTAAGGGATTAAACAGGGATTTGGGTTTAGTCAGAGATTATAATTTCCACAGAGAGACCTCTAACTAACAACAGCATTCCGCGGAAGAGTATGTACCCCTTTTTTCTTTATTCATCGTATTGTTGAAAAAAAAACACAGGCGTGTTCGAAAATTCCGACTTTAAAATCTTTCTCTTCGTGCTTCAATTTACTCAAAATGTTAATATATAATAAATATCGATTTTATTGGGAATATTGTGATCATTTTATTTCTCTAATTTTATTAACCAGCCTATTAAATCTACACACACACACACATACATATATATATATATATATATATAACGTCATCCACAGTCAGACTGTTTCGCAGCTCATCAGTGTGGCTAGACATCCGGTTGCCTCTAGCTCGGATCGAAACCCGACTGAATTGGTATCAGCCGGAGATTCTACCACTGAGCCGTCGGCGCACGGCAGGGACGCCGGCGGATTTTTAGCGTATTTATTTCTAGAAACACGCCCAGTGACAGTGACTCGATTCGCTATGCGAAGAGTTTTGCTATATATAAGCTATAATAGTCACTGTTTACGAACCCAAACCTACTCCCTAGAGAGCTCAACCGAAATTAATATTTATTTCAGGAACCAATATAACATATATATATAAATATATAAATATATATATATATATATATATATATATATATAAAGACAAGAGGAAAACTAATTCTTAGGCGACGCGTTTCATCCTCTGAGAGACATTATCAAGGCAAATGTAGGATTTAGTTTGTAGTACAAGAGCAAGAATGTCATTGATTTATCAATGCTTTTACATTTGAGAACGTTCATAAATTATTAATTCTTAAGCCAAAATACACAACTAAAAATGTGTTGAAAAATCAAAAGAAAACCGTTAAATCCATTAACTCATGAATTTGAAGATGTACAACACACCGTAACAATCTAATCATAACTTAAACAATATTCATTTAATAAATATATTATGTATGAACGAGTTTGTCGTTGTTTGGAAATCTTCCATGCAAACAAAATAGGCTATCATTGTTGTTTTGTCCGTGTATTGTTTAATTTATTGTAATGTAATTGTCATCTTTGATGATGGCTTATATAAGCTTAGACAGAATTCAAAAACATGTATCAATATGGTGATTTTCTTTCGTCTTTCAATGATAATGTTATTAAGCTTATCAAACGATATGAAAGGAATTTGGTTAAAATAAATGGACAAAACTTGTCTTTATTATTTAATGAAACACACACACACACACACACTATATATATATATATATATATATATATATATATATATATATATATATACCCTCAAAAAGTCTATATGATTGTGCACAAAAACTTCACCACTATAATCAAATCTTATATGCTGGTATCGGCTGTCTGCTTGACCCTCATACGTCGAATCTCGACGGGAGAGTCGAGTATATATATATATATATATATATATATATATATATATATATATATATAGTTTAAATGCTATATTCATGAGGTAAAGTACTCAATATCCGGGATATAGGGTATGTAAATACAAAAATCGTTATAAACCGTTACCGCCAACCAAATAACCGTTAGGATTATACAACAGTATAGTGCACCATTGACCAGGATATATAAATAGTGAAAGCAAAACAAAACACACATGGCCTGAAGATTGCATTTAGACATGAAACAGACTGGTGTTGACCTCAATGTCCCCTTTGTATTCACATAAGCTATATCCCTGATATTGAGCACCTTAAGCCATAAATATACCATACCTTAAAACAATATATATATATATATATATATATTTATTTATTTAAAGTGTGCTATATTTATGGGATGAAGTGCTCAATATCAGAGATAGAGCGTATGTACATATAAATCTAAAAGTGAACATTGAAGTCAACATTCAGAGGCGACAGTCTGTTTCTTGCTAGATGCAATCGTCAGCCGGCCTAACGATTGCCTCTGGCATGAAACAGCCTTTCGCGTCTGAGTGTTGACTTCAATGTTCACTTTTATACTTATATTTATATATATATATATATATATATATATATATACATACATATATATATATACACACACGCACACACACACATACCCATACACACACACACACACACACACACACATATATATATATATATATATATATATATATATATATATAAATTATGTGTATTTAGGCAGCAGATCTTCTTTAAGGAAAATGTTATTGAAGACAACAAGCGTTTTGTGTTAATTTTATTGATCGAATTTTCAAAATGACGAATAATCTTTCTCCGATAAATCCGTCATTGCTCATTTGCAATAACAAAAGTAACGCATTAACATGGAAATTCTTATTTTGTCATCAAACTTTGCATCTTATGAAAAGAAAAAGAATTAATTCTGATTTCAACACTTACGTCTACAGTGACTTATCCATACATTGCCCTGTCGGCCGAGTTTTAGATCCACTGATTTCATCATTTACAGACTGATAAGACACCCTACAGAAAGGCCATGTTCTGGATGGATAATCGTAGACATGGGTATAAACCAGAGCAATGTCTACTGCAAATCCCACCTATGTCAATCTTGTAGACTTTAGTGTAAACTTTTTTTTTTTTATCCTCGTGTTTATCGGGTCTGTGTTTGATCCCAGTGCATATCGAACACCTGTTTACCTTTTTATCTTAGTGTATATCGAACCTGTGTCTACGGTTTTTATCCAAGTGTATATTGAACCAATATCTACCTTTTTTATCCTAATGTATATCGAATCTACGTCTACATTTTTGTATCCTAGCGTATATCGAACCTGTGTCTACCGTTTTATCCTAATATATCTCCCTTCATTTATCGAATCTGTGTCTACATTTTTTATCCTAATGTATATCGAACCACTCCGTAATTACTGTCACTGAGTCAAATAATTACAATGGTCATTTAATGTGTGACATTTACTACTTAAGAAATGTTGGTAGATCATATTGTATTAATTTTATAATAATGACGCCATATTGGATTCCTAGGTCATAAAAGTAGGCAAATAGAAGAATGCTAACCGTCACTATTTATGAGGACAGTTAAATAAATGTACAAAAGACACTTTAATGGCATGTTTTCATTGTCCTTGGCTTTTGTTTCTGATTTCAAATGACTGTCATGTGTTTTTTTTTTTTTTTTCTTTCTATTATTTTAATTCGATTCTTCCTCATCAACACCGTTTCTTTAGGCATCTTTCTGGAATGTTATTTCTCTTTATTCCATCCTTTTGTTTTTCTTATCTTTTCTTTTTAAACAATGATTCCACACTATTGTTATTTTAAACTGTACTGCGAAGCTAATAACAGAATTCTCAAAGTGGATGGAAAGAAAAATATCGAATCGCAAAGCTCGAATCTGATTGAAATTACGACCAAGAGTTGACCAAATTGAGGTAGGATACTTGAAAGATATCTTATGTTGAGTATTAAATGTTGTAAGTCTCTTAAAGTGACACCAATCACTTATAAGATATCTTATGTTGAGAATTAAATGTTGTAAGTCTCTTAAAGTGACACCAATCACTTATAAGATATCTTATGTTGAGAATTAAATGTTGTAAGTCTCTTAAAATGACACCAATCACTTATAAGATATCTTATGTTGAGCATTAAATGTTGTAAGTCTCTTAAAGTGACACCAATCACTTATAAGATATCTTATGTTGAGCATTAAATGTTGTAAGTCTCTTAAAGTGACACCAATCACTTATAAGATATCTTATGTCGAACATTAAATGTTGTAAGTCTCTTAAAGTGACACCAATCACTTATAAGATATCTTATGTTGAGAATTAAATGTTGTAAGTCTCTTAAAGTGACACCAATCACTTATAAGATATCTTATGTTGAGAACCAATCACTTATTAATTATAATGATCGAAAAATTTCAGAAAAACTGAAATATATCATATGTTGAGCATTAAGTAATCATGTTTTTTTTAATTGTGCAATAGATATTTGAATATGTATGTACAAAATTTCCGTCTTCTTGGCTAAAAATTTATTTCTACTACATGTTTTGGTTTTTAAAATGAGGGCGAGATTTCCAAGCAACGCCAAACTCGTGCATACATAATATATACACTCGATTATGAACTCTTTAACCGTGGATATATGAATATATGATTGGACGGGCTCTCTGGTCTTCTTTGATTGCCGTCCTAGAGCTGGTAACTTGAACATAATTATCCCTTGACAGTCAAGATTAAAACGCAAAATTCTACGAATTTCAATGTTTACGAATAAATTTTCATACCAGATCGGTCGTCACCCGGGCCAACATGGGCCGCGTAACCCAGAGAGGAACTAGTCTTGAACCGAAAAATCTGTCACTGAAACAAACTCTTCCAAAAACGAAGAGACACTAGGTCACCAAACCCGGACTATTCCTAACCTTGGACCAAGTGACTCAATGCCAAATCAACAAATAAAAAGAAAATGAAGAGTATCAACAAGTCATGCCATCATTCTTCACTGCACTCGAAAATCCAGAAAAGAACACCACGAATCAGACATACCAAATATGGTATGCTATTTTAGGAAGTGATATAAGAAATACAAAAAGTTGTTCTCACGAATACAGCCCACACCTTACGAAGGGCTTTATTTATGTAAAATATATGTGTGTGTTTTTTTTAGGTCTCTGGGCGGGATCCAGAAAGAATTGTGTACACACCACAAATCAAAGGAAATAATAATAATAATAATAATAATAATAATCACATGCCTCTATAGCAATATAAAAATATTCTCACAAGTACAGCTCACAACCTATGTAGGGCTTTATCTTTGTAAAATATATAAGTGTTTGTCGGATGATTTTTAAACAAATGTGTAGTGGAGAATATGATAATGCCATTTCTAAGCTTAGGTCTCTGGTTGAAGACCGGGAGGAAATGAGTAGACAACAGAAATCAAAAATAAATTTTAATGAATAATTCCAATCATTCTTCTAAATGATTTCAGAATCGTCATTCATTTTTTCTCCGCCATCATCTTTTCATTTTCCTATTCCTTTCCTTTTCTCTCCTGCACATTTCTTGTTTACTTTTATTCTTCCTCTTTCCTTCTTTCTTTTTTTTCTTTCTTTTTTTTCTTTCTTATTTTTCTTTCCTTTTCGACCTCTTCATCGTCATTCTTCTCTATTTCTTTTTTCTTTTTCTTTCTTTTTTTCTTTTTTCTTTTTTTCTTATTTTTTTCTTCTTTCGCTCCACCCACTTGTTTCAAAGTCTTCTGTTCTTTTTACACTAAAAAGAATTTTTTTTTTCACATCATGTCACCTAATTTGCAAAATATTAAAGTCCAAATCCTTTCATTATTGCTTGACTCTAAGAAGAAAAAACTATCATTTGACACCTGAATAGTGTCTATACGTCGATGACAGTGGGCTTTGACAATATGGATGTGTACAAAATTAGTTTTCTTCAACAGCTTCCCTGGCCAAGGGTTTCTTCATCAAAATATTGTCACCTTTTCAAACGCCTCCTTCTACAGGTAATTGTCAAATTTCTATTCTTTGTAATCTTTAGAAATCTGTTTTCTCTTCATTCCATCTAATATATATATATATATATATATATATATATATATATATATATATATATATATATATATATATACGCACACATAATATATATACGTACACACACATACATATACATAGACATATATATATATATACATATATATATATATATATATGTGTGTGTGTGTATAAAATGAAAACAAATTTCTAAACATTACAAATACATATGTATCTCTGTGTGTGCGTCTGTAAACATTCAGATATTAATCAAATATATTTGTAAAGGCAATGTAGATAAACCATGGTTTTCCTTTTGTTTTTTTTTCTTTTACAGATACACAAGCATAACTGAATATGAAAGTTTTTATATATATGTATCTATAGCGATATCAAAGTTTTTTTAATATACATTCTCCGAAAGTGCTTGAACACATTCAATGAAACTATATATATATATATATATATATATATATATATATATATATATATATATATATATATATATATATTCTGTTGTATGAATATGAGTTTGCGACGCAAACTCATATCCATACAACTGAATATATTAGCTCTATCGCTGATATTGAGCACTTTCCAATAAGTACTGCGCATATAAAATAATATATATATATATATATATATATATATATATATATATATATATATTATTATTATTATTATTATTATTATTATTTTATATGGGCAGTACACACACACACACACGCACACACATATATATATATATATATAATATATATTTTCTGTTTATACGTTATTTTTATGGATACAACTAATTTAAGTAAAAGCTGTTTCTTAAACAGTATTAATTACATTACCGGTTTCTTTGTAGCTATATATATATATATATATATATATATATATATATATATATATATATATATATTCATTGAATACAACAGACAAGGTGTTTTGATTTAGTTTTTTATACAATTTCTCATATGATCTAATAATTATTTTCTTTTCAGATGATAAATTATATAAAAATAGATTTCTATCATTTCTCAGATTCCAACATGCATATACCAACTATTAAAATTTCTCAATGATATTATTACCCCATATCTCCCTACTAATTATAGCATTAAATCTACCCATGAATTCCTCTAAATACTTAAAATCACAAAAGTAAAAACAAACCACGCCATTCTTGCGTCACTTGATGTAGAGAATTTATTTACTAACGTTCCCGTCTCCGAAACTATTGATATTATTCATTTATTCTGTGTATAAAAATAATTTAATTCCACCTCCATCAATCCAATCCAATATTTTAAGAAAACTATTGCTCGCTTGCACCACTAGAGTTCCTTTTTATAGCCAGAATGGTAATATTTACACATAAACTGATGGAGTAAGTATCGGAAACTTTCTCGGACCGTGCTTTTCCAATTATTATATGTCCTACGTTGAAAACAAGGTTTTTACTAAAGTTATTAAACCTGAAATATATGTTCGTTATGTAGACGATATAATTATTTTAGCTGAAAACAAGAAAGAAATAGAAAATCTGAAAGTTGCAATTCAACAAAATTCCGTCTTATATTTTACTTATGAACTTAGTGAAAAAAAATCTTCCTTTCTTAGATGTTCTCGTCGATTTTAGTAATAATACTTTTAAAACTTCTGTTTATAAAAAAACAACTCAATTTCTATAGTGAATGCCCTCTTAGATATAAAATAGGTGTTATTAAAAATTTTCTCACGAGAGTGCACGAGAATTCATCCTCACAAACGGTTATTAATAACGGATTTCCTAATCAATTGTTTTCTATCTAAGGTATCCAATAGCAACGACGAGAATAGAAACATAAACAATAACATTAATATTTTTTATAAAAATCAAATGAACGAAAATTATAAACAAGACGAAAGTAGAATTAAGAACATTATAATAAAAAAAAAAATGCATAACACCAGTTGACAATAGCAAAAAAATTAGAAATTTAAAACTTCTAATCTTATAGTTAAAAATAATAATTCACCTCCTAGAACAAAATTAAATAGGGCAAATATTATTTACGTATTTAAATGACCATTAAGGAAATGTATTCATGATCAATCAAAATTCGTAAATAATTATACAGGCCATACTACAACTTGTTTGACACGAAGACCCACACCTTTCTGATCATAGCTCAATTAGATCTCATTTAAATAACCATGGAGACCTACAGGACACTATTCGTAACATACTTGTTGACAACACAAATATAATAGCATCATCTACATGCAAAAAAAAAGGTTAAAAATAATGGAAGCCTTATTAATAAAAAAACCAACACTCAATAATATCAACAATGAACATGGACACAATATCTTGACCGTGTTTTGAAAAGTGAAAACATTATATAAATACATACATGCAACAAACTATTTCTTATTTAACAGTTAAAATATTTAATCCCTGAAAATGGCTAAATGTATAGCCGAAAGCACTCGGAAAAAAGAAAATCGGACAGTTTTTATATAATCTATCATCTGAAAATAAAAACAATTATTAGATCATATGAAAAATTGTATAAAAAAATAGATCAAAGTACCTTATCTGCCGTATTCAATGAAACATGCATGAAAGAAGTATTGCTGCCTAAATACACTATATATATATGTGTGTGTGTGTAATTATTCTTAGAAATAATTCATCACCTCAAAAATCTACCATATGTAAGATAATTAATGTTGTTTCTGAATTTTTATGTCTTGTTGAGTAACAATCAAGAAACAGTATTACATTCTTCTATTGGCCACACATACAACACATACTTTCGTAGGTTGGCGTCATTTGTTAGAATTTAGTGTAATTTGCTAACATATCGATGGACATATGACAAATAATAAAATAGTATTAACATGACAAATTTTAATCGATAACAGGAAACTTTTATCTAGGACACATTGAAAAGAAAGACTAAAAATTCTTGAAGCTGTCAAAATAAAAGAGAAACGGCCGCCATTAAATAAGGTATATTTCTCCCTAGGGGACCGTATATTGAAGTGTGTTGAAAAAAACAAAAAAACATTCAGAATTAAAAAAAAACAAAAAAACAAAAAACAATTACGTAGGCCTCGACCTTGGTAATGGAAAGCGGCTGGATGGCATTACCATTTTCCCTTTTAAAATGGGGAAGTCGTTGATTTGGGATGCGACCTGTGCTGATACATTTTCGGTCAGTAATTTTGAGGTCCGCGGTTGAGCCAGGATCCGCCACCCGGGACGCAGAGATAAAAAAAAATAGTTAAATATTCTTCTCTTGCTGATAGATTTTTTTTTTTTTTTTTTTGCTCCTGTGGCAGTGGAGACTTCAGGGGTTATTGGCCCTCGTTCGATGGCGTTTCTTCGAAGGATTGGCGCGATTGCGTCTCGATTAAGGGACGAGCCTCGCGAAACGGTGTGGCTCTTGCAGCGTGTCTCACTGGCGATGGTTCGAGGTAATGCTTTCTCCATCATTGCGGCTGGCAGAGGTTAGAAAAAATTGTTTATTTTTACGTTGTTCTGGAATTGTCGTCAGTGGTCAACTGTAATTGTTTTGTTTCAATAAATTTTATAACGTAAATCTACACTGAACAATCCTTGAAAACGAATGTAGTAACATTCGAAAGTACTCAAGAAGAAAGTAAAATAAAACAAAAATAAATATGAAATTTGGCAAATTTACCGATAACACAAAACACCCAATTCGGATATTTGAAAAATTAAATAAAATAATGTGATAGATATAACTTATCCATATTATTTATCCAAGTATGTTTGAAAGTAATATTGCTTCCAAAATACACCTTATCAAATCATATATATATATATATATATATATATATATATATATATATATATATATAATTATATATATTCGAAAATTACAACATAAATATGTTAGAAAATCACTACAAAAATAGCCATATTGTTTCAGCACTTCTGGTGTCTTATCAAGTGACATTCAACATCATCACTTGACGATAAGACACTTGATAAGACACCAGAAGTATTGAAACAAAAATGGCTACTTTTGTAGTGATTTTATAAAATATTTGTCATAATTTTCGAATAAATAATTATATCTGTTCTACTTTGTATTGAGCACTCTTTTAAGAATAGTATTTGTTGGTTATTGGAATTTATTCCGTATACACCAATCCTATACTTATATATATAATAGAGAAAGAGGGGAGAGAGAGAAAAAGAGACAGAAACAGGGAGAAACAGAGATAGTGAGTGTACCTATAGGAATGAAAACGACATGGACACTGTCAACATGTCTGAAGATTGCATTCAATCATGAAACTGACATCACAATGCAGTGTTGATTCCTATGTTCACACTGTCTATATATATATATATATATATATATATATATATATATATATATATATATACATATATATATATATATATATATATATATATATATATATGTTCTTTCACTGAATCGGTACACGTGTTTAATTGAGTTCTTAAGAGTAAAATTGATATATAGTGATAGCGCGATACATCAATAGCGATAGACTAACGATATCTCCCCAAACAAGTGTACACACTAAATGTAACATTTATAGTATAAAGAAATGAACGTTGGACTAAAAAAATCAGTCTATAGCATATATTAAACCTTTTAATCCGACATGTCAAATTAATATCTACTCAAAATCATATCCACGCAATACATAACGTTTATACTAAGAAGAAATAATGTCAGATTAAAAAATACACCAATTACTTAAAAATTACTTTCCTTACGTTTCAGATAAGAAAAGGTTATCAGGCATTGACTTCGAAATGTCCCAACGAAAGGCATGCATTTCTTAAGTAGATTAACTGGGTTTTGCTCTTTCGTCATGACTTTTCGTGGTTTAATGTTTAAACACGCTTGAATTAAAAGCGGTTTCCTTTGTTAAAAAGGGAATATAGGTGTTATCGCATTTCATGATCGATGTTGACAGGGCGGTAAAAAACATCTATGCTGACGATACGACTATATACGGGCACACCTCTGAAGCTCTTGATGGCCTGAAATTGGTGATTGATCTCTCTTCCGATCTTGTACAAACTACCCAATGGGGTAAAAACTCGAAGACCAAGCTAGCTACGTTCCATCATCGCCGATCTGACCCCAAACTACCAGCAATCAGGATGAATGGGGGTCCTCTCGGAGAAGCACCTTGCCTTGAAAGATTGTTGGGCCTCAAACTCACACCTGGCCTCAAGTGGAACTCGTACATATGATCCATTGCTAAGGATGCAGGTAAAATTATTGACTCCCTATACGGCTCCAGTAAGTATTTCGCCCCTACTGCTATCCTCTACCTTTACAAGAACCAGATCAGGACAAAAATAAAAATATATATTAAAAGATTCAATGCCTCGAAGACCAAGCTAGTTACATTCCATCATGGCCAATCTGACCCCAAACTACTACGAATCAGGATGAACGGGGGTCCTCTCGGAGAAGCACCGTGCATCAAACTTACACCCGACCTCAAGTGAAACTCGTACATACGACCCGTTGCTAAGGATGCAGGTAAAATGGTCGGCTCTCTGTACCGCCCCAGTAAGTACCTGACTCCTACTGCTATCCTCTAACTTTACAAGAGCCATATCCGGCTAAAAATGGAGTACGGTAATGGAATACTGCATGCTTGACAATGGATCGTATGTACCATTTCCACTTGAGGTTAGGTGCGAGCTTGAGGTCCGATAGTCCTTCAAGACACTGTGCCTCCAATGTGGAATTGTGGAGGTAGGTTCAAATCCCAGGCTAGTCTGTTGTATTCACTTTCGCATAAATGCCATTAGGAAATGCATGAAACCGTCTCTTCTTCCTCCAGTCACAATCTTTTGGAAGTAACCATTTTGGAAAAAAAATGAATTCCAAATCACCATGAAGACAACAATAAAACGCTTTATTCACTTTCCTTATAATATAAGGCTTGGCAATTCACAGAAAAGGAATCTGTGGAGAGTCATTCTCGTCTATGTCCTGAAGGGAAATGGCACTATGAAAAAAAAAAGTTAATTAATGCAAAACAATACACAGGTCTCCACTTGCCATAATCCGTACAGTATGCAAACATACCCCTCTGGCATATAACTATTATTTATAAAATCAAACATATATATATATATGTGTGTGTGTGTGTATGTGTGTGTGTGTGTGTGTGTGTGTGTGTTTGAAAAGCTCTCTCACCGATTTGTGTTTTGGACCTGTCCATACATGCCACCAAGAGGAAACGTTAAAGTCACGCGCATTGATAAAGCTTTAAGGTCAAGCACAACTAGCAATTTGATATCCCGCTATTCTACTGTGATACTACAAGACGGAGTTAGCGAAGATTGAGTGAAGGTGGGGGTTGTTGCAGCAAGGGTCACTATGTAGTGTTTGGTAGGCGAAACTGAAGGCCTTTCAAATTTACTCGAACAGTCTCTCCCATTCCGCCCATATGAGGTTCGATTCCTCTTTGGAAGAGACATTGTGTCATGTCATCATTAATAGCAAAACAGGAGTCGGTGACGATTGTTGTGATTTGACACATGTCAAAAGAGAGGGAAAAATAGGGAGCCATGGTTTCGTCGATGAACACCCCAGGGCCCTTACCCAGGAGCCGTCATTGTGTAGCGGTTGAGTTAAGAAATTATACACACACACACACACACACAGACACACACATATACAGACACAAACACACATATATATATGTGCGTGTGTTTATATACATACGCCGTATGTATACTATTAAGAAATCATACACACACACACATATATATGTGTGTGTGTGCGTGTTTATATACATACGCCGTATGTGTATGTATATGCAGGCGTATGTATATAAACATATATAAACATATATATCGTATAGAGGTGGTGTAATGGTTAGCAAGCTTGTCTCGCTAAAACAATTACGAGTGAGTAGTGAGTTCGATCCTCACTAGGTACCCCCCAGTTTCGGCCTGGAAAATCCCTATATATAGTATATATAAAATGTGCTGATCGTGTTTGTAGAGTAGAAAATTCCTATAATTATATATAATATATAAAAAATTCCATGCATTCAGTAAAAATAAACCATCCTTGATAGCGATATATACATTAAGAAATGGACAAAGTCCGACAATTTATTTATTAAAAACATTTTTTATGTTTAACGTTCTTTTTATAGATACAAGTATTTAAGTAAATGCTCTGTTTATAATAAACAGTATTAAATAACATTTACCGGCCTGAATGTCCGAGAAATTTTCAAAGGACGAATATTCTATGAAAATTTCTCGGACATTCTGGCCGGTAAATGTTATTTAATACTGTTTATTATAAACAGAGCATTTACTTAAATACTTGTATCTATAAAAAGAACGTTAAACATAAAAAATGTCTTTAATATATATATATATATATATATATATATATATATATATATATGTGTGTGTGTGTATGTATGTGTGTGTGTGAGTGTGTGTGTTAATAATAGGCGAAAGCGTTCGGAATTACAGAACATTCGAACAATTTCTACATAATTTATGTCCGGAAAAGAAAACACTTGTTCGAACACAAGAAAAATTAAATAAAAACTTAACCGCAGTACCTTGTTAGTCGTTTTTAATGATTGTATAAAAGAGGGATTGCTGCTCAAATACATAAGTGTATATATATATATATATATATATATATATATATATATATATATATATATGTATATGTGTGTGTGTGTGTGTGTTTATGAATAAAAATGACAATAGGAAAACTAGTAATTGCTGTCGCGTTTCGTCCAATGTGGACTTTATCAAAGCAAAATACGAAAATGAAATTAATTGAATAAAGTAACTAATAAAAACAAAAACAGAATGTACCTAGCAACTGGAATGTAGAGAAACGCTGTTTTCATATTTTTAACTGAAAAATAACGTCAGTAATTGTCACGTGTGGAAAATATTGTCATTATATCTGTGTTGATGTATTCAACCATTTTCTTTTGATTTTATGAATCTGTTGTGGATATTTGTTTGTAAGAGCAGTAATTTTGTTAAGAAAGGTGAAATGGGGAAAAACCTGGGCGTAGATTAATATTTGGGTAATTTTCTATGGCGGCACTCTCCAGAATTTTCCTTCTAAGTGAGTTATTTTCTTTTTTTATGAGTGTAGCATTTTTAAAATCAAAATTATGGTTGAATTTATTTCTATGTATGACTAGTGCATTAGCTAAGTTCTTTTTTGTGAGGTCTCTTTTGTGATCATAAATACGTTTTTTTCAAACTTCTACATGTTTCTCCAATATATTGGGAGGAACAGTTTTGGAAAGAAGAAACATATGAGGCTCTGACAGCTTATTGATCCAGTTATAAAAGTTTGTGCGATAATCTTAGGTGGCATTTAAACTCACTAGTGATTTACAAAGGAGGCCACATGTGGAGCAAGTGTGAGGATTGTGAGATGAGATCACTGTTAGATTGGCTGACCTTTTAGATACTGCTCTCACTTCTTGAAGATGATTCAGACAAGCAAATTGAGTCCACTAAAACACATTGATCTCCATTCTACCCTCTCCAAGGCTAAGCGCTCAAGGGTGTTATGTGGTATATTGACTGCTGACAAGTTAATAAGATCGAATCAAGGTAAGCCGCCAGAAAACCCATTCAAGTGATTTGATAAAAGTGGTGAAGGCTTGTGCAGAACCATCCACACTTTTGGGAACTATTGATACACTTAGTCGGTGCAAATAAATGTCACAGACGAAGCAGACAATATACCTCAGGCTTTTCGTGTAAGAGTTTTCCATCTCCTAGACCAATCGTGTTGTACAGGACTAAAGAGCTTGATCAGCCCTGGTAGACACTATTTGTCCATAGTTGGGACCCAAACAGGTGCTACCACCCCGGGTCAGGGAAGGACCTGGGAACAACAGCAATTAAATGGAGGTTCTACGCTCCTTAAATCCTAAAATCTCCCGATGAGAAGACTTGCTGCCGGATGTAGTTTACCGTCATACCCAGGACATTACGTGAAAGATTTAGAGGATGTGTGAAGACCAGTGCTGCCTGTTACCCATAAAAATAAGGTACAGTAGATGATCAGCAAAGGTACTACTTCTACCCAATGCCCCTAAATACATAAAAAAGTTTGTTTTTTTTAAATATATATAAATATATATATAATATATATAAATATATACATATAATATATTTAAATATAAATATATATAATATATATGCAATTTTTATATATATTATTTATATGTGCGGTAATTATTGGAAAGTGCTCGATATCAGTGATAGAGCTAACATATTTAGTTGAATTATATATATATATATATATATATATATATATATATAGTGATTTTCTAAACCCGGTTTAGATGTGGCACATGGCCGAAAGTATGGGGCACCCAGTGAGGACTGAACTCACTACTCAGTTGTAATTGATCTAGCAAGACCAGCTTTATATATATATATATTTCTTTTTAACATACAACGTGTGTTAGCACGTGCGATACCCTGTCTTCATCCGCCGCTGACCAGGAGTGATATCACGGTTTCGGTGGCTATGGCGGAACCTCCACCCCTCGCGCCACCAGCAGTGTTTGCCACCAGGCAGGGTATGAAGATAAGCTAACTAATTGTTCCTTTAAGTAAAATCTATCTGCAATGAAAGTTTCTTGAACGCGTTTGCCGTTATTGACGCGCTCGTAAAAGTCGTTATAGACGACGACGCAAATATCTCACTTGCGCATGTTAGGTCGTGATGTTGCGCGCATTTTATTTGCTTGTTTTGATTTCGACCAAATCCAAGTTGACGCGTGTTGAACAGTTTTATATATATATATATATATATATATATATATACACGTAATTTAAACACTGATATATATATATATATATATATATATATATATATATATATATATATATATATATATATATATATATATATATATATATATATATATAAACACTGATTGAAATTTGAAATACAATGTAATTTTCATTAGATATGACGTAAATTCCCCCGGGTTTGAAATAATAATTCTAATTGACTGTATATATATTTGTTTATGTTTCCTTTCCTTCATGTAAATGAATATAATATTGACTGCGTTTAGTATAGCATTAAAATACACCTGCATACAATCGTTTTCTCAAGACCAAGGCGATAACAGGCCTGGCGGTCATGCGGCTGGGGTTCATGACTGGGACGAACATGTGGAGGGGGCGTAACTTACTACTAAATAACTATTTCTCAGGACGTTTTCTATCAAGGAATTTGTAATATCCAATAGTTAGCCACTATAAGTCTTATTAGGAATCACCTTACAACTATTTCAATTATTGTCTTATTTCTATAAATGTAAATGTACAAAAGAAAGAATAAAAATAACCTCCTCTTTTTCAACAAAAATGAGGAACATTTTACATAATATTGCAGAAATGAGTCAGTTTTTTAAATAAACACATAGAAAATATAGTTGTGTAATACAGTCAGGAAGCAAGTTCAACATTTTTACCAAAACGTGCATCAAATGGAAATACATGAAGAAAAACACAATGAATCTCAGACAAGCAATACTTTGGTAATTTTTTTAAATTTTATTCTTCAATTATTGTCACATCTACAAGTTCAAACTTTTTTTTTTTTTTACAGATGATGAAGAAAATACATTTTTCGCTATAATAATAGATATTACTAGTACACATAGTTTTAATAATAATTAAAATCAATTTATATCAACCGGAACGCAAAGTAAACAGGATAATTTGTTTATATATTTGAATTTAGCTATTATATTAAAAAAAATTATTAAAAAATATCCACGAAATGGCTCTCTGAATGGATAAGTATGTCATTTTTAATGTAGTTTCTTGAATATATTTTTCTCCTTGAAAAAGTAGGAATTTTAATATTGATTATGTTGTCTTAATGGGAATTGTACAAGGGAATTGGATGAACATTTTTATCTTATAAATAACATTTTTAAATAATTTCAAAAATTTTAGTGCGAATTCTTGAGTTTCTTCAGTTGAATCAAACAATATTTTTGGAAAATATATTTGGCAATATAATCCCATGATTTCATTTTACCTTTTGCAAACTAATAGAAAGTTTTATCAATGAATTCCTGTAAGTTTTCAAGTTAGTATTATAAAACATAAAAATACTGAACTTTAGTATCCAGTGGAATATTTTAATTACCATAATCTATCTCTTTCAATAAATTTCCATATTTTTCAAAATAAAAAGTCGTATTATTAAATATTTCTTCTGTAATATAACTTGCTGTTTCTTATTAAGTTTATGTGACTCAATTCTTAATAATGACATTTCTATGAGTTTTAAAGTTTAAAACTTTTCCACCAAACACACAGAAATGTAGAAAACAATATGATATTCGGTTCTCTTTCGCATTTTGGGGGATTCTTTTAAAGAACAGTTCTAAAATATCAAAATAAATTTACTGCATTTAATTATGACATTAACTTTATGTGATCAAATTCTTAATAAATAATACTTTTCATTCATTTCGAAGTGCAAAAAGTTGCAGTACTTTTTTTCTATTCACGAAGGACGGTAGAAGTAAAATTCAACATACCTTTTTAAAATACCTTAGAAAAACACAAATTATTCATTAAATAATTAAATTTTATAATCAATATATTCATTGTTATAAAGAGCAATATTTCAAAGGAAAATATTAACTTTGTAGTCAAATGTTTAATAATGACACTTTTTTGTCAATATCTCAATGAAAAACATTGTTTTTTATAATAAACATATAATTAAAATACTGCAACTTAAAAGAAATGAAATAAATTTTATACTTTAGTCTCTTAAATAATGAATATAAATTATTCCAACAGTAAAATATAGTTATTTTTTAAATGGTGAAATTGTTTATGGTGATTCCAGCAACGAACTTTCATTGCCGCGTGTTAAGCTTAAAATCAGTCACCCCAAGATTTGCACACGCTTTCTTGGCTTGTTTAGAAAGCGCCTTATTTCAAATAAATAAATTCTATCAATTTTAAAGGATACGATCCTTCTTCAAACGTTATAGATGAGCGTTTCAAAAGTAACAAGAGCTATACCAAATAAAAACGCACATCATTAAACACTTGCAATAATAACAACAACAAAATTAGGTAACGCATATAATAGAAAGAGAAAGTAATTATATGATCCAAATATGAATTTTCCTCCATAAAAATGGTTAGAAATAAAAACTCTCGTCATTACTAGAAATAGCGATTGTTTATTGTGATATATAATTTATTGATTATTGTTTATATATAGTTTATATATATATATACATGGATTGCCAGCATCAGACAGCGGTGATCTCATAACAAGATAATTAGGAAAGGCTTATCTTGCATGCAACTCAAGCAGGTCTGGTGCTCTTGCCATTCATCCCGAGATTCTTGACAAAATTCAAAGAAAAGATCTTTAATGTAATCGATCCTGACTTGGTATATCAACTTCAGTTACTTTCTCACCGACGTAGCGTAGCTTCTCTCTGCCTTTTCTATGAATATTTTCATGGCAACTGCTATAACGAGCTTTTTTTTTTCCTGGTGTCTCAGTTACATAGATGTAACCGTGCTACTAAATTGGCATCAAGGTCCAACCCGTTTACTTTTCCTAAGACCAAACAGTGTCTTTAATATATCTTTTTTCACGTCTTTCCTCGCAGTTAAAAGAAAAATGGTCTATTATCTGCGGTAATGGCAAGACGTGACGTAAGTGAAGAGAAACAAGCAAAGTTATGACGATAATATTATTAGTAGTAAAATAACTATATTTTAATTAGGATTAATGTTTATAAAAAAAATTAGATAAATTTTAAAGAAATATTGTCTGAATATATTTGTTTGTTATTGTTTTTTAATTATATTATAATTGTTATTGTTTTTTAATTATATTATAATTGTTATTGTTTTCTTTTAAATTTTAAGTATTAGGTTGGTGCAAAAATAATGTCGTTTTCTTACATATGTTACTATGTGAAACGACATTACTTTTACACCAACCTAATAATCACATGTCTGTCAGTCCTGTGGTACACGTTTAGGCGATCATGTATCTTTCGAAGCAGATTTTAGGTTGCTATTTTTTTCTACAGTAGACCTGTTGTCATCTAAGGCTATAGAACCCAGCCTGTCCTTCTAAGGGAGCAGAAGAGAATTCATACCTTTCCAAAGGTTATTAGCACGTAAGTGAATGTAATAGATTTGACTGGAATTCGAAAGCGGTTCTCCGATTCATCAATCCGAGCCGCTACCCATTACTCCACTCTGCCTCCAGTTGCGTGTACATATATTTATTAACTCACGTTTGCTGAAAAACATACACTAAAATGTCCAAATCTGAATAAACGTTCATGCAGCTGATATATTTATTCTTTTAAAATTACGATTTTTCCTCGCTGATTAGTTCTTCTTGTATTCAAAATTGTATATTCAGACTATTAACTAAACGAATTCGCGACTTTCCCCCTGAGCTACAAAATGTGTTGGTTACCTATTCATTAGTGACTACGCAACAATCAACCAACACTGACAGCAGCTGTAGTACTTATAATTAAACTATTTGCTCCGGAAGTATAATGTTATTAGACCTTTGCTCCTGATGACGGCACAGGACATGGGATTCAAGTCACTCTGTACCTATAGATGTTAGATACCGACTTGCCCATGGGTGGTTCTCAGTAACCCTGCCGTCTTCACATTGTCGTGCCCCGGGATAACGATTTACTGTTACAAGTGACACGCGCTCAGTAAACCCCCGGACCAACTTCCAGCCTGCTTTAATATCCGCTCCTCAAAGTAATTATTACAGACTCCTTGCAGAGTTTTGATTGGACTTTCTTCTTTGAACTGGTTGTTAGAGGGTGCCTTGGTCGATAACTATATGGTTGTAAGGGTGGGTTTTGGGTTTTATTCTTACTGCATCAGTGGAATTGACAACGGGATATGGAAAGGGAAGAATAAATAGAAGAGAGAAGGGTTCGGAAAGAGGAAAGAAACTTTATTGCTTTGTCATTTACTAATTGCTAAACAAAAGGGCACTTGGCCCATAGTATTTCATATAGATCCAACTACACAGATAAGAAGGGACAGCGTGTAGAACAAAAAAATGAATGTGATAGTGAAGAGAGAACAATTATTTTGATAAAAAAAATATTAGCAAAAATGTATCGTGGTTTCCGCAAAAAGTGAGCGTCAAAAGGACGGCTTTTCCATTGACACCGCTATTATTTTAACTACTTTCACTCCTCAGCGATGTTTATTGTTTTAAAAAAGCGATTATTAGAAATGTAATAAAATCTAAGCATACGATGAAAGCGAATTTATAGGTTTTTTGTTTGTTTTGTTTTTTTTTTGTTTTTGTTTTGTTTTTGTTTTGTTTTTTTGTTCTTGTGAATTTACAACAAAAATATTAAACAGTACTTATTTATTTAATGACCTATTTACAAGAATAATTTTATATCTGTAACATTCTAAAAACTAATACAACCAAAACTAAGGCAAATCGCCTAATGGAACTCAGACCTCAATTGGAAATCGTACATACGTTCCATCTCTAAAGATGCTGGAGAAATGGTCGGTTACCTGTACCGCTCCAGTAAGTATCTCACCCCTCCTACTATCCTTTATTTTTACAAGAGCCTAACAGGATTAAAATAGAATACAGTTGACATATACGGACATGAGCTACCCAGTCCTTACTTTCCTTTCTCGATAGATTCCAAAAGCATCTCTTCGTCATTGTGCGTGACAAATTATTTTTCAGGCTAGAAACCCTTTCCCACATGAACTCTAATCCTTAGTTCCTTAGAACCCATTCTCAGATGTACTCCATTCCTTAGTTCTTTAGAACCCATTCTCAGATGAATTCCATTCCTAGTTCCTAAGAACCCATTCTCAGATGAACAGCATTTCCTTGGTTCCTAAGAACCCATTCTCAGATGAATATCATTCCTTAGTTCCTAAGAACCCATTCTCAGATGTACTCCATTCCTTAGTTCCTTAGAACCCATTCTCAGATGTGCTCCATTCCTTTGTTCCTAAGAACCCATTCTCAGATGAACACCATTCCTTAGTTCCTTAAAACCCATTCTCAGATGAATACCATTCTTTAGTTCTTTAGAACCCATTCTCAGATGTACACCATTCCTTAGTTCCTTAAAACCCATTCTCAGATGAATACCATTCCTTAGTTCCTAAGAACCCATTCTCAGATGTACACCATTCTTTAGTTCCTTAGAACCCATTCTCAGACGTACTCCATTCCTTTGTTCCTAAGAACCCATTCTCAGATGAACACCATTCCTTAGTTCCTTAGAACCCATTCTCAGATGTACTCCATTCCTTAGTTCCTTAGAACCCATTCTTAGATGAACACCATTCCTTAGTTCCTTTGAACCCATTCTCAGATGTACACCATTCCTTAGTTCCTTAGAATCCATTCCCAGATGTACTCCATTCCTTAGTTCCTAAGAACCCATTCTCAGATGAACACCATTCCATAATTCCTTAGAACCCATTCTCAGATGTACACCATTCCTTAGTTCCTTAGAACCCATTTTCAGATGTACTCCATTCCTTAGTTCCTTAGAACCCATTCTCAGATGTACACCATTCCTTAGTTCCTTAAAACCCATTCTCAGATGAATACCATTCCTTAGTTCCTTAGAACTCATTCACAGATGTACTCCATTCCTTAGTTCCTTAGAACCCATTCTCAGATGAACAGCATTCCTTAGTTCCTTAAAACCCATTCTCAGATGAACACCATTCCTTAGTTCCTTAGAACCCATTCTCAGATGTACACCATTCCTTAGTTCCTTAAAACCCATTCTCAGATGAATACCATTCCTTAGTTCCTTAGAACTCATTCACAGATGTACTCCATTCCTTAGTTCCTTAGAACCCATTCTCAGATGTACTCCATTCCTTAGTTCCTAAGAACCCATTCTCAGACGAACACCATTCCTTAGTTTCTTAAAACCCATTCTCAGATGTACTCCATTCCTTAGTTCCTTAGAACCCATTCTCAGATGAACACCATTCCTTAGTTCCTTAAAACCCATTCTCAGATGAACACCATTCCTTAGTTCCTTAAAACCCATTCTCAGATGAACAGCGTTCCTTACTTCCTTGTAACCCATTCTCAGATGTACACTATTCCTTAGTTCCTTAAAACCCATTCACAAATGAATACCATTCCTTAGTTCCTAAGAACCCATTCTCAGATGTACTCCATTCCTTAGTTCCTTAGAACCCATTCTCAGATGAACACCATTCCTTAGTTCCTTAGAACCCATTCTCAGATGTACTCCATTCCTTTGTTCCTAAGAACCCATTTTCAGATGAACACCATTCCTTAGTTCCTTAAAACCCATTCTCAGATGAACAGCATTCCTTAGTTCCTTAAAACCCATTCTCAGATGTACACCATTCCTTAGTTCCTTAAAACCCATTTTCAGATGAACACCATTCCTTAGTTCCTTAAAACCCATTCTCAGATGAACACCATTCCTTAGTTCCTTAGAACCCATTCTCAGACGTACACCATTCCTTAGTTCCTTAGAACCCATTCTCAGATGTACTCCATTCCTTAGTTCCTTAGAACCCATTCTCAGATGTACACCATTCCTTAGTTCCTTAAAACCCATTCTCAGATGAAAACCATTCCTTAGTTCCTTAGATGTACTCCATTCCTTAGTTCCTTAGAACCCATTCTCAGATGTACTCCATTCCTTAGTTCCTTAGAACCCATTCTCAGATGTACTCCATTCCTTAGTTCCTTAGAACCCATTCTCAGATGTACTCCATTCCTTAGTTCCTAAGAACCCATTCTCAGATGAACACCATTCCTTAGTTCCTTAGAACCCATTCTAAGATGTACTCCATTCCTTTGTTCCTAAGAACCCATTTTCAGATGAACACCATTCCTTAGTTCCTTAAAACCCATTCTCAGATGAACAGCATTCCTCAGTTCCTTAAAACCCATTCTCAGATGAACAGCATTCCTTACTTCCTTGGAACCCATTCTCAGATGTACACCATTCCTTAGTTCCTTAAAACCCATTCACAGATTAATACCATTCCTTAGTTTCTAAGAACCCATTCTCAGATGAACACCATTCTATAGTTCCTTAGAACCCATTCTAAGATGTACTCCATTCCTTAGTTCCTAAGAACCCATTCTCAGATGAACACCATTCCTTAGTTCCTTAGAACCCATTTTCAGATGTACTCCATTCCTTTGTTCCTAAGAACCCATTTTCAGATGTACTCCATTCCTTTGTTCCTAAGAACCCATTTTCAGATGAACACCATTCCTTAGTTCCTTAAAAACCATTATCAGATGAACAGCATTCCTTAGTTCCTTAAAACCCATTCTCAGATGAACACCATTCCTTAGTTCCTTAAAACCCATTTTCAGATGAACACCATTCCTTAGTTCCTTAAAACCCATTCTCAGATGAACACCATTCTTTAGTTCTTTAGAACCCATTCTCAGATGTACACCATTCCTTAGTTCCTTAAAACCCATTCTCAGATGAATACCATTCCTTAGTTCCTAAGAACCCATTCTCAGATGTACACCATTCTTTAGTTCCTTAGAACCCATTCTCTGACGTACTCCATTCCTTTGTTCCTAAGAACCCATTCTCAGATGAACACCATTCCTTAGTTCCTTAGAACCCATTCTCAGATGTACTCCATTCCTTAGTTCCTTAGAACCCATTCTTAGATGAACACCATTCCTTAGTTCCTTAGAACCCATTCTCAGATGTACACCATTCCTTAGTTCCTTAGAACCCATTTTCAGATGTACTCCATTCCTTAGTTCCTTAGAACCCATTCTTAGATGAACACCATTCCTTAGTTCCTTAGAACCCATTCTCAGATGTACACCATTCCTTAGTTCCTTAGAACACATTCTCAGATGTACTCCATTCCTTAGTTCCTAAGAACCCATTCTCAGACGAACACCATTCCTTAGTTTCTTAAAACCCATTCTCAGATGTACTCCATTCCTTAGTTCCTTAGAACCCATTCTCAGATGAACACCATTCCTTAGTTCCTTAAAAACCATTCTCAGATGAACACCATTCCTTAGTTCCTTAAAACCCATTCTCAGATGAACAGCGTTCCTTACTTCCTTGGAACCCATTCTCAGATGTACACTATTCCTTAGTTCCTTAAAACCCATTCACAAATGAATACCATTCCTTAGTTCCTAAGAACCCATTCTCAGATGTACTCCATTCCTTAGTTCCTTAGAACCCATTCTCAGATGTACTCCATTCCTTTGTTCCTTAGAACCCATTCTCAGATGAACACCATTCCTTAGTTTCTTAGAACCCATTCTCAGATGTACTCCATTCCTTTGTTCCTAAGAACCCATTTTCAGATGAACACCATTCCTTAGTTCCTTAAAACCCATTCTCAGATGAACAGCATTCTTTAGTTCCTTAAAACCCATTCTCAGATGTACACCATTCCTTAGTTCCTTGAAACCTATTTTCAGATGAACACCATTCCTTAGTTCCTTAAAACCCATTCTCAGATGAACACCATTCCTTAGTTCCTTAGAACCCATTCTCAGACGTACACCATTCCTTAGTTCCTTAGAACCCATTCTCAGATGTACTCCATTCCTTAGTTCCTTAGAACCCATTCTCAGATGTACACCATTCCTTAGTTCCTTAAAACCCATTCTCAGATGAATACCATTCCTTAGTTCCTTAGATGTACTCCATTCCTTAGTTCCTTAGAACCCATTCTCAGATGTACTCCATTCCTTAGTTCCTTAGAACCCATTCTCAGATGTACTCCATTCCTTAGTTCCTAAGAACCAATTCTCAGATGTACTCCATTCCTTTGTTCCTAAGAACCTATTTTCCGATGAATACCATTCCTTAGTTCCTTAAAACCCATTCTCAGATGAACAGCATTCCTCAGTTCCTTAAAACCCATTCTCAGATGAACAGCATTCCTTACTTCCTTGGAACCCATTCTCAGATGTACACCATTCCTTAGTTCCTTAAAACCCATTCACAGATGAATACCATTCCTTAGTTTCTAAGAACCCATTCTCAGATGTACTCCATTCCTTAGTTCCTTAGAACCCATTTTCAGATGTACTCCATTCCTTAGTTCCTAAGAACCCATTCTCAGATGAACACCATTCCTTAGTTCCTTAGAACCCATTCTCAGATGTACTCCATTCCTTTGTTCCTTAGAACCCATTTTCAGATGTACTCCATTCCTTAGTTCCTTAGAACCCATTCTCAGATGAACACCATTCCTTAGTTCCTTAGAACCCATTCTCAGATGTACTCCATTCCTTAGTTCCTTAGAACCCATTTTCAGATGTACTCCATTCCTTAGTTCCTTAGAACCCATTCTCAGATGAACACCATTCCTTAGTTTCTTAGAACCCATTTTCAGATGAACACCATTCCTTAGTTCCTTAAAACCCATTCTCAGATGTACTCCATTCCTTTGTTCCTAAGAACCCATTTTCAGATGAACACCATTCCTTAGTTCCTTAAAACCCATTCTCAGATGTACTCCATTCCTTTGTTCCTAAGAACCCATTTTCAGATGAACACCATTCCTTAGTTCCTTAAAACCCATTCTCAGATGTACTCCATTCCTTAGTTCCTTAAAACCCATTCTCAGATGAACAGCATTCCTTAGTTCCTTAAAACCCATTCTCAGATGAATACCATTCCTTAGTTCCTTAGAACACATTCTCAGATGTACTCCATTCCTTAGTTCCTAAGAACCCATTCTCAGACGAACACCATTCCTTAGTTTCTTAAAACCCATTCTCAGATGTACTCCATTCCTTAGTTCCTTAGAACCCATTCTCAGATGAACACCATTCCTTAGTTCCTTAAAAACCATTCTCAGATGAACACCATTCCTTAGTTCCTTAAAACCCATTCTCAGATGAACAGCGTTCCTTACTTCCTTGGAACCCATTCTCAGATGTACACTATTCCTTAGTTCCTTAAAACCCATTCACAAATGAATACCATTCCTTAGTTCCTAAGAACCCATTCTCAGATGTACTCCATTCCTTAGTTCCTTAGAACCCATTCTCAGATGTACTCCATTCCTTAGTTCCTTAGAACCCATTCTCAGATGAACACCATTCCTTAGTTTCTTAGAACCCATTCTCAGATGTACTCCATTCCTTTGTTCCTAAGAACCCATTTTCAGATGAACACCATTCCTTAGTTCCTTAAAACCCATTCTCAGATGAACAGCATTCTTTAGTTCCTTAAAACCCATTCTCAGATGTACACCATTCCTTAGTTCCTTGAAACCTATTTTCAGATGAACACCATTCCTTAGTTCCTTAAAACCCATTCTCAGATGAACACCATTCCTTAGTTCCTTAGAACCCATTCTCAGACGTACACCATTCCTTAGTTCCTTAGAACCCATTCTCAGATGTACTCCATTCCTTAGTTCCTTAGAACCCATTCTCAGATGTACACCATTCCTTAGTTCCTTAAAACCCATTCTCAGATGAATACCATTCCTTAGTTCCTTAGATGTACTCCATTCCTTAGTTCCTTAGAACCCATTCTCAGATGTACTCCATTCCTTAGTTCCTTAGAACCCATTCTCAGATGTACTCCATTCCTTAGTTCCTAAGAACCCATTCTCAGATGTACTCCATTCCTTTGTTCCTAAGAACCTATTTTCCGATGAATACCATTCCTTAGTTCCTTAAAACCCATTCTCAGATGAACAGCATTCCTCAGTTCCTTAAAACCCATTCTCAGATGAACAGCATTCCTTACTTCCTTGGAACCCATTCTCAGATGTACACCATTCCTTAGTTCCTTAAAACCCATTCACAGATGAATACCATTCCTTAGTTTCTAAGAACCCATTCTCAGATGTACTCCATTCCTTAGTTCCTTAGAACCCATTTTCAGATGTACTCCATTCCTTAGTTCCTTAGAATCCATTTTCAGATTTACTCCATTCCTTAGTTCCTAAGAACCCATTCTCAGATGTACTCCATTCCTTAGTTCCTAAGAACCCATTCTCAGATGAACACCATTCCTTAGTTCCTTAGAACCCATTCTCAGATGTACTCCATTCCTTTGTTCCTAAGAACCCATTTTCAGATGAACACCATTCCTTAGTTCCTTAAAAACCATTATCAGATGAACACCATTCCTTAGTTCCTTAGAACCCATTCTCTGACGTACTCCATTCCTTTGTTCCTAAGAACCCATTTTCAGATGAACACCATTCCTTAGTTCCTTAAAACCCATTTTCAGATGAACACCATTCCTTAGTTCCTTAAAACCCATTCTCAGATGAACACCATTCCTTAGTTCCTTAGAACCCATTCTCAGATGAACACCATTCCTTAGTTCCTAAGAACCCATTCTCAGATGAACAGCATTCCTTAGTTCCTAAGAAGCCATTCTCAGATGAACAGCATTCCTTAGTTCCTTAAAACCCATTCTCAGATGAACACCTTTCCTTAGTTCCTAAGAAGCATTTCTCAGATGAACAGCATTCCTTAGTTCCTTAAAACCCATTCTCAGATGAACACCATTCCTTAGTTCCTTAGAACCCATTCTCAGATGAACACCATTCCTTAATTCCTAAGAAGCCATTCTCAGATGTACTCCATTCCTTAGTTCCTTAGAACCCATTCTGAGATGAACACCATTTCTTAGTTCCTAAGAACCCATTCTCAGATGAACAGCATTCCTTAGTTCCTTAAAACCCATTCTCAGATGAACACCTTTCCTTAGTTCCTAAGAAGCATTTCTCAGATGAACAGCATTCCTTACTTCCTTAAAACCCATTCTCAGATGAACACCATTCCTTAGTTCCTTAGAACCCATTCTCAGATGAACACCATTCCTTAATTCCTAAGAAGCCATTCTCAGATGTACTCCATTCCTTAGTTCCTTAGAACCCATTCTCAGATGAACAGCATTCCTTAGTTCCTAAGAAGCCATTCTCAGATGAACAGCATTCCTTAGTTCCTTAAAACCCTTTATCAGATGAACACCATTCCTTAGTTCCTAAGAAGCCATTCTCAGATGAACAGCATTCCTTAGTTCCACGACTTCTAACATTCACGGGTAATATACACCACCTCACGCACATGGTGGGAACCCTCCATTTCCCCATTCTCTTCGTTTTCCATTGGTGAAATGTAAGTTCCAAATAAACACCTTCTTCCCACGAACCACTGTTTATGAAACCGTCTCCCCACCCATGATGCTTTCCGAATCACTACCATCTTAACCTGTTGAAGTCTAGGGTCAACCGTTATGTTCCCCACATATCCCCATAAACTTACCTCGATTGGCTTTTCGGCCTTGTACAGATTGAGCATCACTGTAAAAGAAAAAATGAAAAGGACGTAAACTGCAAGAAATTGATATGAACAGCACTAAGACTCGTTTACAGGCATATGACCTGCAATCATTTTATGGGACTCTAGAGTAACATTCAGACATAACAATCAAGGCTAACAGATCATAGTAAATCAAAAACTACAAAAACACAATATTATTTCTTATTAACGTGGCAGTTCCTGCAGACTGTAATATCAAAATACAATGATATTGAAGTGGAAATTTTTTTAAAAAATGTGTCACAAGACGTCACAAATACAGTTATAGTTGGATTTGATTGGAAATGGTTCTGACAGACTCCTTGAAAGGAATCCTTGGCAGTCCATGGCTTAACGAAATACAAAAATGTTCTCACAAGCACATCTCAAACCCTACGAAAGATTTTATCTATGTAAAATGTGTGTGCGTGTTTAGGTTGTTTTAATTTTCACTTGCGGACTATCATCCTCATCTTTGTTGCCATATTTATCACAACGTTTTCGGCTGTTGTACGCTCCGGCCTTCTTCGAAATGTTGTGATAAATATGGCGACAAAGATGAGGATGATAATCCTAACAATGTAAATGGTGTACATAATACCTCATCTCAGAAATATAGACGGAAGTTCAGTTCAACATTCCAACCACCTGAAGAAGGCCGGAGCGTACAACAGCCGAAACGTTGTGATTAATATGGCGACAAAGATGAGGATGATAGTCCGAACAATGTAAATAGTGTACATAATACCTCATCTCAGAAATATAGACAGATACTGTTTTAATTTTTTACACAAATGTTCAGTGTAAAATGTCATAATGTCATTTCTGACCTTAGGTCTCTGGTTGGGACCCGATTGGAAATTAATATACAACTGAAATAAAAGGAAATACTACTACTACTACTATTAATAATAATAATAATAATAAGAAGAAGAAGAAGAAGAAGAAGAAGAAGAAGAAGAAAAAGAAGAAAAAGAAGAACTATTATTATTATTATTATTATTATTATTATTAATCTATTTACTGATGATCATTAAAACTACTAAACGAATAAACATTGAGCGCAAGAATTAAAATGAAGAAAGTAAAAATCAAACAAAGAAACACAAAATGTGATTTAAATTATTAACTATCTAGAAAAATCTAAATTGTGATGGATAAGGATGATTGAAATTATGAACAGTCCAGAATCTAAACTTTGAATTGGAGGGATCAAAATCAAGCAAGCGCTGAATATCTGGGGAAATGTTTTACCAGACTAGGGAAAACGTAACACCGAAGGGGGCATTTGAATAGCGAAAGATACCTTCAAAAATATTTAAAAAAAAAAAAAAGGACTAAGAAACAGATGGATTACTACATAATATCAATCTTTCTGTATGTCATTGAGTGCTGGACAATTTTCTCACAAGTAAAGGGACCCGAAGCAACAGAAATGAAGTTCTATACGGAGAATACTATAGACAGAGCAGGTGAACAATGCGGAAGTTTTTAGTAAAGCAGCAACACAAAGGTCACTTAGAAATAGAGAAAGATTAAACTTTTGGGACACATAGAAAGGAAAGAAGGCACGGAGAATTTGACGCTCACATGACATACTGAAGGTAAGAAGGATAGACGGAAACAGCGAATAACATAACAAACTTGAGTAAATGGATGACTGAACGGGGTGGGGAAAGGATTCTAAGAAATACACAAAAGAGAAGAATTTATGGAGACCCCTAATCGCCCATGTCCTGAGGGGACACGACATATAAAGTAATGCGTTTTCAGCTCAGCAGTGCCTTCGCTATTGCTTGTAATAAAAATAAGCGCGATAATTTGGCTAGACCAGGAATTATCACGGTGGTGGTGTTTGCGGTAATTGCAGCGTCCGCAAGACCCAATCAAACCTGATTGCCTATTGGAAAGAGACAATAAAGCTACAATGCTATATTGGTTGCCTACGATGGCGCAAATATTGGCAAACTAATTTTGCAATGCATTGCAATTGAGTTCGAGCCTTACTGGATGATCTTCATATGTTTTTTTGTTGTTTTTTTTCTTTTGGGGGGGTGTTGCGCCAGTAAAGAGTATATAGATAAAGTGCAGATATTAAAATGTCGGGAGATCTATGACGAGAGAAGTTTCGATTAAAAGTACAATTTCTGACTTGCCTAAGTAACTGGTTCTCTGTGCCTCAGTTGGTCAGTGTGTTATCCGCATTTAACGGAAGTTTCCTTTGCCCAGAGGCTCTCAGGTTCGGATCCTACCAGAGCGTACATTTTTTCTTTAATAATATTTCTCAAATATTCAAGCCGGTAGACGAAAATGTAGTGTGTAATAAATAAACGTAGCGTCTACGCAAATACAAGTATCCATTAAAACTAACGTTTAATGTTATAAAAAAAACTGTAGTTGTTGAAAATAAGATTTTTGTGGGCAAGAGAAGATTATAATGTAGCGGTAAACATGAGAATTTTAATAAAATCGACAAAAAAAAGATAAACAGAAAAAGAAAACACAAGAAATAGTCAATATGCATAGATAGATAGATAGATAGATAGATAGATAGATAGATAGATAGATAGATATAAACAGACTGAGATAGATAGATAGATAGATAGATAGATAGATAGATAGATAGATAGATAGATAGATACTGGAAAAAACCTAGATAGATAGATAGATAGAGAGAGAGAGAGAGAGATCCAGTTAGCCAGCTAGACAGATGCTGAAAGGATTGTGATGTGTATGAATAGACTAAGACAGGAGCGGAACTAGATAGATAGATAGATAGATAGATAGATAGATAGATAGATAGATAGATAGATATGAACAGACGGAGATAGATAGATAGATAGATAGATAGATAGATAGATAGATAGATAGATAGATAATGAACAGACAGATATATATATAGATAGATAGATGCAGGAGTGTAAGATCAGAGATTGAAATTAGTGCGAAATACCACCTTGTGCGCCCTCTCTGACCCTGAACTCATTCATCCTTTCGAGAAATATAACAAGGACACTTAATGATTCCAGTCGAATTTCATGTTGTATTAATCATAATGCCAATGAGTTATACAACAAACGATCATCGCTGAGCGACAGATATTAGGGTGGTAATAAGAAAGAGTTTGCATAGAAAGGGGCAGGTAACTCGTTTGGGTAAAGCTTGGAGTGAACTTCCGGCTGTGCGTCACCGTTGTCAGAGCCCTCCCTGCTGATGCTGACTCCTCGACCGTCTCCTATACATGATGGCCGCTGAACCATGGTTGAAGTTGCCAGTGTCTTGAAACGACTCTTGTCGCTTTGCTGCTCGACCGGTCATGTCG
>OZ010581.1:125480677-125529766 GCA_963932145.1 Acanthosepion lycidas
TATATATATATATATATATATATATATATATATGAGCCTTTATATTATATTATATATATATATCCTTTATATATATATATATATATATATGTATATATATATATATATAAACTAAAAGTATGTATGCAGTAATGAAAAGCAAAATGTGTCCACAAAACGTATTGTATTAATTATACAAACATATCGATAATAAACATATCGATAATATAAATATCAATGCCTCAAATGTTCAAACTGCTTTCCTCGTCATTCACACATCCTCTTTGTTTACAAAGGGTTTATTATTATTATTATCATTATTATTATTATTATTATTATTATTATTTATTAACAAATAAAAATTGTAATAAATGTATTGTAATAAAAATTTTAAAAATAAAATATTAAAAGTTATTTTAATGAATTAAAAGAGGCATCGAGATATGTATGTAAATTGGCAAAAACAGAAGGACGACTAAAAAAAGATCTTTTATATCTTATATATATGCTTATACCACCCTCAGTCTTCTGTAACTTCTTTTTCGTAGAAATATTCAATTTTTCCTCTATCCATTGAGTATCTTCACAGTCAGATACAATCCATGCATGTGTCTACAAAATGTTCAATCGTGTATCTGTTTATATGCGAACAGTTATTAAACTAAACGATTCTAACCCTTATCCGTTGGCAAAAGTGAACAATGAGAAGGCAACTTCCGGTGTCCACTTCATATCCGGAATGGTCATCCCATCGTTACTAAGACCAAATACCAATCTGGTCATAATTATCATTCAGCACAATGTCAACTGCCAAAGTGACCATGGTCCTTTTAGTAACCAACGATGTCGAATTATATCTGCTCGGGTGATCAACATCAGTCCCTTCAGGGGTCAAGGAGGCACTGATGGAGTTGGTTTTCATAAGGAATTTGTCTAAACGAAGTCGAATGGAAAATCTAATTTCAGAAATGATTGTCGTTCTTTGAATAATGACTGTTTCCGGGACATGTGGTTATACTATCAGCAGGTCAATGTTTTTGATAAGATGATCAACTTCCGGTGGATGTTACTATTGTAGATGTGCTTCAGGGTGTCTATACGACGTGTAGAAAAAGAACATAGAAAAAATAATGGATGAAATACTACAATAACGTTTGAAGTAATACAAATATGTCGGATTAAAAATTAAAATCCATTAATTCTTTAGAAATTGCTTTGTTTACGTTTCAAATATCAAACTGAGCAGATGTGGCTTTCGAGAAAATCTAAATGAATAGTTGTGTTTTAAGTCAAATAGGACCTGTCTTGACTGTGAAGTTCTCTAGTCGAGCGATCAAACAGTGCTTTCTCCTTCAAAGTGGGACTCATTTTCGAATCATACCGGAGGGCACATATTTTTTATTCAGTTTTCTTGAGTAGATATGAACGTTTCGAGATTCTGGGAAAGATTTGTGTTTATAAGGCACGATGCAACTTTGCTAGATCATCAACGCATTGGGTACCCGAGGCTCTCTAAAGCACGTCGTATCTAATGGAGGTTTCTCCAGCCAGAGGGGTGGCTGGTTCCAATCCTGCCAGGGAGACGAGAATAAATAAATATACTGTTCAATAAATAAGTGGAACATCTACTGAAATATGGGCATTCACTAAAAATAATGTTGGATTAAAAAATAAAAATCAATCATTCTTTATATATATATATATATATATATATATATATATATATATACACACGCACACCAATTTCTTTAATACGACACATTTTGGATTAAAAATTAAAATCCATCCATTCTTTAGAAATTACTTTCTTTACGTTTCAGAGATGAAACTGAACGGACATGCCATTTTGAGAATATCTGAACGAATGAGTGTGATTTAAAGGCAAATAGCGCCATGTGAATTTCTTCATAGCCGAGCGGTTAAAATACGACGGATTAGATGTATTTTCTCCTGCAAAGGGAAACGCCGGTTCTAGTTCTGCCGAGGACGGGTGCACATCTTATTTAATGAGTTTTTCGATTGTGAAGGCCAGTAGATGAAATAGTGTTTAAAATAAAACGGAGCGTCTATTCAAATACGGGTATCAACTAAAGATAACGTTTGAATTAAATAAAAATCATAATTATAAATATATCCAAATGAGAGAAAGAACAGATGGAGTAAAAACTACAGTTCATAGCATTTGTTTTTTTAAATAAGTGCTCAATACAAAGTAGAGCAAAATATTATTATAATATTTTTATTATAATAAATTACAATAAAAATATTTTACATCGCTACACAAAAACTTTCATGTTTCAGTATTAAGATGGTACTTTTTCAGGCGATGGTAGATAACTAATGACATAAAATTATTATCTTTTTCCTAATAATTAATTTTCATCACAAGTTATCTACCATCGCTGTACTGTCTTAGTATCGAAACGTGAAAGGTTTTGTGTAGCGATGTAAAATGTTTTCATTGTAATTTATTACAACAAAAATATTATAACGTGTATATATATATATATATATATATATATATATATATATATATATATATATAGTGGCATCCGTCAGTCACGAGAGACCATGGATCTGCGCCGGATGCCTCAGCTGCTGATGACGACACATCATGTTATGACTGTGCAGGCCCATACGATTGCAACGAATTAATGTGAAGATGCAATCCCCCGATGTCATCGTGTTGTTTTCTTTTCACCGAGGTCGATTCTCCCTATATACATACATACATACATATATATATATATATATATATATATATATATATATATATATATAATTGAACATTGAAGTCAACACTTAGAGGCGGCAGACTGTTTCATGCTATCTCTGATATTGAGCACTTTATCCCATAAATATAGCACACCTTAAGAGTATATTTCTTCATATATATATATATATATATATATATATATATATATATATATATATATATATATATATATACTACAGTTCAAACGTTTGCGGGTACCGCTGTAATTTTTTTAATTTGGCCCGAAAAGTAGTTGTTTTGTACTTTAAATAAGAGAAAATTATTATACATCGTTAAAAAGTGAGACATTATTTTTTATTAGAAATTTAATTATGACAAAAAGGAAAAGAAAAACGCGTTTTATGATAAAATTTTGCTCTCGTCAAAATTGCCTCATTTAGCCTTGATTATTGCACCACAAATTGTTAGCATTCGTTGCAAAAGTTTCTCAAAGTATAAGTTTTATAATTGATTCCATTCTTTTTCATTGACTCTAAGAGCTCTTTTTCATCTTTCCACTCTTCTATCAAGTTCATCCTAGGCTAATTTTGGGGGTATTTTCAAACTTTAGAATTGTAGTATTCACCCGAAATTAAAGCAACCATACGATGTTTAGAACGGCTCATGTTCAAACATAATAGCCATTCATTGTTATATTTAACAATATATATATATATATATATATATATATATATATATATATATATATATATATATATATATATATATATGTGTGGGGGGGGGAGGCGCCTGTGTCTGTGTCTGTGTCTGTGTGTGTTGATTGACAAAATGAAAAAATTCCTGTATCTAATTATTTTTTCATTTATAAATTCTTCGCTTTATGTTGGTTAGGGAGAAGAAATATCTCGAACGTCGGTTACAATTTTTCATCAGGAAACGTTAACCCTAGAATACTAACCATGGTTATATAGTACCCAGCGCAAATTTTCCTATTTTTAATTACAATTTTCAGTACCTGATTTTCTTACCTAAATAATATGTTTTTCAATTCCTATTAATGTTAACTCAAAGTACAAAGTTTGAAGTGGCTGCATGTAAAATATTTCAAATAAAAATTTATATTTAATTTTTTTTTTTTTTTGATATTTTCAAAATTGAGTATGATATAGCCATGGTTAGTAGTGGTATAACTTTAACTGATGGTTAGTGTTCTAGGGTTAATGATACAGGGACTATTAGCTTATAATTTTTTTCGGCGTCCGGTGTTTCTCGATGCATGACCTGACCGACTTTCCTCAACTTTTTTTTCTTTTGTTTATATTTTCATCGATATTGAATCAAAAATTGAAAAAAAATATATTTAAAAGAATCATATTACAACAAAAGCATTGAACAAAAAAATGCATAAAATTTACTTATTATTAAAATCCAGAGAATCGTACGAAACTTTTTCGCCTATAGTGTATATTTTTGTTTGGTTGGTTGTTTTTTTCACTGAAAAGTTTTCGACTGGAGATAATTGCCAAAATATAACCAAATGGTTAAACATCAGATTTCTTTTTTTAAATCCTTCCTTAGTTGGGTTATCTTTTCAGCACTCCTTCGTTAATTATCATACGGAAAACCATTTGCCTAATTACCTGTACTGATTAATACAAGAAATGCATAAAGCACATAATCTTGCCTAATTCAGAGGGTAATGATTAGCTAGTCTGGTTGACTATTGAGCAGTGAGCATGATCCTCACTGTGTATCCAATACAAACATTTGAAATTAAATAACCAGACAGTGGCTGATATGTAAATGATTATTTTTGTAATCCATATCAACAGGTCATTTCCACTGATGAATTTCACTGTTTTACCGTCATTAAATTGTTAAAAGGTTAAAATTACGATCACTGTCTGTTTTCTTTTCTTTTTCTTTTCTTTTCTTCCTGAATCTCTTTCCACTATTGTTTTGACTTTTCAAACATTAGCGCTGAAAAATGAAGCCTTTTTTTTATTGCGGTTATCACGTTAAACATTAATACAAATTTCTCGGACATTCAGGCCGTTAAATGTTGTTAATACTGTTTATTATAAAACAAAGCATTTACTTAAATATTTGTGTCTATAAAAAGAACGTATAAACATAAAAAATGTCTTTAAAAAAATAATTGTCAGCCTTCGTCCATTTCATAATGTATGACGTCATTAATATAAATGCTGATCAACAACGTAATCAGGGAGAGTTTGATATCGCGATTTTTTCTGAAAATGTAAAAGAAAAACAACAAATTTTACCTTCCACTAATCAAATTTAATTGTTTACGACTTTACGAATGACTTGAGTGTTAGTGACTTTATTCTCATTAATTCCTAACAAATCTTTTAAAATCAATGGCTTCAAGAAACGATGGGTCAGGGCATTACATTTCATTGCCACGTCTTCAGCTGCAATAAGCACTCGTTCGTCTGTCACAGTTTGATAATAAAATTTACACAAATATAATACTGAGTACATAAATGACAAATCGGAAAAATATGCTATGATGTGTTTCGTCCAGAAATCAACCCTACATACAAAAAGTGAAAACTTAGTAAAAAGCAGGCTGGAAAGATGCAGAGCCACTAAACATTTATATTTAAATTTTGATGTCGATGCTGGATATCCGCACAAAAAATAGCAAATGACGGGTAATGTTTTAGTGGTTCATACAGCCATTTCTCTTCAGAACGGTCATTACATCAGAGAATTGGAACTTCTACAGTAATCTACGCCACCTTAAAATACTAAAACTCTAAAACAAGCAGAAAACGAGAGCACGGGATGTAAATTAGCATACATTTTACTCTACGGGATGTAAATTAGCGTCCTTTTTACTCTACGGGATGTTTTGATTTTAATAGTTAATAAAAACTGGGAAGGATATATAAAGGAAGGATATAAAGGAAGGGTTATATATATATATATATATATATATATATATATATATATATATATATATATATATATATAATTATTTATTTAAAAATATGATTCCAACTCGCTACATAAGAGGTCTCATGTTTCAAAACAAGAGCCGAAAACTTCAAAATAATATTTGAATTAACTTGAGTTAAAGTAGGCTCTGTTCCATCTTCAAGCGAAATTTTTTTGGGAATGACTTATTTCTGAAATTTACGAGTTTTAATAGTATGGTCAGAATTGAAATCAAAAATTTCCATAATAACATCAAGGGCGGATTGTTTAGAATCTGCAGGGGTGGGGTGTTAATAATTTGTATCAGTATAGAGTTACTTTCATAGATGCCGGGTCACGGTAAGGTGGGTGTGGCTAAATTTACGACGGAGGAAGTTTTCGCATAGTCTGGCTTGAGCGTCTACGGAGATTTATTTATTTATTTTTATTTTATTCTTTTATTATATCTCTTTATGAAAGGGATTTGTGTATATGAAAAGGCCATAACGTTTGTTATTTGACGACTTCATAAAGGGTTATCAATTTTTGTAGGGTATTAAAACTATGTATATGGGCTATGGATTTTAAAATTTATTTTATTGTATGCGTGTTTTTAGCTAGTTATTCAGAGCGTAAGTTCGGTTGTGTCGGCAGAAAACCGTTAATTCTTGCCTGTTGTTTAATAGGTTTTTATTGTTTAGAAGCTTAATAATGTGTAGTTTCTCATGGAGGCACAAAGGGCATGGGTCGTCCAAAGTTATGCAAGTTCTAGTCCTGTTAATGATTTTCCATTTTACTTTAGGTGTCCTATTTTTTTTCTTTCAGGTGGCAAAAATATTTAGATAGAGAGGTCTGATGTCTAAAGTTTATGTTGTTGAAGGAGCATTTATGCTGCCTCCATCTGGTTTTAAAGGCATTTTTCTTGGACCCAATGTATATCATATTATTGTTAGGGTTCTCCGTGGATGATATAGTGCATTGGTATACCACAGATTTGATGCGGCACTTATTTTCTAATGGGCAGTCTACCGGGTTTCTACAATCGCATAATTTTTCCCTATCATTATCTGATTTAAGTGTAGAGTTATTAAAACTATTCAGGTAAGGGGTTTGTTCAGGATATTATTATTGTGTCTTCTTATTATACCTTCTAGATTTTCAGTGCAGCTGTAACTCAATTTTAGTGTGTTCTTATTGAATATATTACTAAGCCTACTTTTGATGGGAAAGTGTTTATCGATTAGAGCTAAGAACTTCTGTCCTAGTTTAATACTAACCATTTGGTTGAACGGAGGTGTATACCAAATGATGTTTCTTTTCCTGTTTTTTTTTCTTTTGGTTATTGCAATTGTCCCTATATTTAATGTTAGCATTTTTATAACCACTACTTTTTAGGGCAGTGTTATAGAAGTCATTATGTTGGTGGAATATTACTTTGTTAGTGGAGTTACTGCTAATTCCATTTTCTATTGATGAGGGTATATGTTTAATTGTGGATGGAGGGTGGTTTGACTTGGGGTGTATATATAAGGGGTTAGCATTTAGTTTTCTATAAGGTTGGTACGTGTTGCTCGGTAAGTCTAGGGTTACGTCGAGGAAGTTTACCTTTTTCAATTTAGAAGAGACTGTTATCTTTAAGTTAAGATTTTTAAATTCACTAAACATAATTTTACGGATCTTCTCTATCTTAAAGCTAGTGGAACTTTTCACCACCATGAGCCCGTCATCTCTATACAGTCCGATGTCCTGGATATCAATCTCGCGGTGTGCCGTTAGGTTGTACAATATCAAAAGACCAACCAGGTCAGAAGACTCTGCAGAGTCTAGTGATCCCATTGTGATGTCAAACAGGTCGTTATTGTTTTTTATCCATTGCTCCCCATTATGAATGAGGACGGATTTTTTTGCGCTGAGGATTATGTCGGTTTCTTCCTTTGTCAGGTTAGAATATACAGCAGCAAAGTCCAGGGCAGGCGTAAAAAGATCCTTCGAAATTGATGGGTAGTAGTCCACGATATCGAACTGTAGTAAGGTGCAATTTGTTTTATCGTCAATATTGTTGAACCAATTGATGACATCTTTAGTATTGATCCATAATTTTAATTTGAGTTGTTTTTTTATTTGGTAAGTAATTTTTTCCAGGATCCTTTTGCTGATCTTTCCTATATCGGGTCGGGTAGGGTTAATTATCCTAGTGGTCGGGTTTTCCAGGAAGTCAGGCTTATGGTCCTTAAGGGTTACGTAACATTCCTTTTCTGAAAGTTTGCCAACTCTATCGCTAATTTTAAATTTATCAGTTATTTTTTTACTTGCTCTGTTTATGCTGTCAACCATGTTTATGTTGTTGTTGCAAGCTTTTTTATAAGTCCTTGTTAAGTTTTTTTTAATTAAGTTTTTGTAGTCATCAACAGCCAATTTGTAGAAGTTGCCGGTTTTGTCCGACTTAACTAATATTTTGTCACAATCATTAATGCTTTTAACTATTTGGTCTAGCTGTTTTTGGAAGTGGTTTTTCTTATTTTGAAAGGAGATGTTGTTGATAAGGTTGAGTAAGTCTTTTTCAAATTCGTATAGTTGTTTGTTGAATGGTGCGACTCTTTTACTTTTAAAGCCGTAAACTTCGCGTTCTTTATCGGTTGAGTTATTCCCACGAAAGTAGAAGTATTCCTTCCATCTCATCCTTCTGATTAATTCCTCTGTTTTTTGCAAAAGTTTAACGAAATAATTCCGTTTGTTTGTATGTGGAATGTTTTTAAGAGAAATCCCGAAATTAACTTTTTCCATATTTTTAAAGAAGTTGTTTTTAAAAATAAATAAAGGTTCAGAGTGCTCGACCTTAATTCGGGAGCCAATATGTGTGAAAATATTGTAGAAAATAGGAAAGAAACTGGTTTGGTAAATAATCCAAAGTTCCTTAGTATTTTTGTAATTATTTTTAAAAAATAGTGCTCGATACGAAAGTAGAGCATAAATATAATTATTTATTTAAAATATATATATATATATATATATATATATATATATATAAAGAAATATAGTCTTAAGGTGTGCTATATTTATGGAATAAAGTGCTCAATATCAGAGATAAAGCGTGTGTAAATATAAAAGTGAACATAGAAGTCAACAATTAGAGGCGACAGTCTGTTTCATGCTATATGCAATCGTCAGGCCACGTGTGCTGTTATTTTTCTCGGCTATTTATATATATACGGGTTAGTGGTGCATTGTGGGTATTCTGTTATGGCGGTTATTTCACCGGAAGTCGTTTGTTTATCTATTTAGGTCAAATTATATTGCTTGTTTTTATTTTTGTTTCTTATTTTATTTATTTATTTATTAACGTAGTAAGAATTTGTTTATATCACATATTTAACAGTTTTGTTTTGGTTTGGGAATTTAATTAAAGCTGTTTGTTCAGTTTTGGGGTTGATTGTTGTAGTTCATTCTAAGTATTATTTTGGCGGGAACAGTTTTTAATAGATTATCTTTATTTGGGATTGGTTTGTTTATTTATTTACTTGGATGAATTTAGGTTAATTTATTTTACTTGTATATTTTCTCTTTTCGGTTTTCGATTTTTAAGTAACATAGTATGTTTTTGTTTTATTTCTATTTTTTTTTTTTTTTTTTTTTTGTTATTTTTGCTTATTAGTATATTTATTTGTTTTTATTCTATTTTTTCCGTTTTTAATTTTTTAGGTTACGTAGTAAAAATTTATTTTCATGTCTGCATTTTGAGATGAGTTCGGATCTTTTGTTTAATAATTTATTTTGGTCGGGAAAAGTAATGATAGCTATTTTTTACTCCGAGCAAAGTTTGCAAGTTTTTGATTGGTTGTTGTAGGCTGATATATATATATATATATATATATATATATATATATATATATATATATATATATATTTATATATATATATATTTATATATATATATTATATATATATATTATATATATATATTATATATATATATTTATATATATATATTTATATATTATATATATATATATTATATATATATATTATATATATATATTTATATATATATATATTTATATATATATATTATATATATATATATATATATATATATATATATATATATATAATTATTATCATTTTTTTATATAGACATAAACATTTTACTCTACAAAGATGCCACTTCATTTCAGTGCATTTAAAATTGCACTTCGACTGGTGAGAACCAAAATGGTTATCTTTTTTGCTTCCCACCAGTCGAAGTGCAATTTTAAATGCATTGAAACGAAGTTGCATCTTTGTAGTGAGTAAAACGTTTTTGTCGATATGAAAAAATTATAATAAATAATTACTATCGGTATTGAGCCCTCCTTTAAATTAATGTTATGAACGTTAGAATTTATATATTATTTTCGTTCTCATTACATTCGGATATATATATATATATATATATATATATATATATATATATATATATATATATATATATATAATCCGTTTTATATATATATATAAATATATTACACTTCATACATATAGATAGATAGATAGATAGATAGATAGATAGATAGATAGATAGATAAGCCTAGTGAGCCAGACAAACATACCCAGGTTTCACCTAAGCAGATCGTCAGGGAAAGCTGGCTAAAGAGGCAAAAGAGAAACCGCATATTTATAGGTGATAATCAAAATCATACCACGTGACCAAAGAAAAAGAAAAAACAATTGATTTGATTATTGGCAAATAAAAAATTCGAAGGTTTTTCGAAACGAGTATAGGTACCTATATATATATATATATATATATATATATATATATAAAGGAAAATTATATAAAGATTATAATTTATTATATACATTAATTTAATCTATTAATAATAAATAATTATTATTATTTTAATAAAATAAAATATGAATATATTAATATAAATTAATTAATATAAAATATTTTTTTAAATAAAATATTAATAATAAAATTAATTTATTTACACTATTTACATTGTTCGGACTGTCCTTAACTTTGTTGCCTTATTAACGACGTTTCGGCCGGTGTACGCTCCGGCCTTCTTCTGATGATCGCAATTTTGAACCGGCCATCGCACATGGTATTAGAACATTCTACCACGGTTCAAAATTCCAATTTGAGGAAGGCCGGAGCTTACAACGGCCCAAACGTCGTGTATAAGGCAGCAAAGATTTGGACACCAGTCAGAACAATGTAAATAATGTCAATAATTACAACACCACATCTCAGAAAAATTAATTTAGTATATAAATTGTATGATTATATATAGAGGAAGGATTAATAGTATTAAGCATAATATATGGAAAACACATGACACTGCTAAAAATATCCACTAGTCTGGGAAAAAAGCTCTAAGTTATTTGCTTTTACATCATCTGATCTCGTTGAATGGGTTTTAATCGTGTGCCGTACTATCAAATGTCCGTGATAGGAACGACATTGCTAAAAGGCGTGATGTTTGACCATCAGTGACATCGATAGAGATGAATATAAAAAATAGAATCTCACAGAGCAGCATCAACCATATTGGATCTGATTGAATAAATCTTTTTTTTAAATTTATTAATTACTCACATATTTTAAAATGTTATGAGTTATATTATGAGTGTACATTGAATTTAATTGTTAAATACAAGTTCATTTTGATAAAATTAGTTTTACATTTACTATATCTATAGTACAGTTACTAAACTTATCTACACAGTCCACCCCAAAATATATACAAACTTCAGGAAAGGAAAACTTGTATAGATATTGTAATATTAAATCACGAGATTAATATAAGTTACCTTTGGACTCTACAACCACAAGAGATGCCCAAAATGGCGGCCTTTAGCTTCCAGATATGTATTAGCACGGCCAACTACTGCTTGGGCGTTGGCCACAGTGTCCAGTGGGATTGCACCACATGCATTTTCAATTTATTGTCTAATAGCCGCCATCTGTCGAGAGAATATCGTACTACAGTAAACAGCGTTAACTCAATTTGATAAAATTACGAATTTTTTTCCTTCCCTGAAGTCTGTATAGATTTTTTTTTTCGCGAACTCTGTATTAGTCAAAAATAAAGTAAGCTTTTATTTCATCGAATGGTTATAGTAGTTCACCCAAAAAAATTAATAGTAAAAGTAGTCGATCAATAAAAAAAAAAAAAGGCTGAGAAACACTGATCTAGATTTTAAACTTAATCTAATGTTTAGTTGATTGCTTGATTCGTTTTTACGGATTATCAACCCTTTGCGTGTTAATCAAAGCCAGAAAATATTTTTTGTAAGAATTTTTCTTATGAAGATAATAATGATTTAGTGATACAAATCTTACTAATTAACCCATAGCTGGGAGAGAAAAGGTGGATTCATACTTTTCCCAAGAGTATTTGCGTATAAGTGAATATAACGAACTCAGCTGAAATTGGAACTCGGCTCTCCAATTAACAATTCTGACCCATTATTCATTACCACCTGCACATCCAAGCTTACAGAACTTGGTATTTTAAAGCGGTCAACCACCCAGATACTGACCAGGCTCGAGGTTTTTTTCTGTTTATTTTTTTTAACTTTGGTGATAGTACGGGAACCGCTGTTTCAACATCATATGACCGTAAAACAAGCTTAATCTCTAATCAGTTTTTTTAAATAAAAGATTATATATTTTTCAGAGGAAGATTCACATAAATGTCTGATAGGTATATACAGTAGTCGAGTACTACCATCAATGATAAGTTCGGACCAAGGCTTTAGTTCTCGTGAGAAAGAGAATGTCTCTTGAAGACTTGCAATGCTTATTCCAGACGCAGCAGACTATCGTGTATAGGGTCTAGCCTATTTTCTACATTCTGCTCAGGTTGCTCGTGAGTTTCAATAGATACATGGCTTACAGCCATATCACGCTGAAACACCAGTCCTCATACGGTCACCGAAGATAAGCAACATCAAGTCTGGTCAGTACCTAAATGAGTGACCACGTGGAAATAACAAGTGCTGTATACTTGGGTGTGTGGGTGGTGTAATGCTTAACGACACGGAATTGTTAATCAGAGAACCAAGTTCCAGTTCCAATAGGGTTCGTTATATTCAATTAAGAGCAAAATGCCTTTGGAAAAGGCATAGCTCCACCTCTTGTCCCCCAGTTATGGGTTAATTAGTAGGACTTGTATCAGTAAATCCTTATTATCGCCAATAAAATTTTTACATTCTAAAATATTTTCTTACTTTAAATAACCTGTAAAAAACTGATAGGCCATAAAAAAAACAAATCAATCCCTTCATACTTACGTACATATACAGACACATGAATGCACCCCTAAGGGGCACCTCGACGTGGTGTAATGGTTAGCAAGCTTGGCTCGCTAGAAAAATTACGACTGATTAGTGAGTTCAATCCTCACTGGGCGCCCCTTACTTTAGACCTTGTACCACATCTAAGCTACGCTTGGAAAATCAGTATATGCATCCTTAAGGTATTTACTGAAACTAATGTGAGACTTGCATTTTGAAACTTTACCTCGATCTAAAGCTAGACAGTGCTCGCTATCACCTCGATATAGGCGGGGGGATTAACCAGGAAGACGCTCAGGAAGTAATTGGGAGACTTGACATGGTATTTGTTGTTCGTAACCAATAGGATTATCACAGGAGGTGAACTTGGTATTCACCACCATGGGTGCTTCCGTCGTGTCCGCGCAGATCCATCTGCCGTCTCTCCTATTCACCGTCAAGTCTTGATAAAGAACCACAGGATGCCGTACTCTTCTGTCTGCGTGAGCAAACCCTTCAATCAAATCATACGGTTTTCCAGGGTTCTCCTCCTTATGCTGTTCAGTAATGACCTTCATTAATTCTGGGATTGTAGTTGATGGTGTCCTAGGCCTGCTGGACAAAATTACCGTCCTTTTGACGCCCGGCTGCTTTAAATAATTCTTTCTTTTGACTAAAGATGGCACAATTCCTGATACGTTTGACTGGCCACTTTAAAAAAAATTATCTTCAAGTCGCCGTGGTGACGATTAGTTCCATAAACGCGATTGTTTTTTCATTTGTTGTGTTAGATTTGAAGATACCATGTTAATTTTCTTGTTAATGTTTCAAAGTGTATCTGCTATTTTACCCCGGGTATTGAACTAACACTCTTTGGTTAGATCCAGTGACAGGACTCAAAGAGTGTGAGTTCTATTCCCGGTTAAGGTAGTGGAGAAATTGGAGAGGGAAATTAACAGGAGATAACTGACATCCATTAGACATAGAACGTGGAACTAGAACAGTCTACTCCAGTGAGCGAAATAAAGGGTTCAATTCGACATTCCAGCCACCTAAATAGTGTACATAATACCTCATTGCAGAAATATAGACAGATACCTAAGTATTTATATGCAAGAGCAGAAATGCTATAGTTGTTTCATTATTTTAAAATTTAAGTACGCTCATAAATATTGATCAGGTTAGCCGAAACGTCTCGGCAATATATGGAGGATGTTAAGTGATACAACGTCTAATAAACGAAAGTGAATAAATGATGCTTTTTTTATCATTTACTTTTAATTTTCTTTTCTTCAGTTGAGGATAACGGATGTTTTGGTTCCAGTGTTTGTAAACCTTCTCTAAATTCGAAACCATATATTCTCATTTCATATTTTAAAAAGAACGAGCGTTTGTTAAAAAAAAAGTACGGATGCGCTTCATTGCCTCCGTCACATAATTGATATCCTTTGAACAGTATTTTCAATTCCGTGTCCTGACCTCCTTTCATCAAAGAAAATTCAGATTCGAATTTCCTTTTCAGTTGTGTGTCTCTTCCCAGCACACACTCACGCCGTCTTGAGTGTCGCTTTGCTTTTCCTAAGTGTTTAGATGAACAAATTTCGTGTTTGGAGGCAAATTGGTCGACTGGTGGACAAAACGTCTTTTCGTTGACAGTTGCTGAACTATTGAAAATCCCGTTAGCTCCCTGTTATTATGGAATTACAATGATCCTCTGCCTGGGGGTGGCTGCCACTCTACAATGCAGACACACACTGACACACGCACCCTAAATATGTCATGATTATGTATATGTACTTCACACATAGACGCAAAAATATTCTGCCAAGAACACGCGCATACATAATTGCGCCTACAGACACTGGCCGATATTCACACACCCATCCTGATAAAAGCGGATACACATGCGCCAACAGGCAGGAATATAAGCATTTAGTAATCTTAGCTTAGTCTGGTACAAAACCGCAAGTATGGGACACTCTGTTAGGAATGAGATGATTACAGAATATTCTTTGAAACTTGCAGATTAACCCTAGAACACTAACCATCAATTAAAGTTACACCACTGCTAACCATGGGTATATCATACCCGATTTTGAAAATATCAAAAAAAAATATTAAATATAAATCTTTATTTGAAATATTTTACATGCAGGCACTTCAAACTTTGTACTTTGAGTTAACATTAATAGGAACTGAAAAAAACCTATTTACGTAAGAAAATCAGGTACTGAAAATTGTAATTAAAATAAGAAAATTTGCGCTGGGTACTATATACCCATGGTTAGTCTTCTAGGGTTAAGTACTGTTGCAAATCGATGTGAGAAGATAAACTGAAATTTCAAATTTTGCATTCGTGTCAACATCTGTCTTGAAATGATCCACTACATTTAATATTAACGAAAAGTTGTACCTTTATTCACTTCCAAATACTCACCTTAGGACCTAGCTCACTTATTTACCTTTAGGGATTGCCATCAACATTTTATCTCGTTCCCATTAATTGTGTTAAATCACTTCCTCATTTCAACGGCGACAAATGAAACGTTATGGTAAGTCAAAGCAGAATTGCTGAATTAATGACATACCTAGGTGATGCCTTATTTTGTTAAATAAATAAATAAGGCTGATATGAAAATGACCTTCAATCTGTTGTTAACTGGGGCAAGAAATGGTTTTGACACCTCAAAAACGAAACTACTGATTTTTAATCGTCTGAGAGATGCTAACCTCCCAGACAGTAACTCGTTTTCCACTGACATGAAATGGAAAGATTATATTGAATCAATTGCTAAGTCTGCTGCTAGGAAAGTTGGTTCACTCTGTCATGCTAGACAATTTTTCCCGCCCAAATCTATCTTATTTATTTATAAGTCTACCATTCATTATTTACACTATTTATATTCGGACTATTGTCCTCATAATGGTTGTTGCTATCACAACGCTTCGGTTGTTATAATATCCGGCGTTCCTACAGAGAATTCTTAACTGAACCCTTTATTTGGTTCAGGCAGTGTGCAGTTGCACTTAATGAAACAAAAGAAGAGTAATCAGGAGAACTCTAGATAGCGATTGACATTGTATTTAAATTGTTGCAGATTAAAGTTGTCTAGGAAGCATGAAGCCGAAAGGGAGTTCCACATGCGAGAAGAGCGGGAAAAGAAATTGTTAGCATAGACTTTACGGTTACATCAGCTGTAAATTGATGAGATCTCGACGCCAGTATAGTGCTGCAATATTCTAAGCATGGACGAATGGTAGACTTATCGATATGTAAGATAGATTCTGGACACAGTGAACTAACTTTCTTAATAGTTGAACTTTATCTGTTTTAAATTCCCCAGAAAGTAGCTATTTCTCATTTTCTCGGACAAATCTTCAAATGTCATCGCTTCGAACTCACACAAATTGACATTTATATTTCTAACGTTGTCATTAATTCTTTTTTATGTAACGATTTTTATGATTTTTATTTTCATGCCATTATGAGACGCCATCTTGTTTAACCCGCCATTAGAACAGCGGGCTATTGTCACGCCATTAATACCGTCGGGTTTCCGAACACTCCACTTAACATAATATAGATACGAGCCGAAAATGTCTTGCAAACATTTTTATTTAAAATTGAAAACTTTTTCGATTTCACTGAAACAGACGTTAAACACTTCTATCTTCCCTTCTTTTTTTCTTTCTTTCATTTTCTCACTGAAACCAAGTAGCGTCTCTTTTATTTCAATCCCGTCTTTTCACGCGCTCAAAAAGGAATAGTCCGTTATTTATGAGGTATTGACAGGACGTAACGGTCATGCAAATTAACTAAGGAACTAACGAAGGGAGGGAGGGACAGCGGAATTATAATACAAATATTATTTAGTTCTTGTTATATATTGTTTTGAGTGATTTTTCTAAGCTTTATAAGATAAATAAAAATGAAAAAAAACGGTTTTATTTCGAAAAGTTGAATTAAAACACCAATAAAAATATAATTGTAAATTTCAAAAATTAAAATATAAAAAATAGGTTTTATTTTATTGTTAATTTATGATTGATATAATTTCTTTTCAATCGTTTTTTCTCATTCCAAACAATGAACAAAGAAGGTTACTCTGATCTTTGTATCCGTTTTTACCACAATTACTAAAATCTTTACTTTACGGTCTTATGCTTTTTAATTCATACAAATATTAGGACAAAAAACAGAAAATCCTTGTAGTAACTAGACAGAGTTATTCCGAAACTTGACTAATCATAAAAATTTGACTTACGAACTTGTAAATATTAATGGAAAATATTTTATAGGGTGTACAATAAACTAACAATTTAAATTTAATGTTAATAAAAAGTTATCAATGAGCTTTAAATATGACAAAAATCCATTACTTAAATCATCTTATTAAAATAACAGTCACTAGAAAGACCCAAATTAACAAAAATTGAGATTTATTTCTCTTTTGCTTCCCCTGACAGACAACCTGTTTATTAATAAACATCAACAAAACGTAATCTAATTGTTTTAAGTTACTGATAGCTAAAACATCTCTATAAGATGAATCAATAATTAATGGAAAAAGAAAGGAGCCTTTCTAAAAAAAATATTATGTTAAGTTACATGTATTTTAATATCACAATTAGTATTGATATTTTAATAAGTTTGCTTTAATAAGATATTAATATCACAATTAGTATTGATATTTGAATATTTGAATATTTGATATTTTAAAATCACAATTAATATTGATATTTTATTGAAATATTAAATGCTTTAAAATGTATGCAATCATTCCAATAACAAACGACTGAAGTCTAAATAGCGAAAGACAAATGATTTCAATGATGTCAAACTATTTCCGATCAAAATTGTATAAGTAAAAGCATTTAAAGCTAGAGTTCAACGAAAGGATTTTGTATTTAAAATTAAGAAAAGGGGGAAAATTAAAAAATAAAATTTATAATACAAAAAATGAATTCCTTTTATTTTCAGTAAATGAATTAAAACTGGTTGTAATTCGGGCAAACATTATAACTGACACCAGAAACTTCTTAATTACTTGATAGATATTTTCAGAAAGTTACTTAAATAATCATAAAAGTTTGTCTTCCCACTTGCTAAATTTAAAGGGAAAAACATTTTGATGGCGTTTTCAAACATTCCACAATACTGGCGGAGATTTAAGAAGTCCACATTTAATGAAATGACACAGTATTCCTCAATGTATTGCCAAAAACACACACTCACATTCAGTAAATTTGTTTTCAACTCGTGCATTATAATAGTGATAATCAGAGTAAAACACCAAGAAGCTGTTTTTAGTCAAGTCCCTGGCTCTTGTCGACAAAATATGTCCCTGTTGACAGGAATAATTCTTAGTCAATGATAAGAGAAGTTTTATATACACAACGAAATTGTAGTACAGCAATTTCCGTTTGTATTCAACTATTTTCAACCAATAATGTTTCAAATTTCATTCAGCAAGAAATCTTTGATGAGACTGAATAAGCAAATTAAAAAACTGTCAGTGATACTCTCATGTACATATCTATTACGTATATGCCAGTATGTGTGCGTGTGGTGTTACAAACATGTATACACACTTACCAACCCATTTAAACAAAACATTAGATAATGTATCATTATATAATTGTATATAGAAAATCTTCTGCTTTTATTCTCGATATTATGAAATTATAAAGATAAATTCAAGGAGAAAAAAGGAACGTCTTTTAACTTTTCGTTTGTACGGTGAAGTGTTTCAATATACCACAAAATATTTGCCTTAATATTTAAGGACGATAGAATCAAAGTTTCATGATTAGTAACGTCGCTTTCTGGATACCTTCGTCAACGACAAAGAATTTCTGGGGGTTTTTTTTTGATTTTTTTTTTGCTTTTTGTTTTTTGTTGTTTGTTTTTGTTTTTGGTCGTTTTTATTGACTGATTCGTTTTATTCGGATTATCAACCATTTTCAGGTTATTTAAAGCCCGCAGATATTTTTAGATTGTAAGAATTTTTTTTTTTTTTTTTTTTTTTGATAATACAGGGTGTCCATAAAGTTCGTGTGCACTTTAAAAAAATTATAACTTCATTTGTGTTTGCGATAGAAATAATCTTTAGAATTTATTATAAATTTTAATGTACCTAGTTTTAAGTATAGCTAAAATAACTAATGTGATTTCAGACATTACTGTAAATCAGTTGGCAAATGTTTTCCGTGAACTGCAAAATCGTATTACCCTTTGCTAATGATGTGGAAACTTAAATAAATTTCAATAAAAACTTTAAAAAATATAGATTTACTTCTTTCTAATCCTTTTTACAAATTATTTCTATCGCAAATACAAATAAAGTTATAAATTTTTTAAAGTGCACCCGAACTTTATGGACACCCTGTATAAATAAACACATTGGATTGAATGGTGATGGATAAATTCTTGTGGTTATTGAGTAAATTGTTATGCACGAATGGATCGCAAATCAGATTATCTCGGTTTAGGATAATCAGTGACGACCACCCTCACCTCACTTCCCCTTCGGTCTTGTGCTACAATTGTATTTAAAGTACAATAAAAATACAGTCTAAACACAAGCGATTTACAAAAGGAGTATTCTGATGTTTGATCATCTTTTGGAAAAAGTGTCGAACCGGGAACATACATACGAGCGCGCATGCGTGTGTGTGTGTGTGTGTATTCAGTCAAGTCATTGAATACACCTCTTTTAGCAGTCAATTCTTTCTTCCTTCAACAAAACCATGTTTAATTTGTGGAAGAAAAATACATAGTTAATGAGATTTCGTAATAAGAAAGAAATTTTTTAAAAAGTTACTTAGTTTTAATGCCATCACCTAGCAACAACTTTTTCTAACCGATCTCTACTGCCTCTTTATTCTCACTAAACCCCTACCTAGGATCTTTATACGGTTCCCTGATTTAAACAAGTGTTTCTCAATTCTCCTTGGGTCCCATTTTCGGTGACAAAAGAATTTCAAGCCTACATAAGCACAAATAGCAACCTGAACTGCATTTTATTTTTAAAAAAATGCAAAATGTAGTAGAAAATATAAAATCCTCACAAATGACTCCATTCTTCCTGGTGTCTATCAGATTCTTAAGTTGAACTTCTAAACCTACTCACTTTTCAATCTGCCCCTCCAGACGCATATTAAAAATTTCTCGAGCCGATTTGTGAGCCTGAGGGACCACGTTGAGAATCACTGATTAGTAAGAAAGTAAGTAGAGATCGAATACTTATAGTCAATTTGCTGTAAACGTTGCTCACTCAGCGGCATGCGTGCAGTTTGTCTCCTATTCTTGAACTCCCGCCATGATTTCTGGAAATGTTCTTAAAGCACGATGGGACTGCTTCCGGTATCCATTTAATGGCGGCATCTTCAAGAGTGAGAAAAAACTATATAAAACAAAGATTGTGTAGGGATGAGAGAGGGAGAGAAAGAGGCATTAAATCATCTAATTTGGAGAACTCTCTTTGTAATTAGTGGATTTTAACGATTACAAATGAAAACGAGATATCCGCCATTTTTGCATATCCCGTCCTCCTTTTAGACACTTACTTCCGTAGAGCTCATTATTTTTCGCGCCAAACTGTTTCACTTTTTCTCATTTGAATTTTTTATTCCTTTACGGATTTTATTCTTATACTAATATCCCGCATTTTCATTTTCCTTTCCCAGTGTTTACTGCACACACAGGCATATATATATATATATATATATATATATATATATATATATATATATATATATATATATATATATATATTGAGTACACTACCACAAGGCCTGCTTGCCATAAATGCTTTTATCAGCAAACCACTGAAAAAAACACCAATTTTGGCATCAAAAACAGTCTTCCAAAGTAATATATATATATATATATATATATATATATATATATATATATATATATATATATATATATATATATATATTATATGCGCGCTACTTAGTGGAAAGTGCTCAATGTCTGTGATACAACTAACATACTCAGTTGTATGGATATTAGTTTGTAAGCTTCAGTTTCACGCTTTTGCGATCATCAGTTTTTTTTTAATAGAACAATATATGCTTATTTGTGTTCATTTGTGTGTGTTGCTCGAGGGTAATTAGTTTGTACAAAAACATCCATATAAATAATCTGAGGTTATGCGCCCAACCCCAGATTATATATATATATATATAAATATATATATATATGTGTGTGTGTGTGTGTGTGTGTGTGTGTGTGTGTGTGTGTGTGTGTGTGTGTGTGTGTGTTCAAAATAGGATAAAGAATCCAGACAAAGTTTTGAGAAATTTGACAAACAGAAACCGTTTAATTGAAAATAGATTTGATTACGCGTTTCGCCTTTCTAGGCTTCCTTAGATCCAAAAAGGAAAGAAAGAAATGTGTGTATATGTATTTGTGTGTATGCTTAAATATTGAAGCACTTTTTTCCCCCGAAGTGACACCACGTTGAAGCGACCAATGTATCTGCTAATATGTTTGATGTATTTTGTATATCATTTCGTTTATTCATGTCATCAAAAATTACGTCTCTTTTATTCTTATTTTTTCGCAAAGGAGGACATCCTTAAATGTTTTTCTCAAATCATGTTACATATTTTCTTTTATTTTCTTTCTATCCTTCTTTCTTTCTTATCTCGCGCCATTCTTTTTCCTTTGTTTATTTCTTTGTCTCTTAACTTTCTCTTTTTTTTTTCTTTGTTTTGTTTATTTCTTTCTTTTACCATCCTTTTTTTTTTCCTTTATTTTCTATATCGTTTGCAATTTCTTTATTTCTTTTTGGAATCTCACGTAATTTCTTCTTTTAATTTCGTTTCCTTCTTGCTTACAATTTTCTTTCTTGCTCTTTCTTTCTTACTTTCTTTTTCCATTTTCATAGTTTTTTTACTTTCTTTAATTTTCTACTTGTTTAAAATTTCTTTCTTTTTCTTTTTTCTTTCTTTCCTCTTTCCATTCTCATAATTATTCATTGCTTTCTTTTCCTTCTTGCTTACAATTATTTTCTTTCTCAATCATCCATTCTTTCTTTCTTTTCCATTCTCATAGCTATTCTTTTCTTTCTTTTTCTTCTTGCTTAGAATTTATTTTTTTATTTTTCTTTCTTTCTTTCTTTTCCGTTGCCATAGTTTTTTATCCACTTTGTTTAATTTCCCACTAGCTTAAAATCTCTCTCTCTCTCTCTCTCTCTCTCTCTCTCTCTCTCTCTCTCTTTCTTTTCTATTCTCATGGGTTTCCGTTTCTTTCTTTTCCTTCTTTCTTATGATATATTTCCCTTTTTTCTTTGATTCTTTCTTTCATTCATTCTTCTCCTCTCTCATAATTATTACTTTCTTTAGCTTCTTGCTTAGAATTTATTTCTCTTTCCTCCTTGCTTTCTTTCTTTTTTTTTCTTTCTTTCTTTTTCCTTTTCATACTTTTTAAGTTTCTTTAGTTTTCCGACCTGTTTAAAATTTGCTTTCTCTTTCTTTCTTTCTTTTCTATTCTCGTAATTATTCTTTTCTTTCTTTTCCTTCTTGCTTCCCATTTCTTTTGTTCTCTTTCATTCGTTCGCGCTCTTTTCTTTCTTTCTTTCTTTCTTTCTTTCTTTTACATCATTATAGTTTTCCCTTTCTTTTCTTTCTTCCTTACAATTTCTTTCTTTCTGATTCTTTCTTCCTTTTTCATTCTCAGTTATTCTTTTCTTGCTTCCACATTTCTTTCTTTCTATTACATTCATTTTCTTTCTTTTTCTTTTCTTTTTCGATCTCATTTTCCTCTTCTTTCTTTTCCTTCTTGCTTACAATTTATTGATCATTCTTTCTTTCTTTTCCATTTACATGTTTTTATCCATTTTCTTTAATTTCCTATTTGTTTAAATTTTCTTTCTCTTTTCCTCTTTCTTTCTTTCTTTCTTTCTATTCTCATAGTTTTCTTTTTTCTTTTCTTTCTTTCAATTTATTTCTCTTTCTTTTCCATTTTCATACTTTTTAACTTTCTTTAAATTCCTACCCGTTTAAAATTGCTTTCTCTTTCTTTCTTTCTTTTTCATTCTTTCTTTCTTTCTTTCTTTCTTCCTTTCCTTTTCTTTTCCATTTTCATAGATTTTTGGGTTTTTTTTTTTCATTTTCTTTAATTTCCTACTTCTTTAAAATTTCTACTTTCTCTTTTTTCTTTCTTTTTCATTCTTTCTTTCTTTCTTTCTTCCTTTCCTTTTCTTTTTCATTCCCATGGTTTTCCTTTTCTTTCGTTTCCTTCTTGCCTACAATTTTTTCTTTTCCCTTTTCATAATTTTTCTTTACTTTTTTTAATTTCCCACTTTCTTATAATTTCTTTCTATTTTTACTTTTTCTCGTTTTTCTTTCTTATTTATTCTAACACATTTTCCACTTTTTGTTTCATCCTTGTTTTCAATTTCGTTCTTACTTCTTTTTCTTTCTTCAGCTTACCCCTCCTCCTTTGTAATTTCTGTCTATTTTTCTTTCTTTCCTTTGTTTTCCTCCTTACTTACATTTTCTTTGCCTCTTTCTAATCTCAATCCTTTTTTTTTATTTTTCTCTTTCATTTAGCTTTTTATTTTATTTTTTTTATTTACGAATAATTTCTCATTTTTCTCTTTCGTTATCTCATTTGCTCTTTCCTTCGTTGTTTATTTCCTACCTTAAAACCTTTTTTTTTTTTTTTCCTTCTTGTGCTTCTTTCCTCTTTCCCTCATTAGAAACATTTCTGTCTAATTTCTACTTTCCGCTAACAACAACACCGCCAACCCTTCCATCGACATTTCCTGACTTACACTTGTTCCGCGAGGCCATGATGACACCTGTACACGCATCTGATTCCCCTGGACAAGAAAGATTCAAAATGACGAGGGAAACAACATTGGAAATGTGGCGTGTGGTAGGGTACGCTGATTCACCCCCGTTGTTTTGTTCGATTCAAATTGACTGAGAACAAGTACAGACCAACTAATGCAGCAGTTTAACGAAAGGGAGTAAATGAAGGTGAAAACAACAACAAAAATAAAAAACAGAGTAAAAAACGATACAAAATGGCGTCGAATTGGATTGTAAAAAAGGTTAGGGATTTTTTTTAGCTCTAAAACTTCATTAGCACACGAAATTGATTAATTATTCATGTTGATAATGACGTCAAAGTCTATAGTTTTCTTAAGCAGAATCATTAAGAAGATGTCAGCTTCCCACCAATCCCCAAATCAATCACAAGGCTTCTTAGATTCTTTCATTTTTTTTTTTTTGTCTCACCTTCTACTTTTTATTGTCTTTACTGTCTTTAATGCTACAGATTTCATTCTGTTCAAACTCAGATTACATTTATCAAATATGTTCTTTAGTCATATCGGCAAAGTGAAATATTCGATAACGTATTTCTGTTATAATTTTCATTACTGCGCTAATCTAGTGTCCTTGACGAAACTAACCTGGCCGTTCGTCTCGAAAAGGACCTCCAATCGGTTGTGGACTGTGGCAGGAATTGGCTGGTTAACTTTAACGCCTCAAAAACAAAACTGCTCTCTATTACTCACCAGAGAGAACTATCCCTGTCCTCCATTAGAATGTCTAACGCTCAACTTCTCGAGAGCACCTCTTTGCGACTACTCGGCCTCACATTGACTGCTGACCTGAGATGGAACAAATACATTGAGTCAATAGCTTCGTCCACCGGAAGGAAAGTTGGCTCCCTGTGCTGCGTCAGGAATTTTTTCTCGCCGGAATCGATCCTTCAAATCTACAAATCAACCATTTGCCCTTGCATGGAGTATTGCTGCCATATATGGTCTGGTACCACTTCTGTTTGTCTCAGGGTTGATAAGATCCAGAAACGGATATGCAACGTAACTGGCCCTGATCTGGCATCTCGTCTGCAGTCGCTCTTTCACAGACGTGCCGTCGCTTCCCTCAGTCTTTTTTACAAATATTTTCATGGTAACTGCTCCGAGGAGCTGCTTCCGTTGGTTCCCAGACTTCATGAATTTAAGCGTTGGCATCTCTCTCTCACCCTTTCACTGTCGAAACTGTTAAATGTAGCCGCCTCTTCTACCCCAATAGCTTCATGTCTCGCACCACTCGCCTTTGGAACGCCCTCCCTTCTTTCTGTTTCCCTGATAGCTATAATCTTCCACTATTCAAATGTAATGTCAATCGACGTCTCCAGATGCCCTGATCTATCCCCTATCCTTCTCTTCATACTTTCCTCTATCACTCCTATTTGCTCTCGCTCCAAATCTCTGTAACCACTTGCGTGCTAGTGGCTTCCCGCCTTGCTTCGGGTGAAACGCTTAAAAAAAAAGCTACTATTTCTGCGAATATCTTAAACATCCATTTTGAGGCGTGGAATGATTGTACCATTCTTTTTTAATATCAGATTTCAAAGCTACACTTTGTTCACAATCTCTAAGACTTGAATTTTAAGTACTGATCCCAATCTACCTGTTAGAAAACACTTATTTTGAACCTTTACTATATTTAATATGTATTATTATCGCGGTTATGATTTTCTCAAAATATTTTCTTGGTAGTCATTAGCGTCCATCTTTTTGCTATCACCGCCTAAGTCATTGTCCTCTCCAAAGACTTGGCCTTTAAGTGGCTGTATTTATTGTTCTCTTAATCGCATGTAACATAAAAGTGGCTGTATTTATTGTTCTCCCAATCGCATGTATCATAAAAGTGGCTGTATTTATTGTTCTCCCAATCGCATGTAACATAACAATCCGATATAAGTGATTCCCTGATTATCATTTTCACATCAGTCAGTAGTTACTGATCATCTTCTCTGGTTGTATGGCCAGGCTATTCATGTGGTACCTGTGATACAGTCTGGTCCGGAAATCTTTGGCTTGACATCTCTATGTCTGTTTATTCAGCCTGCTCTGCCATGCTGGCTTAGAAAAACTCGGTAAAAAGATGTCTTACCCCTACACCAGGGTTGGAAAGTTTCATGCATAAGAAGGTTCTATAAGCTGGGTTTACTCGTGCCAGTTACCAACCCTAGAATTTAAACCCCACGATATAGCTTTTTAAATAAAAACTTTCTTTCCTTCTTCTAGGCGAGTTGCTTTCATTACATCAAAGGAAATCTAATCTTCATCTATCCCATAATTTTTGTTTGAAACTAGTTATGCACCACATTTACGGCAACAGTAGCAGTGGGTTTGTCTAGAGCTGGTTTTGAGTTGACTTTCTCATAGGCTCGTTACTACCTATGGCTAGATAACTCAGCTAGAGAACGGAGAAAAGAAGAGATTTATGTATTTATGCCAAGGTGAACACACCGGACTAACCCAGAATTTGAACTCGGCTTGCGGATTCTAATTTTCCTGCTGATATCCGCTACACTACCTGCTCGTCCGTGCTACATACTAACCATTATTGTTAGTAACTCTCAAAACGCAGAAATTATCAGGAACCTATTTAAAATCCTCCATTCCAGGCCGTATGTATTTAAGTGCTTATTACTGGCTTATAACCCCTGCCAAACATGAAGCTTATTGACTCTTTAGAATACCTGGGTTTTATTAGCAAACTTTTCCTTCACTTACAATCATCAGCTTTTGATTCAGTCTCCCATTAGAAACAGCCATTACTATTCTGACCACGAATAATCAATGCTACAAATACTTTCAATGTCTTTAATGTATATCATTGTTTATTTCTCTCTTCTTTGACCGAAGTTATTTTAATATATATATATATATATATATATATATATATATATATATATATATATTGTGTGTATTTAGGCAGCATCTTTTCATTCATACACGTTTCATTAAATAATATAGACTAGTGTTGTCTATTTATTTTATGTAAATTTTTTTCGTGACATCTGATAAGTTTAATAACATTATCGTTGAACGAAGAAAGAAATTCACAATAGTGATCCATATTTTTTTTAATACAATCTAAGCTTTCGGCTTACTTAAACCATTATCAAAGATGTCAATTACAACATATTAAGCAATATACGGACACGACAGTGATGATAGTATGTCAATGTTTACATAGGTGATTTCTAAGCAACGATAAACACGCGCATATAAGACGCTAGAAGCGAAAATCGCACCGCATCTCATGACGTCACACATGACCACACGAGAGTGAAGTATGGAAAGCCGTTGGTATAAACCAATGGCTTCTGTTACCAATTATAGACATTTAAGAATATTTGTAGAGATGCCATAATTGATTTTGTTTAGGTTGGGTTTCAACTGTTTGATGTATAATGCTTCAAGGATTTTTAGTTTTTGTCTATTGTTTTCATGTCGAAGTATAATTGTGTTTGTCGACAAGTATTTTACGGAATTGTGTGCGGGCAGGCATGTTGTTTTAAATGCCTAAAAATGTTAGAGTTTTCATTCAGATGTAGTGTCAAGCATCGTGAAAGCGAGTTTGTGGTGTGATCAACATGAATATTATTTAATTCGTTGGAGATACACTCTCCTAAAAGGCACTTGAATTTATAAACTATGTTGGTTTTTTGCAAATCGCTAACCGGGGAAGAAGAATTATTGCGAAGAATTAAGTTGGATATACTAGATTTAGTGTAGTATATGATTAATTTAATTTTTTTGCTAGGATCTGTAGTTGATATATTAGAATATACTAAATTTTTTAGTATATTTTCATCTTGTTTATAATTAGTATGCATTTGATTACGATATACGAGATTAATATTATGTTTGAGATCAGTAGAAGCAGTATTATGTACAATTTTCTTAGTATTGAGATTTCTAAGAAAGCATCTTATTTGTTCATCAACTATATAGTTTGGAAAGCTATTGTTAATAAGTATCTGTTTTATATTCTTTAGTTCACTGTAAAAAATCTGTTTTGTGGATGAATTAGTTTCTGCACGATGTATTAGATTCTTTATAATTGCTATTTTGTAGTAATATGGGCATTCGCTCTTGTCGTTAAGTGTACATGAATTTATGCTTGTAGGTCTTTTGTATGGCGAAATAGTAAATTTGTTATTATTTGTGTTTATCAATATGTCAAGGAAGGGGATTTTATTAGTAGTATTGAGTTCATATGTGAATTTAAGGACATAATTATTTTGGAAACGTTTTTTAACTAACATAAGAATATCATCAACGTATCTTAGGTAGATTGATGGTTTTTTAAAATCTATAAATATCTTATTTTCGAGGTTCGACATGTAGAAATTGCTAAATGTCTGACCCAGTACTGAACCCATGGAGACACCATCACGTTGTATATATATATATATATTGTTATTATGATCATAATAACAATATAACAATTTCTCGATAAAAATGGTTATTTTTACTGGTTTCTTTCTTATTTTTCGTTGATCTTTCAACCAATTTTCATCAAACTTAACAATTGCTTTATAAATGTATCCTCCTTTTTTATCCCTGGTAGAATACTGGCAAATTGAATTTCAAAAAATCTAAATAATTGTGCTCTGAAGTGGGTCTTCATGTTGCCAGTTTTACCCCTTCATGTCCTTCTCGATTGAATAAATACAGACTACTTCTGTTATATCAGTAACTGCATTAATTCAAAATGTTTTTAATGTAAGTACTTCAAAGTAATTGAAGATAGACTCTGTTAGATCTAAACATGATATTGTTTTTGCTCCATTCTGATTGAACGCTTTTTCTGATCGACCAGCTGGGCATGGCTGCTAGTTTTAATTATTTTCGATCTATCTCAGATTTAATTTATTTCGTTATACACTTGAACACTCTTAATCTTATAGCCATCTTTGATTTCCGTTTCTTAATTCGATCGCATTTTTATTTAAATACGATCCCCAGAACTGGAGTCATGTTCTTAAATATCTTCGTCAGATCCAAACTTTGATATGGATGCCATACAAAGCACCACGCTTTTTCAGAAATATCTAAAATGTCACCTATCTACAACCGCTTTCTCTGATCAATGGTTAAAAACGGCTTCGAATGAATGAAACATGTAGGTTTTAGCGAGGATCATCCTACTTTGAACACCGTGAACTGGCGCTAGACAGTCACAAACAAAGAGATTTACTAGATAGCAAAACTACATCACTTGGTGACTTACAACAGCAGCAATAGCTAGACATGGAAATAATGATATAATCAAAATATTGATTCCCACACTACCTTAAAGAAAAGGTTGAGAAGTAAACCTCCATCAATGCTAGAAAGGGGACTTGAGAAAACTTCGGTAATACAATCTACAAGTATGAATCGAATCATTATAATATAGAGTTTAACTACTCTTTTATTCCGTCCTAAAAATACGACATTATTTTCCAAATAACCTAAAGTGTGTTAGTGTATGTGTGTGTGTGTGTGTGTGTGTGTGTGTGTGTGTGCATTTGCGTATGAATGAAAAACAGCACGAGAAAAGAAAAAGTAATTATTTCATGGTAGCGTTACAGAATCAGAGACAAAGTGATTTATTAAATAACAGAAACTTGAAGAATTCCAACAGCAGCAACAACTAAAACGGATAGCATCTGTAAATAGAAGCGGAAATAAAGGTTATAAACAATATAATCCCTTTTCACTCTACCACAAACAAAAATCTAGGAAAGAAACTACCATTAATATTAGAAAGAGTTCAAACATTGGTTTGAGAAACCTATCTTCTGAAAAAATATTTTGAAAGAAAATTTTATAAATTTCAATCTGTTTATGACCACATCACATTGAAGCACCAGTCCTCGCACAATCACGGAAGTTAAGCAACCTCGAGTCTGATCAGTACCTAGATGGGTTAACACTGCGGAATACCAAGTGATGTAAGCTTGTGTGTGTGTGTGTGTGTGTGTGTGTGTGTGTGTGTGTGTGTGTGTGTGTGTGTGGTGCAATGGATAACTGTTCCGAATTTGAAATCGGAGAGCCGAGTTCCAATTCCAGTCGCGTTTTTTATATACACTTAGGCGCAAATACCCTCGGGAAAGGTAAGAATCCACCTCTTCTCTCTCCCCTCGCTATGGGTTAATTAGTAGGACTTGCAACTGTAGAACATTATTATCTCCAAAAAATTATTAAAATCCAAAAATATTTTCTGGCTTTAACTAATCAGCAAAAGATTGATAAGCCATAAAAAACAATTCATTCAATCAATAAATAAATTTCAACCGACAGTAACGCTAACTGTTCGATTAATGAACGTCAAATGTGTCCTTATAAGGAAACGGCTTATCTCACTATTACCAATAACAATATTTTTTTTAACAAAAGCTTTGATATATTTTAAGTGCTTTTTAAATGGATTTGATCCCCAAATCGATTCACTATGATGAATGTCATATAAAGTAAAATTTGTGTAATTCAATAAGAAAATGGGAAAAATCTATGTAACGTGTTTCGATCGTTCAAAGGACTTCATCAGAATAATGTAATGTTTTTATTGATGGAATTATATATATGTAGCAGTAGATGAAATATAAACATAAAATCCATTTTTATTATGCACCTAGAGAAAACGCTGAAGATGTAGGGACGTTAAATTTTAAATTTTAAAAATTTTCATGCCCGACGTGTCTAGACACACAATTCATCCGATCTCATTCAGTTCCAACCGCTTTTTATCGATGTTGCTTATTATAATATAAATTTTAACTGCTTTTTATTCCGTCTTCAAAAAGCGACATTACTTTCTGAATACTTTAGTGTGTGTGCGTGTGTGTGTGTGTGTGTGTAGTTACATGTTTGCGTATGAATGAAAAACATTGAGAGAAAAGAAAGAGTAAATTATTTCGTGTTTGTGAAGAGAGAGTAGCGTATATTCCTAACACATTTCTGCAAACTTGAGTCAGGTATTATGTTCGGCGACCGTGCGTGTTTCAATGTATATTTGGACATCAAATTATGTTCCGTCCACAGCTGTCCAGATAAACCCTGACATCATATTGTCCGGCTGGTTCGTTAAAGCCTCCATCTCTTCCACTACCCTCATACCGCCTGACTATAACGCTCCCTCTAGCTGTTCACTCTCCGTCCCACGGCTGGCATCTTGCTTACCTCCACCTCAACATACTTGCCCGCTCTTCACACCTCATCACTTGGGCAAACAGGTCGCTATTTGCCTTCTCTCAACCGACTTGCCCCTTCTCAACAGTCGAACCTTTGTTCACACGGTGAGCGCTATGGTAAAACCTGATGTTTTCCCGAAACGTCCTTATAAGCACGACAACACTATGTGTTTAAGGATTTACACACATTAACACTTCCTTAGCATTTGACTTTCATTCTTACCCCACCCCTAAAACCTGACACACACACACTTACCTGTTCCCAAGATCGCTGTCAGAGAAGAAAATAGATGACCAGATTCTTCTATATAAACAGAACCCGATAATTTAGTGTTCAAAAATAGGGTTTTTTTTACAGTCGAAATGTCTAGATGTAATCGCAAGTTTTATGTTAATAGTTTCTTTTGTCAAACTTCTCGCTTCTGGAACTCTCTTCTGGCTTCTTGCTTCTCAATAACTTTGATCTTTAAAAATTTAAATGTAATGTCAATCGTTATCTTCTGCCTTCTTAATTCTGGTTCTTTTATTGTTCACTCTTCTTAATAGTGTTTTCTTGCACTCTCTAACACCCAGTAACCCTCTGCTTATGTCTTATTCGCTTTATTGCCTTTCTTGGGGTGAAATGACTGAAAAAAATTCTCAATCATTGGGTAGACTATCCACTATAGCGTCGCGTTATATCTGCTCTGGTGCTGTCTAATTCTCTCCAGTCTTGACAGAGTCCAAAAGCGTCTACGCTGCCTGGTGCGCGATAAACTATTTTCAACTCAACTGCCTCTTTCTCACAGCCATTCCCATAGCAAATGTTTTAACAATCGATATTCTATAGTTCCGTTACTTCAGACATTTACAGCTAGGTCCCACTATGCTACGCACACAGGGTCGAAATCATCTTCATTACCTTCGTATTCCATTTGTAAGTAGTAAGTTCCAGTCGAAAAGCTTCTTCCCAAGAGCTGTTGCTTTGCGGAACAGACTCCCGAAAGTTTGCTTAAATTTCTTAAATTAGAATCAGAAAGAGACAGTTTAAATTTCTGAGGCATATCATGAGGAAAGAGGATTACTAAAACATTGACCGCTTCAATTCTAAAACAACTGTTATCTATCCTTTATATCCTCATAATCTAGATTTCTTACGCTCATGAAACCACATTAGGCACTAGCTTATCCGTGATATATTAACAATTAAATAACAGAAAAAAGGACGAGACTAAATCAAATAAATTAATTCTAAAAATGAATTGTGACTGAACACATGTTTCTGCATTTAGGCACCAAATTCTCTTTTAAGCATGTGTGATTAAATAACTTACAGTCATTATGTCAGCTTATTTTTAACATAATCCGTTCATAATCACGAATAACATTACAACATAGAAGAACACTTCCATAGTGGATAATGTTTTTCACGTTCTAATGAACGCTAGGCATGACTGTCAACCGTTGCATTTAAAAGCAAAAAGAAAAAATACAGTAATGGATAGCAGTACACAGTTTTGTATTACTATTTGCATCCCTGAAGTTGATCTCGGAAGAAGATCGAAAGTACTTGGGAAATAAAAACGATTTTTACAGTTATAGAACATTTCCCATATCAATTAATTGCAATAAACGGAATGTTATTCGTGAGTATGAAAGGATTATGTTAAAAATAATTAAACATAATGTCGGTAATTTATTTAATCAGGCATGCCTAAAAGAGAATTAATATTATATACAAACATAGTATTGTTGCCATGTCTGGGCTGGAGCTGCAAAATCCACTCTTTCAAGTCTCATCAGAGTTCAAAAGCCTTATAGACGATTAATTAGCTTCAACCCTACATCTTCTTTCTACACAGGCACAATCTCGCACACCTCTGTTTACTCGATTGCTATTTCATTCGGAAATGTTTTGGCGATTTGCATCCTCTATTTTCTACTGTTTATATATTTTCAGCTAAGACTTCTTATGCTATGTACACCGGGTCGAATCACCTCCATTCCCTTAGTATTCCATTTGTAATGCTTCTTCCCAAGAGCTGCTGCTTTGTTCAACAGAATGCTTCCTCAATCACTACAATCTTAGCCTCTTCAAGTTTAGGGTCCACTGTCTATACTTCTTATCTCATACTGTTAGGTCCATAAAACAACTTCATTCAGTAATTCTCTATATTGAGTGGCTCTTGGGCCTTGTACTGTGTGAAAATAATTTTAAACAAGAAGCAAAAAAATTTATTCAGATCAATGTGGACAAAATGTTGTCGTACTATTACGGTAATTTACCGACGCACGCATGGACTCTTCCAGCTATAAATAGGAGCAGGTACTAACTTTGGGAGGGTGAAGTTTCCAGCACTCAGCTCTGACACTCGGACCGAACATTCTTGCTGTAACACTCTCGTTTGTATGTGTTTGTATTACTGTTTCTGTTAATAAATGTTTAACTCAATTCCTCTCCTGTGTCTTCATTTCTGGCCCTAACAATGCCACAATACCTACCAACATAACGGATACGATGTTTTCTTTTATATAAAACAACTGCGATTAAAAGGTATATTTCTTTTAATTATCTGTCAAGAACTGCGTGTCGACACCAAATTCTGGTCTTTCCTCCAAAGATTTAATAAAATTATTCTATCTGGATATCTATGATGAGTTGATAGGCGTGAAGAATACAGGAAGTTAAAGGCGATGCAGAGATTAAAGAAAGATTCCTAGACATGATATTAAAGGAAGTGGAAATAAAGGATTAGCCATCAATTGTAACAAGACTAAATTTATGGTCGTTAGCAAAAGGGACATCGCAAGATTCAAGTTACGAATTGGGGACGTCAAAACCAAGCAAGCAGGAAAATCTGTAAAGTTTTAAGGCAAGAAGGAAAATTTGATATAAATCCGAAGTTGCATTGAAATTAAGAAATATGTTTTCTAACAACTAAACAAAATAATTTTAAAAAAAGGAAGAAATTTCGTTAGAAACAAAAGAAAGGAATGCTGAACATTTATGCAATATAGGTCCTCCTATATGGGCCGGGAATTTTGGACAATAATCTCACAAATGAAGAGGAGACATGTGGCAGCAGGGATGTTGTCCTACGGAAAGATATTGTGGCAACAATATTCAATGTATTAACCAATAGTAGACTTATAAAAGTGTTAGATTCTGGTGTAAGATATTGTCTAGCACGACACAAGAAATAAACTTTCCTAGCAAATGATTCAACATAATCGTTCCACTTCATATCAGCAAAGAATGTTAGTCTGAGAATGCGCAATGAGTTACTCTCATGGAGGTTAGCATCAGCCGTGCTGATGAAAAAGAAAAAAGTATTGTGAGCATTGAGAAGCCTAATAAATAATCACTATCACTTATCAGTAGTGCACTTTTTCCATATTGTCTTTTCCCATATTTACAGCTAAAATATTTGATGCTATATACACTGGGTTGAATCACCTCTATTCCCTTGCTATTCCATTTGTAAGCATTAAGGTTACAAATTTCAGCCGACAGTAACGCTGACTGTTCGATCAATGAACGTCAAATGTTTCCTTATAAGGAAACGGCTTATCTCACTATTACCAATAACAATATTTTTTCTAACAAAAGCTTTGATATCACATTTACAAATACGAATCAAATTATTTTAATATGGATTTTAACTGCTTTTTAAATGGGTTTGATCCCAAAATCGATTCACTAAGATGAATGTCATATAAAGTAAAATGTCAGTAATTCAATTAGAAAATGGGAAACATCTATGCAACTTGTTTCGATCGCTCAAGGGACTTCATCAGAATAATGTAATGAATTTATTGATGGAATTATATATATGTAGGTGTAGATGAAATATAAACGTAAAATCCATTTTTATTATGCACCTAGGGAAAACGCTGAAGATGTAGGGACGTTAAATTTTAAATTTTAAAGCTTTTTATGCCCGACGTGTCTAGACATACAATTCAGCCGATCTCATTCAGTTTTCAACCGGATTTTTTTTATCGATGTTGTTTTTAAATATACCACACTGCGAAAATAGATTTACTGAGAAAGGTGAAATATTGTAAAACTTTGGACTTAAATTCTCGCGTGAAGCTAAAAAAATGCCAATTTCCATTCCAATATACATCTTATTCAAGAATTGTAAAATGCAATAAATATCGAATAGGCAGACTTTGTTGGTTGTATTTAATAACGCCTGATTGCTGCTTAAATATTAGAACCGACAAGATCTGACGAATAATTTTCGAATAAAATGTAGATTGGCATTGAAAAAATGTCCGGCGTTTTCGGTTGTTTTCGTTCAAGTACTTTCGACCGTCTCTGTTATTACCAAAAACCATGTGCTGTTCGTGTGGTAGGCAAGTTTATTTAGGCTACAGCCTAGCGTTCTTGAGAAAGATGAAAATTTAAAACCGGAGCTTGAATTGTCACCTGTCGAAACAGTAGGCTGACTTATCACCTGCCAAAACTCAGTGTAATTGGTGCACGTCCATCTGCACATCAAGTACAACCAAAATGTAACTACCAGCATGATAATAATATTGCATGACTGATTTCAATGCCAATGCCTACATATATATATGTATATATATATATATATATATATAATATCGCACACTCAATGTTCGTGTTGATAAAATAGTGCTCGATGTAGAATAACAGAGCCATAAATTATATATTAATAATAAATACAGTTTTTTTTAATATATTTTTTTTCATAAGAATTTAATCAAGTATGATACTTTTGTATTTTTTGTAAATCTGGTAATATCCATATGTAGACATATATATATATATATATATATATATATATATATATATATATATATATATATATATATATATATATAAAAGGTTAATGGTCAGAGTTGAATCAGACCAGGAAACTAATATTAAAAGTGCTCAATACAAGTGTGAAAAAATTTAATTAAATCAAAAATTACTTGTAAAGCATTTAAACTTTAAAATCCGTGGATCAGAATGAATTATCTAATAATAATAATAATCTAGCGTTCATTAGTTTTAAAAAAAAACAAACTTTAAGAGGTCATTTGATAAAAATCGCCTGAGGATACCGTAAGGTTGAAACCAAGGTAGCTGATTCAACAGACCTTCTGATTTTTTAATTATATATATATATATATATATATATATATATATATATATATATATATATATATATATATATGGTAATACTCGTTTGGAAAACCTCGGATAGCTCAAATTGTAGTAGTACAAATCGGTACCCGAGGAAAAATTGGAAATAAAAAAAGAAAGAACCAAGAACATTAAACTTTTATAAAACCAAAAATCGGAAATTCTTAGTGAGTGTAAGAATAGCCAAGGCTGATTATTAGAATAGAGTTTGTTTTTTTATTTTTTTATTTTTTGTTACCAATAAAGTAACATACCCTTTTTGCTTTCTTTTCTTCTTTTTATTTGTCACGTGGTTATGGTTTTATTTGTTTTTTATCAACAAATACTGTTTAGTTATTTTCCTTTTTAGCCAGTTTTACCCTGAAAATCCGTTTAGGTGAAACCTAGGTAGGTTTTCCTGGCTCCTTAGGATTATTCTAGTATATATATATATATATATATATATATATATATATATATATATATAATTACATATGTATATATGCCATGCAATTTCTGTGTACTTTTGTATTATTTTTATAATTAATTAGATGTGCATATTTATAGTTGACTTATAATTCTATTTTTGTAGTTGGACGTATATAAGTTGTTTGGATGTATGTTTTTTTTACATATATTATATGTGCAAATATTATTCATTTTATTTAATTGTTTCACATTTATTTCTACTTATTTTAAATTTTATTTTTACACTTATTTTTATTTTTAATTTTTATTTATTTTAAGTTTTCTTTTAAACAAACCCCGTAAATAATATGGACTGCTCTACTATCAAAATTGAAATTATGTAACAGTCAGTTTTCAACCATTACATGATGATTGTGCATGTAACTCAAAGTTGTTGTACCAGTGAATAAAAAATGTATATCTATTATTATTAATATGTGTCTGTGTGTGTGTGCGCGCGTGTGTATCTTTTATTAAAGTCGGCAGACAAGGTACTGCGATTATGCTTTTTATTGAACTTTTCTTGTGTTCGAACAAATGTTTTCTTTTCTGGACACAAAGTGTGTAGAAAATGTCCAAATGTTCTGTAATTCCGAACGCTTTCGGCTATACATTTAGCCATTATCAAGGATGAGTTTATTTTTACTTTTTAACTGGATGTATCATTTGTATGTATGTATCTAGAATTATAGGGCTATTTTATTTTCCGAACACAGCACATTTTAATCATTTTGGGGGGGGATGCTTAATATGCTTGTATTTTCTGCTAGTATATTTCGGATGGATTTTGGTAAGTTTGTGTATGAGTTTAAATGAGTTCTGATGGAGCTGTAGCCGGATAGGTGTAACTCGTAAAAAAGTGTGCGTTCTTTGTAGTTTTGATTTTGGAGGTGTGTTATTATTTTTAAGGATAAGTTCAGTTGTTTTAACTTATCACACTCCTCAAATGTACACGAATGACAAATGTAACCTAGTCTTATAGCAACACAGCACCATGTAGCGTAATCTTTCTTTAAACTTAATAGCTCAAAAACGAAGGATTTGCGGAGATATATTTATAGACATTTGTCCTTGTTTTGATGTGAGGAACCCGCCCTCAAAGTTTGTAAATGTACTTTTTATACACACTATATATATATATATATATATATATATATATATATATATATATATATATATATATATATATATATACCCCAAACGTGATCAAACGAACAAACATCAATTTTTTTGTGGAGATTCGTTCTTTGTTAGACGGAAACCTCACAAACTACACGTATATATATATATATATATATATATATATATATATATATATATATATGAAAATTTCTCCGAATTAATCAGTAGAGAGACAATATTTATGAATAAAAATGACAATAGGAAAACTGGTAACTGGTTAAACGCTATTTTTCATTTAAAAATATGAAAATAGCGTTTCTCTACATTCCAGTTGCTAGGTACATTCTGTTTTTGTTTTTATTAGTTACTTTGTTCATTTAATTTCATTTTCGTATTTTGCTTTGATAAAGTCCACATTGGACGAAACGCGTCAGCAATTACCAGTTTTTCTATTCTCATTTTTATCCATAAATATATATATATAATACGAATGTCAGTGTGTCACACTTTTTCAACTTCCTTCCTAGAGGCCGTAGCCCAAAATACTATACCATCCGATTCCGTGAGCAAATTAAAAACATTCCGGGCCGGATCCAGACCTGGAATCCTGGAATCCTGGAATCCTGGAATTCAGGATTGCCAAGTTTTTATTCCTGCGATTATTTTCGGCGATTTTTTAAGTGACTTTTTTCCGACAAATGTTTTTCTACGATAAAAATCTTTAGAATTAGAAAATACATTTGAGAATAATCGAAATTAATTGCGAAACCCAGAGAAAAATAGTCGATTATACGGAAAGTAATGATCTACACCCATTAAATTTTCTTTAAATTAAGTGGCGGTAAAAGAATTATCGTTGAACTTTTAAAAGGTAGCTTAAATATTAATGCACTACTTTTGTTCTGTAGTTTATTGTTGCTTATCACATTTACTCCTCCCTACCTATTGTGATGAAGACTCAGACAAAAGCACTCCGCGAGAGCTAGCTTAAATGCCATCCGATAGGGCGATTTTAAGCTAGTATATATATATATATATATATATATATATATATATATATATATATATATATATATATTCTATCGTATTTGGTTGAATAATCTGGACATTATATTTATTTATTTTTATTTTAATCCTCTCAAATTCAGGCAACAATTTCTTAATTTTGCTATTAATTTCATTAAGGAAGACGCCGTAGTTTTTTTTAATTTTATTTTCCCATGTAAACTAAATCTCAGCCATATATATATATATATATAAGTAACGAAAATCTTGGTAATCTGTATAGATAATCCCAAGGAGGATGAAATCCTGAGAGCTCAATGTTAAGTCTGGGCGAATAATTTAATTTAAAGAAAAACAGAGCACTTTAAGGCTCCATTTGTAATAATTTATTTCACCAGAGAATTTTATTTTTCTCTGACTCTTTTTGAAAGTGAAGTCTGAAGATTCAGAGAAAAATTAAATTCTCTGGTGAAATAAATTATTACAAATGGAGCCTTAAAGTGCTCTGTTTTTCTTTAAATTAAATTAAATTAAAATAATATATATATATATATATATATATATATATATATATATATATATATATATATATATATATATATATATGGTGCATTGAAATCAGTTATGCACTATTATTTTTATGTATACATGGTTTATATCTGCAGGCGCTCTATCTCTGCATATTGAAAAATTCTTATCTCACATATATACCAAATTATTAAACAATAAGATTTAATATGTGATGTGTGTGTGTGTGTGTGTACATAAAGATTGAAGGAGAGAGACCGTCTGACAGACTTGCAGACAAAAAAAAGAGGGAAAGTAGTTTTGATATAACAATGGCAGATCGGGAATCCTCTATTCCGCAATGATATTCATAATGAAAGATGTTTGTAAGTAATGACCAGGGTTGAACAAATAACCAGCGGAAGTGCGAGGTGCAAATTGTTTGGATCGCTTCTAAACTGTCTCTTTCCCGGATACGATAAAAGAGGGATTTTTTTATTAATTGCTATCACAATACGTCACCGCTGACCAGTTGTGTATATGTTGTAGGCGATGTTGAAACCATCGGAAAGGATAATTACGTGAATAGAGACGTAAACAAAAATAAACAGGCATCTTTTCAGCGACGTAAGCATTTCAAGAATGAGTTTTATTTTATTTTTTCAGGCCTCAAATTTATCAAATCTATCTTCTGTTCAATAAAGCCGTATCCAGAATACGAATATTTATATTTTTTTAAATATGAAAACCATTGATAAAGAACGAGAAAGAAATAACTACAAGGCCTCAGATTCAACAGTAGTAAATAAAATGAAAGGCGGTGGTGTAGGCGTTCAAGTGTGACAGCAACAACAGCAATAAGAACATTAAGATTTAGGCCCCAACATCTAGGTCCATGATAGTACGATGCGGTAATAGTCTAGTGAATTAACGCGTTGCTTCCTCAATTTTCTCGTTTAATAATTGTGAGTTCAATCCTCAGGGCAGGTAGTACAACTGAGAGCAATAACTGAGCAGTAATAATTTAAAAAAAAAAGGGATAAAATAATATCTGCCTTATAAATAAACAGGAGAATCAAAACAGCCTAGCCCCGTAGATTAAATAAGGTTTCGGTTCGAAATTCCTTGAAGCTTATCGAGATCAACAGACAGCTGAAGAAGGCTGGAGTGCACAACTATCAAAAAGTTGCTATGATGGCAAAAAAGATTATGAAAGAAATCCGAATAAAAACCATTTTATTTCTAATATCACGAACCAAAATGAACTCGACATGTTTGTTTTTTAAATTAAAAGAAAAATGTTTAAATTCAAAACCACTTTTTCAAATATATAATATATAAATATCTCAAACAAAAATAATATAAATATTAATTACTTTATTAAAAACAAATTCAACTAAAATAACAACATTTACTCACTTTCATTTAACAGACGTTAAATTATATCACTTAGCATCTTCCATAATTTACCTTGACTTTCAGTTAGCCTGAAGTATATTTATGAACGTTCATAAACTTGAAAAGAATTTGAAATATTAACATCTTCAATTGTGTTTATAAATACGTGTTGAAAAATAAAATTCTTGTATTTGTCTTGATAAAGTCCAAAGCGGCTAAGAAAAGTTTTTCTTTTTCTTTATTCATATTTTTTCTAAAATAAGTTTTTTATTTATTTCTGAAATTTTACACCCACCACACACCCACCAAAACACTCATATGTAAACACGGCCGTCAAAACCCAGCGGCGACAGTCTGTTTAATGCTTAAGGAAATGTTCAGTTCAATCGATTGCGTTTTAGCTTGAAACATACTGTCGCCGCTGGGTGTTGACTTCAATGTCCACTTTTATATTTACATACAATCTATCCCTGATATTGAGCACTTGAGTAATGTCGCTGGGCTTTGATGATTTCGGCAAATTGTTGAAGTGTCTTTTCATTTCTTTCGCTTCTCACTTCATTTTCTTTTCCTTTTTGGTTTTTGATTGATGGTTTCCTTTTAGTTTTTTTTTTTTTTTTTTTTTTTTGTTTTTTTGGTCTCTTGGCAGTATTTGTGTTGGTTTCAACAATACTTTAGTTTTTGGTATGCACACAAATGCACACACACACACACATACATATATATATATATATATATATATATATATATATATATATAAGATCCAAAAATTACAAGCAATAAAATCCAGATTTACCTCGTATGGAGAATAGTCTATTTCGGCAGACGAAGATATCAATCGTCGGTCTTATCAACGCCGGTGTTGACTGAGTTCATGTCTATATAGATAGCGATGTGGGGGGAGGAAACACATTAAATTCTACTTCCCGCCCCCACTATAGACACGAACTCAGTCCACACCTAGATTTATAAAACAGATGCTCTATATCTTCGTCTGTTGAAATAGATTATTCCCCATATGAGGTAATTTTGGATTTTATTGTTTATTAATTATATATATATATATATATATATGTGTGTGTGTGTGTGTGTGTGTGTGTGTGTGTGTGTGTGTGTGTGTGTGTGTGTGTGTGTGTGTAAATGAATATAATATATCGCATATTAAGTGATGATGTTATCTTAAAACCCTTAAATAACACTAACTTATTAAACAAGAGAAATGAATTGGTGGTTACCTGTAGACCTAAAAATAAATATATGTTGAAATACGTTGATCCAGATTAATTTTTAATGTAAATTATAACTTTTCCCTTTCTTAATTTTTTTTTAACAAAAATATTATATGATATTCACAACTGTAAATATTTTCTTAATTTTATATATATGAGATAAAAATCCCACGAATTTTAAATGCAAAATATATATTTTAAATAAAAAAAAATGGAAAGCAAAAATCGGTATAGAATTTCAAAATTGTGAAGTGACAAAGATAAAACTTTTAGCATAGAACTTACGGTTACATCTAGCCATTTCAACTGTAAAATGATGAAACCAAACTGGAAATCTAGTACTGAATTTAAATTCGTGAAGCAAAGGTAGCCTATAGAAAAGTTCATCAAAACAATTGTCATGAAAATATTTATAGAAAAAGTACAAGGAAACTACGTTACAGCGATGGGAAAGTGATTGAAGCCGAGATGCCAGAGCAAGACCGATAACTTTGCAGATTCCTTTTTGGATTTCATCAAGAATCTCTTCTTTTATAAAAATTTCCAAAAGTATTGGAACGACAGGACAATTCCTTTGTTTTTGTTGTTCTCTGAAGTCTTTTGAGTTTAAGACAAAAAGATGTTTATGAGACAAGAGTTCAGCTTGGTATTTATTAGGTTGGTGGAAAAATAATGTCGATTTCTCACATGGTAACATATGTGAGAAAACGACATTATTTTTGCACCAACCTAATACATTTAGATGTGTTAACCAACTTAGGACATACCACCTTTTGTTTGAGCCCACCCATATTTTAAGCGAGCAAACTATTGGAACACGTGACTGACAGGTGTTTCTTGTTGCCGAGGTGTTTACTTTTAGATTAATTGTTTAGATAGCTCTGAATGGATACTTTTGGTTTTAGTCTTGGGTTTTACTTGCAAAGATGCATTTCTTGTTAAAAAGGATAAACCAACATGAAGACGAGAGAGCTTTTTATGGAAGAAAAGCAAGACATTTTGAAGCTGAGAATAGAAGGAAAATCTATCTGAGCCATTGGATAGACAATGGACAGAGCCAACAATTTGAAATGTTCTGAAAAAGAAAGAAATTATTGGTATACTGAGCAACAGACATAGAACAGGTCGACCAAGGAAAGCAACAGCAGTTGATAACAGATTGTTAAAGCTGTGAGGAAATACCCCAAAACAACAGTCAGTGGTATCACTAACAATCTCCAGGTTACAAGGATGAAGGTTTCACTGTCCACCGTTCGAAGAAGACTTTGAGAATAGAAATATAGATGCAAACCATTCATCAGCAGCAAGAAAAACCAGATTGAAATTTGCAAAGAAGTACAGAGATGAACAACAAAAGTCCTGGAAGAATGTTTTATGGACTGATGAGACCAAGATTAATCTCTTCTAAAGTGATGGAAAGGCCAGAGTGTGGAGTCAAAATGATCTGCTTCTAATCAAAGCATCGTCTGAGAACCATGTTGGCGGCATTGTCTTGGCTTGGGTGTGCATAGTTGCTTCTGGAACAGGCTTATTCATATTTATTGATGATGTAACTCATGATGCTAGCATCAGAATGGATTTAGAATTCTAAACATTTTTTATCAGCATTTCACCCCAACTAAGGCGGGAGTGCCACTAATACGCAAGGGGTTACAGAGAGTGAAATTAAGGGAAAAGACTAGATATAGGGTGGATTGAGGAAAGGATAAAAAGAAAAACAGGGATCAAGGCACCAGAAGATGCTGATTGACATTATATTTTAATTTTTGTAGATTATAGCTATCAGGGAAGCAAGTATGAGGAAGGGAGTTTGGCTGTCGGGAAGTGCGAGAGAAGAAACTGTTGGAGTAGGAGTCGGTTATATTTAACTGTTTCAACAGTAAAAGGATGGGACCAATATGCCGACCAAGTAGAACGCTTAAATTCATGCAGCCGGGGAACAAGTGAAAATAGCTCGTCAGAGCAAATGTCATGAAAATATTTGTAGAAAAGACAGAGGGAAGCCATATTACGTCTGTGACCGATCACAATGCATATCCATCTTTGAATTTTGTCGAGAACCTTGAAATGGAAAACGGGGGCACCAGACCATATATGGTAATAGTATTCCATGCATGGATGAATGATAGATTTGTAGATGTGAAGGATCGACTCAGACAGAGAACCTTGCAGTAGATATATCTATTGATTCAATGTAGTTGTTTCACCGCAGGTCAGTGGAAAACGTGAGAGCAAGTGAGGCGCTCTCGTAAAGTTGCGCATCAACCATGACGATAGGAGACAGGGAAGTTTCTCTACGGTACGATGAGATCAGTTTCGTTTTGAATGCATTAAAATTTACGAGCCGTTTCCTAACCCAGTCAACCACAGATTGGAGGTCATTTTCGAGACCAACGGCCAGCTTAACAATGCTGGATTTACTATTGAGACAGGAGTAAATGGCAGTGTCGTCTGCGTAGATGTCTACTCGAGAACCGATCAGGAAGATCATTGATGACGATCAGAAACAGTGTAGGACCAAAGATAGAGTTTTGGCGAAAGTATGAGTATGAAAGGAACTGAAAAGGAACCCGTTCAGGACAACCTTCATTTCATGGTTAGACAGGAATGATTGGATTAAATCAAATAATCGACCTGTAATACCGTATCTCTGAAGCTTACGTAGCAGGCCAGCATGCCAAACCCTGTCAAACGCTTTTTATATATCTAGAGCAACAGTTCGAACTTCGCCGTTATTTTCAAGAGCTTGGTATACATATTCAGTTATGTCCGTAAGCATGTTAGCAGTAGATAGGGCAAAGCGGAAACCATATTGTTTGTCAGAGAGTAGATCGTGGGTGGTATAATGCTTAACCAGTTCGGCATTGATTAATGCCTCGAAGACTTTGCCAAGGAGTTAGATGGGTTAGAAGGGTCTCCAGGGTTCTTAAAGACAGGGACGACAGAGGAGGACTTCCAGCAGGCTGGAAATCAAGAATCAGCGAGACAATATCTGTATAGATTGAAGAGAATTGGAGTCAGGTCAGAGGCACATTTCTTTAGAACAACGGATGATATCCCGTCTCCACCACTTGCTTTATGAGAGTCTAATTTAGAGATGATATCGACGGTGTTATGCACAGTAGAGCATCATTTCTTGGAGGAAAATCAGGTTTGGGTACTCTGGATGAGTCGAGTGTTAACTTGGATGATAATTTCCGGGCAAAGCATTCAGCCTTATCAGCTGTGGATGTTAGGACTTCGAATTGATTGAATAGAGGCGGGATTGGGGATTTGCTGTTGTGCAGCACACACTTGCAGAGCCGCCATTCATCTTTAGAACCAAACTTGCGAGATACGAGAAGTTATTTCATTCTATCAGCAAACAGTAACTTTGCTTCATTGAGTACACGCTTGCACACATTACTGTTGCAATCAGACATGCCGCTCTGATACAGACGGAAGAAGTGATTCCTATGGGATATAACAGCTGAGCAAGCAGGTGAGAACCATGGAGACGAGCGCGATTTAACCAGATAATTTCTTGCTGGGATGAAAGTCTCGGTGCAGGTAATTAAAAACCACATTACAAAGGACGTCGCGATAGAAATCACAGAACGAGTTCCAGTCTACGCGTTGATAAGATAAAGATATTCTGTTTGTAGGCGGTTAGTGGCTAGAGTGGGGGTGGAAAGAGATGTTAAATGACACTACCGTGTGATCAGAGTTGCCAAGAGGGCAGATTGCATAGCGCGACATGAGTCAGAGATGGAGATAAAACAGAGATCGAGAAAGGAAGAGTTACCTTCCGGGTTACTGGGCAAAAAATTGGAAAGTCAACCACTTGCATGAGGAATTGAGTGATAGAAAATCTAAGGGTTTGGATGCCAGCGAGGTCAGTTACAGAGTGTTTAAGCCAAGTGGTATGCTGGACGTTAAAGTCACCAATGACGAATGTTTGCAAACGGTTGTAGAGAGCTGGCTTTGTCTATATTATCGGAAATGCTATTCTTGTGAGCACATCAGAAGTCTTATAAAAGAGGAAGGATTCCACTGCAGAAATTGGTACGAATTCCATGGATCTTGGAGACGGAAATCTTAAAGGTTCTAGGTGATTTTTTGCGCTGGTTTAGGTTTATATTTTTGGTTGCTTATTTTCATGTTGAGGTTATGTTGGTAAGGAAAAAGGTCTAAAGTCATAGAAGCAACCGGTCATCAAATATGGCATGAGCAGAAACTGGCGCTGACTGCAACATAAAGTAGCCTCGGGGTTGCACCCCGGAGGTGCATACAGGGACACCCATCCATGCATGACATGGTACTGCAAGAACCCCTATGATATGAAACTGTTGATCAGAGCAGCCACTCAAGACGCTACGCAAGAGTTCGGGCTCTTAACTACCAGCCGGGAACAATAACAATAACAAGAACTGTTAAATCGGTATGAAGAGACGTTACCAGAAACCGTACACATCACAAGAGACTCACGACAGCACTACTACTAAGGCTAGAGAAAAGGAAAGGATCCGGGAACCCCTTCCCAAACAGGAAACAAGGGATGAGCCTCTACTCATGTTCAAGAGAAGGGAGCGGAGTATTAACCGGACGATAGGAAAGCCTATCTACTCCAATTAAAAAAAAAACCAAAAAAAACACAAGAATAAAACAAAAAACAACGGGGGTCTGGAAACTGAACGGGAGAGCCAAGGTGGGAGCCACGACGCGAGTTATGTATGTATAGATCGTTCGTGTGCTAGGAGGGGTCTAAAAATACATTAGGTGGAGTGAGTAAAGGGGGATGCTTGAGTATTCACTACGCCGGCCCATATGGAATTTTTATAGATGGATAAAGGAAAAGCATATGAGTCGGAAGGGTTATAGATAGGGAATCTGAAATCTAATAAATAAGTATAATATATACTAAGGACTTCATCGGGTGGGGGGGGGAAGTAGAAAGTTTTAGTGGCCAAGTCAATCACCAGACCATAACCCAATAGAGCATGCATTTCATTTCTTGAAGAGGAGATTTAGTCTCCTCTTCAAAGAACAAAATAAACAAGAACTGAAAGAGGCTGTGTGAAAAGTCTGGTAAAGCGTCACAAACGAAGAATGCAGCAGTTGGTGACGTCAATGGGCCGCAGGCTTGATGCAATTCTTGGTAGCAAGTGTTATGCAACCAAATATTAAATGTTATTTACTTTAAGACTATCTGTTCCTTTACTTTTGCTCACCTAAAAATAGGGTGATCTGTGTTAGGAATAATCAAGAGTGATCTCCCCTTGTTTCCGTACTCTCCTCTGTGAGAGAGCTATTTCTGTTTACTAGAACTATAAAAGGACACTATACGCGAACCATTGTATTTTCAGTTGAATAAAACTTTCTTAACTCCTACACCTGCGTACTTTTGTCATTACAATCCCATACAAATAATTGTATGTCCTAAATTGTAAATACCAGGAAATAAAATATGAAATTCCGAATTCTGGTCTCATATATTCATCTTTTGATCTTAAACCCAAAAGTCTTCAGTGAACAACGAAAACAAAAGAATAGGTCCTGTCATTCGAATACTTTTGGCGGGAACTGTAGATCTATAATATAGAACAAATTTTAACAAATAAAATAACTTATTTTAAAATTAATATACATAAAATAACTCAGTCTGTTCCTATTTATCTATTTCAGTTCCTAATATATTTCAGATTTTAAATAACTCTCTCTCTCTCTCTGTCCCTTTCTTTCTCTCTCCCTCTCTCTCTCTCCCTCTCCCTCTCTCTCTCCCTCTCTCTCTCCCTCCCTCTCTCTCTCTTTCTCTCTCTCCCTCTCTCTTGCCAATTCCCACCCCGCCACATGATTTCAGCTTCTTTCTTTTTTTCTTCCTCCCGTTCTTATTGCGTCTTTTTTCCAAAACTTGTTAAACTCCCTCGCTCGATCGTTCTCTTACTTTTTATCGTTCCTTCTACTTCGACCTCTCTCTCTCTCTCTCCATCTCCCTCTCACTCGTTATTCAACTTCTTCTTTTTCTACTCCTTCAAGAATACAGCAATCGTTTCCGGTAACAGCTGTGACGATTCTCCAACGTTCCTAGTGATTGTGAACACGCCACATTAGCCCAACGGGAGGTAACTCACGTCTCACGATTCGTTCAGCCCCCTATCTTCCTGCCATCTTCAGATGAGCCAATTTAAACAGCAGCTCTACCTTGTCTTATAAACTCTATTCTGATTGGCTGTGAGAATGTCGGATCAAATAAGCACTTGAGTTGTCAATCGAAAGTTCACCTGCTCCGTTTATGCAGATAGGGAAGCAAAAGCATCGAGTCGAATGATGCTTGACATCATGTCAGAAAACGGAACTGCGCATGCCCGGATGCTTAATTTTCCATTTTTAGATGGATGAAATCAAAACACGACAAAATTTGTCAAAACATGTTTTGCTTGCACTTAATGATTAGAGTCATGTACACGTATTAATGTGTATGTGTGTATGTGCACTTATTTATGTATACGTTGTGTATGTATATGAGCATTGCTTCCCCGTTGAGTTGAATTACCTGTCTTCTTCTTTTAATATGTCGTGTCCTTTCAGGACGTGGCCGTTCATTGTTTTCTAAAGCTGTCTGTCCTTTGTAGCTCTAAGTAATGTTTGTGTAGTAATATGTAAATGACTGCTTAATTAGCATAGTTAAGACATAGAGTCTATATAATGCGCATGCTTCAAGTTTAACCCTTTGAGCCCTGACTACAGCTTTACATGTGGTAGAGAAAAATGACGTAATGCCCAGCCACCGATTGAACGGTGGGTAAACGCGTGTAACAATTTTTATATCGACCTTGAACCATTACATACCAGTTATTTGCGAATTTTGACTCAGGAGCTCAAGCAGAAGGGTTAAAATTATTCAGAAACACAGGCCTCATTGGGTTTTAAAAAACTCTGGGCACGCGCCTATAACACTCTGTCATTACTCCTGCCCATGAACAGAGATACACATTGTATCAGCCTCATGGTAAGTTCAACTGGTTATGATTAGGCAACTGGCAAACAAGTATTTTTTAAGCGTTTCACCCCAAGCAAGGTGGGAAGCCACTAGCACGCAAGGGGTTACAAAGAATTGGAACAAGGTCAAATAGGAGTGGTAGAGGAAAGGATAAAGAGAAGGATAGGGGATAGATCAAGGCATCTGAAGACGTCGATTGACATTACATTTGAATAGTTGGAGATTATAGCTCTCAGGGAAACAGGAAAAGGAAAAGGAACTTCAACAGGCGAGAGGTGCGAGACATGAAGCTATTGGAGTAGAAGAGACGACTACATTCAACAGTTTCGACAGTGAAAAGGTGTGAGCGAGATG
>OZ010581.1:125529966-125732466 GCA_963932145.1 Acanthosepion lycidas
TGTATAAAATGCGAAACCCAATATATTTATCATTATAAGGGTATGCCAAACACATGCATCACAGCCAAATGCGCATGATAAAGGCAGCGGATAATTTTGAAGGCGGGGCTTAGTTAGAAATAACTTCATGTAAGTTAAACCAGTTCGCTCAGTCTCCGACGGAGGATGTTCCCAAGTATGTAAATGTGGCTCCAAAGTCACCACGAACTTTAAATAAAGCTAACACTCTCAATACTTGGACATGGTGCTTCCTTACTTATTATTATTATTATTATTCGTAGTAGTAGTAGTAGTAGTAGTAGTAGTATTGTTACCACTTCTAATACTACTGCATTATTTTCAAACTAATCTCATTTAATACCAAAGTATGAATATAACGTATCACATGAAATGTTGTTGCATCTCCTTAAATGCTTTACTCTTCCCTCACTTTCTACTCTTCGCTCTCCCACTCAACCATTGATGATCCCAGCAGCAACATTGTCCCTCCGTCCTCGGCCCACGCCGTCAGCCTTGGTAAATCGAAGACTACTTGATTTTTGGTAATTTCTCAGCAAACGTCCAAAGTCATAGTGGTAAATAAAAAATAAAATCCTAATGTCATTGTTAAGTAGACGATATGAGAGAAAATAAAAAAGTGCAAAATATGAAGTATCAAGGGGAGATTTAAAAGAAGGAGGCTGACTCGGGCGCTGTTTTTTGTTCTTGGGGGGTTTTTGTTTTTTTTTGGTGGGGGGGGGTCTTTTCTACTGCTTTTTCTCGTTCTTTCATTCGCTCCCTCCCCAATGTGAACAACCTGAACGTCATTCGATTCATTTGGAAATAATGGCACAATAATGAGACTTACTTTTTTAATTTACTTTCTTTTACTTTTATTTTTTAGCAACTCCTTATTCCTCTACGAGTTTTATTCTTCTGCTAACTTTCTTATTAATGTCACCTCTTCATTCTTCTTCTTAGTCTTCTTCTTTTTCTCCTTCTTCATCCGTCTTCTTCTTCATCATTCTTCTTTTTCCTTTTATTCTCTTTCCCTTTTCATTTCTATTCATCTTCTTTCACCGATTTTCATTTCTTCTTCTTCTTCTTCTTCTTCTTCTTCTTCTTCTTCTTCTTCTTCTTCTTCTTTACAATCAGCAATTATGATTGCTTTTAACCTTGTCTCTTTCCCATTTCCCGATTCCCTCTTCTTCATCGGGAGGGGGGAAGAAATTCGTTGCAAACTCGACTGTTGTCCTGGCTGAGTGGCCAATGAATAATGAAACATTCATAATAGCAATGTCTTTCAGTGTGCGGACATATGGCCGAGAATTGACTTTCTTTGCTCCTTTAAAAACAGTTGTCACAGGGACAGGCCCACGCATATTCCTTTTCTTGCACACACACACACAGAGATATACACAGACATACACACACGCACAAACACACACACACGCACACACACACACACACACACATATATATATATATATATATATATATATATATATATATATATATATATATATATATATATATATATTAAAGTATGTAAGTATATTATACCTCTTTTTCTCCTGAGGAATGCGTTTTATGCATGAGTATATTAGTTCAGTGTATATATTCGATTAAAAGATTCATCTTTCAAAACATTTTCCAAAATCGCCAGATATTTCATTTTGGGTGAAGCGGAAAAAAATAATTGAAAATAAAGTGCGTGTAGGTATGTATGTGTATGTGTATGTGCATGTGTGTGTGTCTGCGCACGCATGTATTTGTTTCAATTCTTTTGTACAACTTGAAGAAAATGCCTACCGAATGTAGCGCATATATCGATGCCAGCCTCAAACTAAATGATTGGCATGCGCAGTGACTGGCAGACAAACGTATCTAAAAGCTTGTTCATAATTATTCTCGCATGCGCATTGCTCACACAGTGTGACACGCGCGTTGATGAGAAAAAACGGCTTATTAATGGACTATTTTTCGCATTTAATTGAATTCAAAATAGTGTAACGGGGACACTTTATTCCCTATTCAAATCCCCATAAAACCAACCATTGTCACCTCAACAGCGGCCATTTTATTCCCCCCCCCTGTCCAATCATCTGAGTGGGATTTTCTTTAACTACTATTGCATTATCACCCTTAACGCTCCCTCTTTGCTATCGTTGTACTTCAAGATGGCAGAAATTATCTTCTTGTCACTTGAAGAGCATCCCCAGACCTTAACCACACCTGATTGCTATTCAGTATTCACATACACACACCCGAACCCCACCCAAATCTCAAACTGTAGGGAGAGGAAATAAAAATGAGAACTTCACCATAATGTTGTACTTCGGTAATCTGTGAAGAAAGTGAGGGGAAGGAAAAGCCACACTTCAGTTCTCTCACGACTTCTCTGCACAATGAATTGTACTATTTGATGACATGTTGATTTACCTTATAAAACAGCGATTCGGTTGTCTAATATCCTGATCATTGTGTTTCTTTCTTCTTTTTCTCCCTTTATCTTTTCTTTTACGCGACTTTCCAGCTAAAGTGAATTTTGACCACCTTCTGATTAAATAGAACAACATATACACAAGAACATATATATCGTAAAATCAATCTCATAAAATAGAAAAAAATATGTAACGACATGGTAAACACTTTGACGCTTAAATAGCCTGTTCGGTTCTAAGCCGAATAAAATGCGGATATTATTTGCTATGAAATAGCCAATTACTTCAAGGGACTGGGGCTTGACATTTAAAGAGATAGATATATATTCGTAAGTGATTCTGTATCAATTATGAGATGCTAATACTTACGAGTCAATTTTAGAAACGGCAAAGCCAATAAGCGATTGTAGGCAGTCTGCACCTTCTTCCAAGTGTCATGTCCTTTCAGAACGTGAGTAAAATCACGACTATCCACAACTAGAGCTGTTTCAAGGATCACGTACTTCCTCTCGATTCTATAATATATGGCACATACTCTACTAAATCTCAATAAGGTAGTATTCATATAAAATATATATTTTATTCTAACCTAATTATGTACAATAATGGATCATGTGCAATATAGGTGAACAATTCGACTAGAAAAATCGAAAAGAAATATACCTAAATACAAATTAGAAACATGTCTTATTAGACTATTACATCTAAAATAAATCGACAATATTTTGCGTCAGGTTTTAACATCAACTTCAATTTTTTTTTCTTTTAAAAAGTTGAATAATTTTAACAGATTCAACATTATGGATAAAAAAAAATAGTGAATTTTATATCGTGTTTTTCGAGACTTAGAATGAGCAAAACAAATTCACGGATTTGGACGAAAAAAAAGATCCTAAAATGAAGTTAAAATCCGTGGAAAAATTTTCACCCTTCAATAGACAGTTGTGCTTAATTTAATTTGTAACGTATATAAATGTAGATACAAAACATGTTAATAAGATCGAGATGGTCAAAAAGTATTACCCAGGGCCGTTCAATCAGGTTTTCCCTTCCCCCAGCCCCAGTACGTACCGGCCATGTCCACAACTTCCTGTCTTTTCTAGCTCCAAGTAGAGTTTGTATTTTTGTTATCTCCCCTAATCCCTGTTCTTCCAGCCATACACAAACTCATTAGTCAGGGGTTATGCATTACTTTCCCCTTTTCATCTTGCCTTCAATATGTTCTAGATATATAAGAAGTTAATGGTAGAGTCCCACGCATAAAGTGGAAAATCATCAAAAAAATAAAGCCGGTCAGAATCCAAGGAAACTACTGTAAGTTATGCCAAGAGTAAAAATTGAAGATCGCTACGTACCCTAACAAAAACGAAATGCTAAATGAAAGATCGGAGGTGTCATTTAAGTGCAGACACCTTGGCAAATATTTGTTGTGTATATACGAACCTGGATGAAAACATTTTTTCCTCTTCTGTTCCTCCCCCCGCCTCTAACTTCCAGTGTTCGTATGAAGTGCTGAAGTATACTAAAGTCTTTCATCCTACCTACTTGAGTAGACCTATTGGTCAAAAGCTATATGTAAAAACGAAACTATGCAACTTCAGAGACAGTAATAATTGCCCTTTGGGTGGCGAGTGCCTGATAGAAGGTGTAGTTTATTCAGCGGAAGCCAGTGACCGCAAATTTTTAATAAACATGCATTGGTCGCAGAGAGGGCCCATTCAAGAAGAGATTTTACAATCATACTACCTTTTTTAGGCTCGAGAACCATAGAAATGATACAAAATTGGCAAATTGTGTTTGGAGGTTAAAAGAAGTTAAAGTTCCCCACATAAAGTAGAAAATCATCAAAAAAATAAAGCCGGGCAAAATCCAAGGAAATTATTGTAAGTTATGCGAAGAGGAAAAATTGAAGATCGCTACGTACCCTAACAAGGATGAAATGCTAAATGAAAGACGATGTGTTATTTAAGTGCAGACAGCTTGGCAAATATTTGTTGTGTTTATACGAACCTGGATGATTTTTTTTTTCTTTTGTATACTTTTTCTTTTTTCTTTTTTTCCTCTTCTGTTTCTCAACTAACTTCCGGTGTTCGTATATAAAGGTAGTGAAATAAACTAAAATCTTTCATCCTACCTGCCTGAGGAGACATAACGGTCGAAACCTGGGTACCGTGGTAGCTTGAATTTTGGTGTCCCTAATTACATTTTGCTCTACAACCCAAATTTTCTGGATTTTCTATTGAGCGCTTTTTTTGGTTTGCACCTCTTTACAATATCTTATTTTATATTTTATACTGTATTCTAAATTATATATATATATATATACATATATATATATACATATATATATATATATATATATATATATATATATATATATATAATTACCATAAAGCAAAATAAAAATTGTCGGGGTGGAAAGATGTCTAGTTATATTCAGAACTATGTTGGAATTCACCTCGAATAAAATTGGATGAGAAAACCACAAGGCTAGGATTTTTATACTAACGTTCAACCAAGACAAGGTTCGAGAGCTACTTAAGATGGTTATGGTAAAATTCAAAACATAACTTTTATTGTAAGACGTAGTATAGTTAGAGTTATTTATCGAAGACCGAAGATGTTTTGATGCACTTATGAAAATTTGCCTGTTACCCTTTTTGCTAGTTAATTCATTTCCACTTCCATCTTCAGTCTAAATTTATTTATATAGTCAGCATCACATTGGCATTTGAAACGTTAAATTACTGAAATAATAGGCTGAGCAAATTGAACATCCTTATGGATTAATCCGGACATTAGTTGGCCTATATAGACAATAACTTTTTCTCATTATTTATTTACTGAGGAAATCTCTTCCTTGCAACACCAATCCACGGTACGTACAAATACATGGGGCATTATCTCGAACCAATTAACTTAGATTTTATCGAACTGCACTATTTTTGCAGGGATCTACATTCTCAACAAAAAGGTTCTTAATAAATTTAATTTTCGAATTAATCTTGGTTTTGTTTTGAGTAAATTAATTGTCACGGCTGTTTGAAACAAAAATGATCCCAACGAGTGCATAAACCGATAAAATTTGATCTAGTGTACCGTAGCGTGAGAATAATTAAATCCGATTTGGGCAGCAAAATATCCGTAAAAGAAGAACCTTATTGTTTGTTTTACGGCCACATCACGTTGAAACAACGGTTCACATACGATCCCGTTATTGCTTGACCGTGCTTGGCTATGCAAACCTCTTTAGAAATAGATACAATATGGGAACCTCTTATAAAGAAAGAACGTCAAATGACAGAAAGTAGTAGCAGCAGCTGCAGTCAAAACATGACAAGCACAGCAGCACTAATCAGCAGGCAGGTTAGGTTCAAGGCTCCTGGTTCACTACCAGGAATTGTCCTACAGAACCTAGCCTAGTGGATTTAAGCATTAATTCACGAATTTGGTTACATCGTAAATATAAGTTTAATCTCTGGAGTGGGCAGTGTGTACTTGGACTCAGTGGTAACATGTCGAGTAATAACTAAGTCGTACTAAAATAAGAACTCGACGATATATCCCTAGTGTGACGAGAACCGTCTACTCTGTAGATGTAATAAAGTGTTCAGTTTAGAATTCCCTGTAGATCTGATGATGGCCGGGCGGTACAATCGCCGAAACGTTGTGATAACAACAACAAAGATTAAATAAAGATATTGGCATTCACTGAACCTAATGAAAACCCGTTGTAAATAACTACCAGTTGCCGCTACAGCTTTGCGTCAAAACTGAATTCAACAAGACATGGTAGAATTTAATGAAAACAAAAAAGACACCTTCAAGAATTCGACTGGAAAAAATGAATTCGGTACAATATATTCCATATCTCATCTTCAACAGTCTCCTTCTTTGTCAACAATAATTACCCAGCTTTGAATGAAGACTTACATACTTGCATATAATAAACTTTTTGGCTACTTGTTCATCTTGATAGCTGGGTGGGTAAAGGGTAGATTCACACGTTTGCCAAAAACATAGTGTGAAGATTAATTCAACAGAAGTCGGAAGTTGAATTCGGCTCCCCTTTCCTCGCTGATAGCCGTTATGCTACCCGTACATACCTGAAAGTGGGTATAAACAGTCTTAAGGCAATAAATTTGGACTTTGTTCGCTGCGCTGAGAAAAGTGACTGAAGCCCCGGTGACAGGTCAGGATCAATAACATTGCAGATTCTTCCTTGGATTTTTATCAAGAATCTCTAAATACATAGCAAAAGTACCAGACCAGGTGTGACAGCAATATTCAAAACATAGACGGTTGTTAGACTTATAAATATGTAAGATAGATTCTGGCGAGTAAAAAATGTCTTTGTAGCAGCAGAGCTAGCAATTGATTCAGTATATTTCCACTTCATGTCAGCGGAAATCGCTTACCCTAGAAGGCACAAGAAGCGACTCTCCTGAAGGTTAGCATCAGCCATACTAATGAAAGAAAAAAGTGTTCTCGTCAACGAGTTTTGTTTTGTAGTCGTTAAAAATTAACAATTTATTTCTTGCTCCAGTTAACAACAGATTTTAAGTCATTTTTAGATCAGCTACCAAATAGACCATCTCGAACCCATCAGACTTGACTCTGATGAATGTTCCAGCATTATGCTCCATTACATTGTTAATTGAAGTAGACAAAATATGCAAAATACTTGTATATAATGCAACTTGATTTATGGAACTTACTTAAAATTTTTCGAACTATACACGAGTAAATGCGGTGTATACACTTTTTGTTAATTCAAGGGTGACTAAAATAATTTAATGAACAGGCCGGTGATCGTTTTTGCCTCATTGTGGGATGTGGAAAGTTTTATTCGAATTATTAGAAGTAAAGAAAATGAAAAGTTCAGTAAAATAAGAACGTATATATTCTTCTGTGTTGTATCTCTCCTAGTGTTAAATTTTTCGTTCTTTGTAGCTCTTAATATTTTGTTTTTTAGTTTTTGTTTTTTTGCTTTTTTTTTTTTGTTTGTTATTACTTCTGTTCTGTCATCCATTCACTCGTGTTCGCTAGGTAGATTTTGTGTTGTTTTCTTTTGTCCCTCTTGCCTTTAATCTGTCCTGTCAGTATCAAATTTTCCAAGCCCTCTTTTCTCATTATGTTCCCAGGAAATTCCAACTGTCTCTTTTTGATGTTAAGTAAAACAAATGGAGAGGGGCTATTTTGTCTAACTCCTGACTGTTACCCTTTTTGCTAGTTAATTCATTTCCACTTCCATCTTCAGTCTAAATTTATTTATATTACTCAGCATCACATTGGCATTTGAAACGTTAAATTACTGAAATAATAGGCTGAGCAAATTGAACATCCTTATTTTTGCTATTCCTGGTGGACAGAATGTCCACTATAGGAAGAGCAAATATATTTTAGCTGCTGCTCCTATTTACATTTCCGCTGCTATACTAAAGCTAGCTGCTTCCTTTTTCATATGTTTTAATGCATACAACCGTGTAATTACACGTATACATAAATAACGTGACCAGATTAAGTGTTCCGCTTTCATTAGGCACATAAAAAAATTGACGCATTACATTGCAGTTTACCACTATCACCTGTTGTCAAGCCACGCAGTTGAATATATTACTCAAATACTTTTATGCTTATTTACACGTATTTACTTATATACTATAGTTCATTTTCATGGTATATTGATCAAAACATTCCTGCAGGTCTTATAAAAATATTTGTCAAACGGATCTCGTTGTGAGTTTAGTCTCTAGGCAAGGTTGTGCTAAAGTCGCTGTGTAACAAATTAGCTAATACGAGATATTCCTATGGGTTGAATAAATGCTTCGGTTTAAAATTCTCAGGTTACCAACTACGACATACACCTGAAGAAGACCGGAGAGTAAAACAGATGAAAAGTTGTGACTCTAACAATCAAGAGGAACAGATTATTCTGATTAAATAATTGCGTAATAATAACGTAAAAATTCCAACAAAAATATGGGATATCGCCAAGTAAATAAATTTTAAGTATATATTAAATGTTTTGATCAGTAATTTTATTTCTGAAAAACAAATTTTATTTTGTCACATGTAAGTTCTTTTAACTCGAATAATGAATTCCGATATTTAAACTCCTTAATGTAAGGGACAAAAAATATAAACAAATTTAATCCACTGATCTTAATGATTGTAAGTTTTATAGACTGCAAGATAGCAATAATAATATTAGTCCTGGTGCTATACCAGGAATGGCTCTCATGCCTTCTGATCTTAATTGATTGGCTGTGTTAACATGTACATATTTTTTCTTGGCAAATTAAGAATGATTCCATTTGGAGTTAGGGCCCTGGGATTGATTAGAAAGTCTCTTGATAGACTCATTAAAGGGATTTATGGTAATCCATACCTTAAAGAAATACAAAAAAAATTGTACTCACAAGTATGGCTCACACATTACGAAGGGCTTTATCTATGTAAAATATCCGTGATCTTAGTTTTGTTTTAATTTTCAGTGGAAAAATGCTATTTCTGACCTCAGGTTTCTGGTTGGGAAAATAACTGACGGGAAAATAACAATGAACAGTGATGGCAACTAAGGAAAGAAAATGTTTTTTTCCCCCAATAGGAGTTAAGGAATTGAATATACCACAGGTTGTACAGAGGTAGTTTTGTCTAACTCTGCAACTTACTACAAAACTAAAAAAAACTAACCTAAAAATGAAATTAATGTTCTTAAGTAGCCTTTGTCAAATCAAAAGACTTTCAGTTGGATGCCATGTATAGAACCAAACCTGTTCAGAAGTATCTAAACTCTCGACTATACACACCTGCATTCTCAGATTGATGGTCAAAAATGGCTTTGAACGCGTTAAGTGTGTAGGCTTTCAACAGCAGCAACAGCTAAGATGGGTGGCACATGTAACTCTACAAGAGAATAACATAGTCAAGATGTTGACATTTCACTCTACACTAAAAGACAAAGAAGGAAATTGTTTAAAGAGAAAGATTTTATAAATTTCCATCAACAGTGTCAATGGTTGCACAATCAATGAATGCTAAATGTTTCCTCATAAGGAAAATTCTAATATTACCATTCTTAATTTGATTACATTTTTTTATTCATGATTTTGAGCAGATTTTTGGTAAGTAGGGGTCCTGTTTTAGAAAAAGAATTTGTTAATTTAAATTCTCCAAGGAGTTCTGCATATGACTAGTATAAATATTAAGCAGTATAAAAATTAATTTCTTGAAATTTCATAAAATTAAAAAAGTGATGGTAACTAATATAAGAAAAATGTTTTTCCAAGATTCCAAGAAATTTTTCTAAAATAATTTAATTCATTTGTAAGGAAATGCTGAAAATTTCATTAAAATCCAACAATTATGACTGTTGCAATTATTCCTAAGTCAATGTGTATTTTCAATGCAAAAAAGACATTAAAATTCCCTAATCTTTGGTCTCCTACTGATGCAAGAAAAACAAGATTTAAAGCCAAAATTTTGAACATTCTGAAAAGGAGCAAAAATATAATTTAATAATTAAAAATTCCCTTGGTATTACCTCTTTTATATATATATATATATATATATATATATATATATATATATATATAAAATAATAATAAAATAAAATAATTAATATATGTGCAGCATCTGTGAAAAAGTGATGAAGCTGTCAACCATATTATCTCAGGATGTCTGGAACTAGCAAAAAATGAATATACCCACAGACATAACAATGTAGCGATATATGTGCACTGGAAGATATGCAAGAAGCACAAAATCAAAACCATTGAGAGATGGTATGAGCAACAGCCAGTCACAGTTACTCAAAATAACGATGTAACTCTCCTCTGGGACATGCCAATTCAAACTGACAGGGAAATAAAAGCCAAAAGACCTGATATCATAATATCACGAAATTCAGGAATTGTATGATTATTGACATAGCAGTATCATCTGTGAGAAACACCTCCATGAAAATTATTGAGAAATTCTCCAAATACAGGGATCTCAAGATCAAGGTTACCAGGATGTGGAGAATGAAGACTGAGACTGTACCAATAGTAATAGGAGCTCTGGCCCTCTGAGTGTAAAAGAAATTGAGAAAATATTATTAAGGAGAAAAAACAATAAAAAAACAGGGTTTAAGAGGAGAGAAGATTAATTAATTGCATTTTTCAAGAACAAAATTGACTGGAAAGCAAGAGGCGAGAAGAGTGTTCCACAAAGTAGAAGCGTGAGAAACTGTTACCATAGAACTTACGGTTACAGCTAGTTATTTCACCCTTGCCGCCAATCAAGTACTCTGCTTAAGTTTATAAAGTTTAGGTACCAAAGAGAAAATCTCATCAGAACAATTACTATGAAAATATTTATAGAAAAGTCACAGGGAAGCTACATTACGGCGGTGGGAAAGTGACTCAAGCCGACATGCCAAGTAGATTCTTCTTTGAATTTTATCAAAAATCTCTAAATACATAACATAGTCACCAGACCATATGTAGCAGCAATATTCAAAGCAAGGACGATTTGTAGACTTATAAATATGTAAGATAGATTCTGGCAATTTAGCACGGTACAGTGAACCAACCTTCCTAGCGTCAGACCAATCAAATCATTCAGAATAATCTTTCCGCTTCATGTCATCGGAAAACGTTAGCCCGAGAAGGCGCAAGAAGCGACTTTTCTTGAGGTTAGCAGCAGCCATGCTGATGGAAGACAAAAAGGGCTCACTCAGAGAGGAGTTTCGTTTTGGAAGCGTTAACATTAACAAATTACTCATTACCCCAGTTAACAACATACTGTAGTTCAGTTTTTAGATCAGCTGCCAATTTGACCTGATCGAATTACCCAGACTTACTATTAAGTCAGGAATGAATAGTTGTGTCATCAGCATAGACACCGAGTTGAGAACTGATGCCATCAGAAAACTCACTGATGATTAGGAAGAACGTAGATCCAAGGATAGATCCCTGGGGAACACCTGCATTAATGTAAAAAGATCTAGAAGAGTGGCCGTTCAAGACAACATTCATTTCGCGATTTGATAAGAAAGACTGAATCAGTTCAAAAATTCATCCAGATATACCATGACCTTTTAACTTGTGAAGAAGACCAGTCAACCCTGTCATCTTTCGAGATGTTCAAAGTCCGGGCTTCACCATTCTTATCTAAAGTTTAATAGACGCTTTCATCAAAAATCGAATATCACTCGCACTAATAGTACTTGCTCGATAATACTCGCTCGACAAGTAACACGTATGGTGATCTGAATAGAGAAATAGTATGGTGAATAGCGTAGAGAATAGCAGTACTTCAGCATTTGTACTGGAGAAGCAAAAACCATATTGTTTATTCTGAAAGAACACCTTGCAATATATATATATATATATATATATATATATATATATATATAAAGAATTAATGGATTTATTTTTGATCCGATATTATTTAAAACGTTAAAAGCTATTTGATCATATCTAACCGATCAGACTTACTATTTATTAAGACAGGAGTAAATAGTTTTGTCATCATAGATATTGAATTGAGAACTAATGTCATCAGAAAATTCACTGATGATAAGAAGAACGTATGTCCAAGGATAGATGCCTGGGGAACACATACATTAGTGTAAAATGGTCATATGATAAAATGGCAATTCAAGACTACTTTCATTTCGTGATTTGATAAGAAAGACTGAATCAGTTCAAAAATTCGGCCAGATATAGCATGACCTTTCAACTTGTGAAGAAAACCAGTATGTCAAATGCCTTTGAGATGTATCCAAAGCAACAGCCCAAGCTTCACCATTCTTATCAAAAGCTTGATAAACTTTTTCCGCAATAACAAGTTGTTAATCAATTAACTACTTAATTTAAATTAACAAAATTTATTAATTACTTTAAAAGTGTTAAAATATGCATACCTCTGGCTGCGTTCTTCAGTGATAGTGTTGTTATATTTTCGTTTCACTGTTGTGGGGGTGGAGATGTATTATTTATGCATTGCAAATACTTTTTAGAAAGCATAGTGAAGTGACCCGCTGCCTTCTCTAAAGTTTCAAATTCAGAGTCGTCCGTCGCTACTTTTAATTTTTCAAAGAGAAGAAATACGGAATGAACACAACAAACTTGATTGGGTAACCATTTCGCTACCCGCGCACCCGTTTTAGTATTAACTAAACGACCCGTGACCCGTTGGATCACTGACGGTTCAGGTTATAAAACATTGAAGTTGATTTCAACGTTCCATTGAAATGAGAGTTAATTTTATTATAATTCAGTTAAATATTTCAATTCGTTCGTGTCATCATTGGTTCCGTTTACAAGTTTATGTTAAATGTAGTGTTTAAGTGTTATATTCTTACAATTTTTATTTCATGGTCTTTATATTTTGAAAATTTGTCAAATTTATTTTCTGAAATGTTTTTTATCAGATTGTATCGCCATATCTATTAGATATCACTTATTCCTTTTGAAGTTTTTATTACTACCTCTGCTCTGCGGTGTTGAAAAGTGCAGTCAGTATGTATGTAAAAGCCGTAGAACATTATTATTATTATTATTATTATTATTATTATTATTATTATTATTATTATTATTATTATTTGCTTTCTGAACCACTTTTACCATTAGATGTTTTGTCCGGGTGGTGATGTTGTTTATATCTCAGCTCCTACCCGCAGTTTAGAGGCACAGCACTGTCCTCAGTACATTAGCTGTATTGCGTACTCCCAAAGATATCAGGTATCTACAAGGTGTTTTACGAGACAGACAGATGACTGGAATTTTTCTGGCTTTAAATAACTTACAAAAGGTAGATAAACAGTAAAAAAAATAAAATAAATCAATCAAAATTTCAACGCTATCTGCATACTTCTTTTTTCCTAGTGCTAGTTCATAAAAATCAGTTTTGATACACACCTGATTGGTACAGTGACAGAATGATAGATCTCTTCTGTCAAAGTATCAAAACACGTAAGCAAAGTATTTATCGTTAACTCAGTACGAAATTTTTTTCTACCATTAACTACCTGGCGAACTTGAGTGAATGAGTGGCAGGGCAGGATTTGGAAGATATAACAAAATGACAAGATTTATTAAGAGCTACAAAGAACAAGAAATTGTGGAGAGCCACGATCTCCAACGTCCTGAAGAAACACGGCATATAGATTCTCTTTTGTTTGTTTCTTTAGGGATCTTTTTTTTAATTTAAACTTTACCGGATTGCCGTATATTATTTCTTGACAAGTTCTCAAGGTGCTTATTGATGTCTATTTATTATTAAAACCCTTTGTGAGAACTCTTTTGTCAAAGGCATTCATCCGCGACACAAAGGCCTTCGCATCAGTGGCGTGTATTTCTTTTGTCAACACTGTGTAAGTCTTTGTTACGACCAACTTCCGCCATCAGAGGTATGGTAATGAGCCGTTCAGATGGATGTGCGTGGGTCAGCCACTTCCTCGTTTCACTGAGTTAATGACATGGAAGGTAGGAGACCGACTCAGCTAAGTCTGGCCTTTGACTACATTCAGAAAATATAGTTCGATTGACTACGAACTAACGAAGCAGGTGGAATGGCAGCCTTGACCAAACCTCCTTTCTTATTCTTAATATCATATTGTGATTCTACTTGTTCCTTAGTTATACGTATGTATACACGTTGCCATTGCCTCAGATAAACAAGGAACCGTTCCTGTTTGATTGTTACGATAAACGGAAGAAATGATATATCAAAGGCGATATTTGGTTTTAAGGAAAGGAATAGAAAAGAAAGGGAATATAAAGGATACGTTAACACTTTCATGTGTTTAACGTCTGCTTCATTGAAATGAAAAACCTTATCAGTTTTTAATCTTTTCATTTGTACCCTCTTCTCTTTTTAAATAATGACCTGCATTCATAATTATGTCTGTTATTGCCTCATTTGGTTTATGCATTTAAGCTCAAACATTTAACGAGGCAATAGAGACATTTCCATAAGTATTTTATGAACGTAGAACTCGCAATGTGTTTATTCAATTATTAAGAAGAGTTAAAATTCATTTTCTTCTTCTTCTTCTTCTGCTTCTTCTGCTTCTTCTTCTTCTATCAAATTTGCTAAGCTGCCTTTCCTAATTTTATGCCATAGAACTGTCTCTTCCTATTAATCATAAGTGTCCTTTTTCTTTCCATTTTCTCTAAAACTTCGTCGTTGTTCCCCTGTTCGGTCCATGGTATTCTCAGTATCCTTCTGTAGAGCCACATTTCTGTTGCCTCAAAAGTCTCTTTTTAATGTGTGTGAATATTGTCTATCAGTCACTGTCATATAGGAGGACTGATATTACATAACAGTTCAGTACACTTTTCTTGATTGTAACGAACTTTTTTCTGTTTCTTAATACTTGGCTTAGCTTAGAAATCTTTCGCTATCCCGATGTATCTTTGAATTTCAGTGTCGCACTTTCCATCTGTGTTAAAATATATCCCAGATATTTAAATTGTTGTGTTTGTTTAACTTTGGTATCTCCAATTTATAATTTGCATGCTGCCCTTCATTCTTCTGCTGAAAATCCTACATTCTGTCTTGTCAGAAATCAAGACAGAAAACCGTGAAATTTTATTACTGGTCATGTTTATTGCTGCTCTCATTGATATGCTGATGACTTCTCATTGTAAAAGAAATTGCTAAAAGTTTGATGTTATATTTATTCCCTCTTATTATTAAGTTTTGTCCCAACAACGGAAGCAAAAATACTGAAGTTGTTTCATTTAAATATTTTAAAATAATTCTATTATTATTATATACTACGTTAGAATAGTTCTCCAGTCTCCATTTTTATTATCATCGAACTGCGATGATTTCTTAGGAAATATAGTGGAGTGGTTTCATGTTGCCTTCTCCGAGGTTTGTAATTCAAAGTTGTTGTTCCAGACTGGTTGCCACCCAAAGCTAGATAGCTCTATTTACCCTGCTACATAACTCGTAGTAGAAGAGTTGAATCCATGCCTTTTTCCAAGGACATGGTAACAAAATTTAATGCAACACAATCTGTAGGAAATTAAACTCGGCTCGTCTGCACATCTTATTTTACCGTTTTTTTGAAAATGACATGTCTCTTCGGGCGCAGGTGATCATTTTTACGGATATTCTTTTAATCAAAACAATAATAGATGGTAATAGATCAGTGTTGAAGGACAAAATGACGAATGAACAAAATGACGAATGAACTGTCTAATTGACAAAGTGCTGAATATAGAAAGAGTCAAACTGACTAAATGACGAATGGACATAATGTCGAAAAAACAAAATATCAAAAGGACAAAATGTTGAACAAAAAAAAAACGAATATTTCGTCATGATTTTAAAAACTCGATTCAAATAATCAATTAAGCTATTCTAAATATTTTTACTCATTTATTACGCTCTATTTTTGCTAAATTGAATTAAAGAGAAAGAACAGTCAGATTAACAATCCACAATTCTTTATCATTATTTTTTTAAGTGCTTGATACATCGTAGACCATAATATTTTGATATTTTTATTAAAAAAACATTTTACATCACGACACGAAAATTTCTGTTTCGAAACTTTAAATTTTTTCCATTATCAAGCGATGTTGGGTAACTTTTGATAAAAATGATTTACTTTTGAAAACACACACACACACACACATATATATATATATATATATATATATATATATATATATATATATATTTAGACAGTGCATATTCTACAGTCAACATCATCACTTGATAAGACACCGGAGGTGTTGAAACAAAATGGCTATTTTTGTAGTGATTTTATAACATATTTATGTTATAATTTTTAAATAAATAATTATATATATATATATATATATATATATATATATATATATATATATATATATATTAGGGAATATAAATAGGCGCCTACCTCACAAAAGATTAAAAAAGCAAAAGTTAGCAATTATGTAGAATTATTTTTTCATCAGTGGTTTTTATATCAATTTAAATTTTAAAAATAATTATTTACAGGTAGGTTACTTGCTGGCTAAGTAAAAGGTAATCTATTATAGACACATTTCTGGCCTTTCGTCATTGATTCAGTTCGATTCTTTTTCCGTTCAGTATCTTGGCCATTCAACATATGTGTGTAATAAAGAGAGGGATGGTGCAGGAGAGAGAGCGAGCGCGTGTTTTTGTGTGTGAGAGAGAGAATGTGCATGAGAGAAACTCTCTGTGTGTGTGTGTGTGTGTGTGTGTGTGTGCGTGAGAGAGAGAGGGTATGTGTGTTTGTCAAAGAGAGAAAGTGTGTGTGCTTCTATGAGAATGAGTGAGTGCATGTGTGTGTGTGAGAGAGTGTACGTGAGTGAGAGAGAGAATGTAAGTGTGTGAGAGACTGTGTGTGTTTTATGTGTGATAAAGAGAGAGAGAGAAAAACAATGTGCCTGCGTATATGTGCGTGTGCACGGGTAAGTGTATGTGCGCACGCGCGTGTGTGTATGTGTGTATTAGAAAAGCAACTAACAATACGTTTTTGTGAGCAATATCGTCGCCAGCCAGGCTGATTTATTATTAGGTAAAACTAAAATGCAATTAACCTACTTTTTCAATTCTTTATTTTCCAGACCAAGTGGCTGAAGGTTTTATTCACTTTTTTTTTTTGTTGTTGTTGTTAATCTAAATTTTTTTATAAACTGCAATTTGTTCTCAAAATGGAAATTACGACTGTATGTCATATCAATTTTGCACCTTCGTTACGCATTATCAGTTTCATTTGATAAAGCCTTTTCGTTAAAATTATTACGAGATTCGTTACTCACTTTCATTTCTTCCATATTTAAATCTGCAAAAACACCAGCTTCTGTCTCTTTTATCATGACAAAAGATTTCAATCACAATTTATAGCAGCGCAATTAGAATGATGTAAGCATAAAATAAATAGTAGATCACGCATATAAAGGAAATCTATTTCTTATATGCAATTCAAGTATACACTGGCTGTTTCAAAAACCCCAGAACATTATTGAATACCATATACACATGATTAGCTAACACTGAAAAGATGCAGATCATTTTTTAAACGTCATGTACCTTCAGGATGTAAACGGGCATAGTTCTCCCCAGATTTCTTTTTGGTTATTTTCTCAAAATTGTCTGAATATTTTGAGAAATATATTGGCATTATTTTCCCACTATGATGAAGATTTCCTTCCATTAGACTGGATGCCACGCATAGCTAGATAGCTTAGTTATTTAATCCATCGGTAGGCACATATGGAGCAAAAGTGACCGTAACAGACTAAGTGATAATAAGTAAAACTTTCATCTTAGGCGCCCGTAGAGTTTCCTATCTATACAGGAATTATTCCCTACGATTTGGCGGGAACTATGCTGACTTTTAAAGAATTGGAGAAGGAGTAAAGTTTGTGAATATGAAGAAGGAGGGGAGTGAGGATGTATGAGAGTTACAAAAGTAATTGTAATTATGATTATTACAAAGGCTAACGATAGATAGTGGTTTGATAAAGAGATTTAAACCATTAGAATGACTACACTGACGATAAGTGATACGCTGATAACCAGATGCAAACAATTACAATAGATACGCTGAGGATAAATAATTGTTTAATAAAGAGATGAAAACCCTTAGAATAGGTACGCTGACGAGAAATGATGGATTCATATGAAGATGCAAACCCTTAGAGTAATCACGCTGACAATAAATGATGTTTTGATGAAGGGATGTAAACCCTTAGAATAGTCACGTGACAATAAATGGTTTGATGAATGGATGTAAACCCTTAGAATAGTCACGTGACAATAAATGATAGTTTGATAAAGGGATGCAAACCCTTAGAATAGTCACGTGACAATAAATGATGGTTTGATGAAGGGGTGTAAACCCTTAGAATAGTCACGTGACAATAAATGATGGTTTGATAAAGGGATGCAAACCCTTAGAATAGCCACGCTGACAATAAATGATGGTTTGATGAAGGGATGTAAACCCTTAGAATAGTCACGTGACAATAAATGATGGTTTGATAAAGGGATGCAAACCCTTAGAATAGCTACGCTGACAATAAATGATGGTTTGATGAAGGGATGTAAACCCTTAGAATAGTCACGTGACAATAAATGATGGTTTGATAAAGGGATGCAAACCCTTAGAATAGTCACGCTGACAATAAATGATGGTTTGATGAAGGGGTGTAAACCCTTAGAATAGTCACGTGACAATAAATGATGGTTTGATAAAGGGATACAAACCCTTAGAATAGCCACGCTGACAATAAATGATGGTTTGATGAAGGGATGTAAACCCTTAGAATAGTCACGTGACAATAAATGATGGTTTGATAAAGGGATGCAAACCCTTAGAATAGCTACGCTGACAATAAATGATGGTTTGATGAAGGGATGTAAACACTTAGAATAGTCACGTGACAATAAATGATGGTTTGATAAAGGGATGCAAACCCTTAGAATAGCCACGCTGACAATAAATGATGGTTTGATAAAGGGATGTAAACCCTTAGAATAGTCACGTGACAATAAATGATGGTTTGATAAAGGGATGAAAACACTTAGAATAGTCACGTGACAATAAATGATGGTTTGATGAAGCGGTGTAAACCCTTAGAATAGTCACGTGACAATAAATGATGGTTTGATAAAGGGATGCAAACCCTTAGAATAGCCACGCTGACAATAAATGATGGTTTGATGAAGGGATGTAAACTCTTAGAATAGTCACGTGACAATAAATGATGGTTTGATAAAGGGATGCAAACCCTTAGAATAGCCACGCTGACAATAAATGATGGTTTGATGAAGGGATGCAAACCCTTAGAATAGCCACGCTGACAATAAATGATAGTTTGATGGAAGGATGTAAACCCTTAGAATACTCACGTGACAATAAATGATGGTTTGATAAAGGGATGCAAACCCTTAGAAAAGCCACCCTGACAATAAATGATGGTTTGATGAAGGGATGTAAACCCTTAGAATAGTCACGTGACAATAAATGATGGTTTGATAAAGAGATGCAAACCCTTAGAATAGCTACGCTGACAATAAATAATGGTTTGATGAAGGGATGTAAACCCTTAGAATAGTCACGTGACAATAAATGATGGTTTGTATAAAGGGATGCAAACCCTTAGAATAGCCACGCTGACAATAAATGATGGTTTGATAAAGGGATGTAAACACTTAGAATAGTCACGTGACAATAAATGATGGTTTGATAAAGGGATGCAAACCCTTAGAATAGTCACGTGACAATAAATGATGGTTTGATGAAGGGGTGTAAACCCTTAGAATAGTCACGTGACAATAAATGATGGTTTGATAAAGGGATGTAAACCCTTAGAATAGTCACGTGACAATAAATGATGGTTTGATAAAGGGATGCAAACCCTTAGAATAGTCACGCTGACAATAAATGATGGTTTGATGAAGGGGTGTAAACCCTTAGAATAGTCACGTGACAATAAATGATGGTTTGATAAAGGGATGCAAACCCTTAGAATAGCCACGCTGACAATAAATGATGGTTTGATGAAGGGACGTAAACCCTTAGAATAGTCACGTGACAATAAATGATGGTTTGATAAAGGGATGCAAACCCTTAGAATAGCTACGCTGACAATAAATGATGGTTTGATGAAGGGATGTAAACACTTAGAATAGTCACGTGACAATAAATGATGGTTTGTATAAAGGGATGCAAACCCTTAGAATAGCCACGATGACAATAAATGATGGTTTGATAAAGGGATGTAAACCCTTAGAATAGTCACGTGACAATAAATGATAGTTTGATAAAGGGATGAAAACCCTTAGAATAGTCACGTGACAATAAATGATGGTTTGATGAAGCGGTGTAAACCCTTAGAATAGTCACGTGACAATAAATGATGGTTTGATAAAGGGATGCAAACCCTTAGAATAGCCACGCTGACAATAAATGATGGTTTGATGAAGGGATGTAAACTCTTAGAATAGTCACGTGACAATAAATGATGGTTTGATAAAGGGATGCAAACCCTTAGAATAGCCACGCTGACAATAAATGATGGTTTGATGAAGGGATGCAAACCCTTAGAATAGCCACGCTGACAATAAATGATAGTTTGATGGAAGGATGTAAACCCTTAGAATACTCACGTGACAATAAATGATGGTTTGATAAAGGGATGCAAACCCTTAGAAAAGCCACCCTGACAATAAATGATGGTTTGATGAAGGGATGTAAACCCTTAGAATAGTCACGTGACAATAAATGATGGTTTGATAAAGAGATGCAAACCCTTAGAATAGCCACGCTGACAATAAATGATGGTTTGATGAAGGGATGTAAACTCTTAGAATAGTCACGTGACAATAAATGATGGTTTGATAAAGGGATGCAAACCCTTAGAATAGCCACGCTGACAATAAATGATGGTTTGATGGAAGGATGTAAACCCTTAGAATACTCACGTGACAATAAATGATGGTTTGATAAAGGGATGCAAACCCTTAGAAAAGCCACCCTGACAATAAATGATGGTTTGATGAAAGGATGTAAACCCTTAGAATAGTCACGTGACAATAAATGATGGTTTGATAAAGGGATGCAAACCCTTAGAATAGCCACGTGACAATAAATGATGGTTTGATGAAGGGATGTAAACCCTTAGAATAGCCACGCAGACAATAAATGATGGTTTGATGAAGGGATGTAAACCCTTAGAATAGTCACGTGACAATAAATGATGGTTTGATAAAGGGATGCAAACTCTTAGAATAGCCACGCTGACAATAAATGATGGTTTGATAAAGGGATGCAAACCCTTAGAATAGTCACGTGACAATAAATGATGGTTTGATGAAGGGATGTAAACCCTTAGAATAGTCACGAGACAATAAATGATGGTTTGATAAAGGAATGCAAACCCTTAGAATAGTAACGTGACAATAAATGATGGTTTGATGAAGTGATGTAAACCCTTAGAATAGTCACGTGACAATAAATGATGGTTTGATAAAGGGATGCAAACCCTTAGAATAGTCACGTGACAATAAATGATGGTTTGATAAAGGGATGCAAACCCTTAGAATAGCCACGATGACAATAAATGATGGTTTGATGAAGGGATGTAAACCCTTAGAATAGTCACGTGACAATAAATGATGGTTTGATAAAGGGATGCAAACCCTTAGAATAGTCACGTGGCAATAAATGATGGTTTGATAAAGGGATGCAAACCCTTAGAATAGTCACGTGACAATAAATGATGGTTTGATGAAGGGATGTAAACCCTTAGAATAGTCATGTGACAATAAATGATGGTTTGATAAAGGGATGCAAACCCTTAGAATAGCCACGCTGACAATAAATGATGGTTTGATGAAGGGATGTAAACCCTTAGAATATTCACGTGACAATAAATGATGGTTTGATGAAGGGATGTAAACCCTTAGAATAGTCACGTGACAATAAATGATGGTTTGATAAAGGGATGCAAACCCTTAGAATAGACATATTGACGACTAGCGTGGATACTCGGCGTTGCTCGGAAGATCTCTGAATAGTAGTTTATTATTGACAATTTTATTGATATTTTTTAGCCATCTTATGGAATATAATTTTTTATTCAATCTTTAAAAAATAAACTTCAATTTTTTTTTTTTGTTACAAGATAACAAAATTTAGGAAAAAACCACACTACCAATACCACGCTCGTTGGTGGTGGGGGTGACTGAGCATCCCCATATTTTTATTCAAAAAGACACTTTAATTTTTTATTTAAATACTAATATAATAATACTAATATAATAATTGTTAATGTTGTTTTCAAACAAATCAACTTTAGATAAAAGATCATTGCCCTTTTTTTCAAATTATTATTGATAAAAAATTAAATAAACTTAAATCAAGATATATTTAAACATTTAATTTAATCATTTATTCAAGCAAAAACTATAGTAAGCCTTACTTCTTCGGAAAATAATTATTTACTATTTATTTGGATGGGAATGTAGATTTTTTATGTAAATAATGTTTTACTTTTAAACATTGCATTAAAGAAGCAAACGTTTCTCATTAAATGAATTTGATTACTATTTTGAAAGAGTGTAGAAGCAATTATACATTGAGAATTTTAATTTTGAAAAGCGATTATGTTTAAATTTCAAGTTATATTTGTATTTGAAAAGAAAAGCAAAACTTTAATTAAACAAAAATTAGGAGAGACAGACATGACTTACTGCCAATATTAGTTGTGTTCAATATTTGTTTTACGAATTTTAAAAAAAATCGAAAAAATAATGCTTGCTATAGTTTTTACTTTAATAAAACTTAATTTGAAATGATTTACTTTTTATATTAGTTACAAACCCCAAAACAATCAAGTTTATTTTTTTAAAATTGAATAAAGAAATTAATTTTCCATAAGATAATAATAAGTCAATATTAATAATACACACACACACACACAAACAAACAACTGCCTTTAGGGTGATACTGAGTCTGTGTGGAAGTCGAGGTCCGTGTGTGGAGTTCTGTTAGTGTGGAAGTCACCAAAGAAGGGGTTTACTTGCTTACAGGTGGTTATCTTCGGATAACGTCCTTAATCCAAATATACACCAATTTTAAAGATGCATGCAAAGAGAAATAATATAAAGATATATATTGCATGTATTGATAAAAATTTATATGGCTTAAAATAAAATATACAATAATATTCAGAGTTCATAAGTTCCTCTCGTGTTCAAAGTCTTTCGGTCCTTAGCATTTATATATATATATATATATATATATATATATATATATATATATATATATATATATAGAGAGAGAGAGAGAGAGAGGGAGAGAGAGAGAGAGGAATGAGTCTTTACTAATGTATATACAGGTATTGATAGCAGTAATTCTTTTGACTCTCTGTGGGATTTTAAGGTGTCCGAAGCTTGAAGGTAAGGGAGAGCGGATGAAATGTTTTTCAGCGGCTGGTCGTTCCGTTTGCCTGTCCGTCACTCTCTGTCTTAAATTTTTTTTAAAAGACAATAGAATTCATTCCGGAATTGTTCTTGATTTTGATTCATTCCAGTTTTATTTTGTCGTTAATTATTGTAGTTTTTTTGTTTTAGCCGGACACACACACACACATACTAGAATATTGTATTTACTATAGATTTGAAGAGAATAGAAATTTTAAAAATACAGACAAACCACTCATCACTCATATAGGGGGGTCCGTTAAAACCGATTGTCCATATATGGAAGAAGCTCTAATTTGTCACTGATACTTAGGTTTGTACGCTTCCGTTGTATATTTTTCTTCTGCTGCGATGCCATGATGATGATAGAACAATATATTAATCAAAATAGCAAAAATAATAGATTTAGAATTCGTACTTTCTCACGTACGCGCGAATGTATCGTACTTTCCGTCTTAGTTTACAATTGAAAGCCCCCCCCCCATCATCGCCAAGCGGTCACTTTGAGAAAAAATACAACACATTTCGCTAAGCTCGCAAATTTTGAAATATATCGCTGACGATTTAGATTTTTTTTTTATTTTGTCTACAGATTTTGTCCGTTGCATCCGAAGTCCGTAGATGAGAGGTTTCTCTGCACATTCACCTTCGCCTGCAAGTATACGCGAAGCAACTGGCCAGAATGAAGGGGAAAAGAAAGAAAGAAAGAAAGAAAACAAACACAACTAAACAATGTTCCTAACTATGAGATCAGTCCTCTTTCCTCTTAAACCAAAAAAAACAATGAAGTTTATTTTTTAAAGATCGAATAAAAAATTATTTTACATGAGATTGCCGAAAAATATTAATAAGTCCATAATACACACACACACGTTAATTATTGTAGTTTTAATGATTACATTAAATAGGATTAAATATAACTTAATTTAATGTATTTACTTTATTTAGATGTTTTAGCCGGAGACACACAGACACACGCACTTGAATATTTGAATAAATAAATGCTAAATTTTTTGTCAAATAATTGTATTTAATATTCTTCTTCTTTTAAACATGTGAAATTAAAGTCAAGAGAATAGAAATTTTAAAAATACATACATGTATAGCATTTCAAAAGTATCAACAGAATCAAAAAGTAAAAACGAACGGTAATTATAATCGGGAATAAGAATTTTTACAGTTCATTTTTACTTTTTAATTCTGAGAATTTCAAAAGCATTCTAATGTATTTTGATGTTAAAATATCTTCATGAATACAAATCATACGATGATATTTTTTTAACAAAAAAAAAAGCTAGCTTGAGTGATAATGAGTCTGGGTATATATTTACTTTGGTATTATTACTGAAGTCTTTTTTTTAGTTTTAGCCAGACACACACATACAGACAATGTGTTCTTTGTACATGTATAGATAAATGATATATAGATGCCCATCTTTAGAATAGCTATGCTGACTACAAATGATTGTTTGATAAAGGGATGCAAACCATTAGAATAGGCACGCTGCCGATAAATGTTGGTTGAATAAAGGGATGTAAACCCTTTTAAAAAGCCACGGTGACGATAAATGATGGTTTGATAAATGGATGCAAAAGCTTGGAATAACCACGCTGATGATAAATGACGGTTTTGTAAGGTGATGGAAATTCTTGAAATATTCACACTTCACTGTATCTTTATTTTATTATTGTGAAATTTATTGACTAATTTAAGACCTTAAAATTACTTTATATTCTAGCTTTCCTTCTCCTCTTTCGTCTCCTAATACGATCCCCTTTTATCATCACCATTTTTACAATCTTCTTCTATCTTGATTTTCTCTCGAGCATTGTATAGGTTACATTCTGGTATAAACATATCCCACAGACGTTTCTGCTTTATTTCATTGATACGTGTCAATTTTTTCTTGAGTTTTTTTTTTTTTTTTTTTTTTTTTTTTTATGTACACATAGTGGAATTAAGTAACTGGTTTAATGGTTTAATGGATAGACGCCCGGAAGAAAAATCAAGGAACAGATTTCTAATTCCAGTCGAGTTTTTTACATTTACACAAATATTCTTGAGACAGATATGTTTCTCTTCATCTCCCACCTATGGGTTAAATAGCAGGAGAAACTGAGCTCCCAAACAACCAGTTTTTGAAAAGGATAAACTCTGTGTTTGGTGTATCACATACTATGCAACCAACGAAAAAATTGATTTGTTTTCACGGTTTATCAATCTTTTGCAGGTTAAAACTAGAAATATATTTCGATTATAAGAATTCTTTGGTGATGAAAAGTATTACTAATGCCCTTCTAATTAACCCATAGCTGGGAGGAGAAGAGGTGGATTCATGACTTCCCACCGGGTATTTGCGCGTATGTGAATATAGAGAAAGCAACGGGAATTGGAAATCGACTCTTCCAACACCAGCACATCCAAGCCTGCAGCAGCTGTTATTACCAAGCGGTCACCCATCTAGGTACTGATCAGTGTCGACGTTGCTTAACTTCGCTGATCGTAAGAGAACCGGTGCCAACAAAAGAATCATTGAGTTCATTATGACTCTGCGATACAATCTTTGCTCGATCTGATTGCTGGATGAATTTTGCTGAACACTGAAACATATCAGAAACATAAAAAATTGAAACGAGAACCGCTTATAATAGCCAGTTTCGCTATACGTCGTCGACTAATAACGATATTAATGATACCTTAATGCTAAAAATGGGTAGTTGTTAGTCTACTTGGAATCTCGGTCAAGCCATTCCGTTCCGTATTTATTGTTAAAGGCTCTTTAGAAAGTTCGAATAATAAAATAACGAGAAAGATGGAATTGGAGAGACGGAGGAGTGAATAAAGACAAAAGCCAACATGCCAGTGTGGCACCAGGATGTGACAATCGGCTGCACAACGTAAGAAACTTGTCTTTATATTAGGTCACCTCCTTACGTCCTGCCCCTCCCAGTTGAAATTTTTACGTCAGGCGCCTTCTGGGTCGGAGTTGAATCATCAACATAATTCATCTGTGTTAAAAAAAAAACAAAAAAAACAACTCAGATTTTAAATGTCTATCTTTTACTGAAAAGAATCATTGGTTGGGTAAAATAAAGAATCTTAATTATCTTTGGGGATAATTGCAGAGAATTATTCCTGAAGGTTAAAAAAAAAAACGTTATTCAAATTATAAAGATTTCTATTCAAAATACAAAATTTCCTATTCAGATTTTAGATATGTTCATTTTAAATAAGAATGTCGTAAGTAGGAAGCAGATGTTTAAAAGTAAAAAAAAAAATTAAGATCTTACAGTGTTCGGACTTTTGTCCTCATCTTTATTGTCACATTCACAATGTTTCGACTGTTGTACGCTCCGACTTTCATCAGGTGATATTGGTTTAAATTTCGAACTGAACCAAGAATTGTCAATGTGTATGTAGACGTTTCAGAGGATTGGTTCGATGACGTTTGTGTAGAATTTCTTCACACATTTATTTCCTGAAATGGGCTGACATATAACAACAGTCCGGACAATGTAAGTAGTGTAGTTACAAAACCTCCTCTCATAAATATAGAAAGATCCTGAGGAAGGTTGAGCGTATAATGGCCGAAACATTATGAATTTGACAATAAAGATGAGGACAAGCGTCCGAACAATGTAAATAATGTAAATAGTTACAATACTCCATCTCAGAAATACAGACAGATCCTGAAGAAGGCCGGATCGTAGAACGACCAAAACGTTGTGAATTTGGCAATAGATACGAGGACAACCGTTCAAATAATGTAAATAATGTAAATAGTTACTATATAATACAATCATCTCAAGGATATAGACATCTGGTGAAATTTCTTCTTCATCTGTCACAATCTCTGAGATTTTTTCTTGTACCTGTGTTCAACAGCAGTCACTCATCTAGATACATAATCAAATTGGTGTTGCTTAACTTTGGTGATGAGGACCGAATGAATAATTTGGATGTGATGTAACTGAAATCACGAAGTTTAAATTAGCATAAAAGGCCAAAGGGAGAAGCAAAATCACTAAAACAGCGTGTGTAGCTCACTAAACATCGTTAAGTGTCTCGTCTGTACATTTATATTAATTTAAACTTATACGTATATACATACACACACACACACATATATATATGTATGTGTGTGTGTGCGCGCGCGTGTGTGCAAAACTGAAGCAGTAATTAACAAAGTAAATGCAATAGATACAAATGAGCAGAAAAATATACATAGGGCGTACTGCGGGTAACTCTAAAAGGAGGTGGTGCAATCATAAGTCATCTTACGAGAAAGCCTTAGAAATACTACTATACTAGACAATCATGTGTGGAAATTAAAGAAGAAAAATAAATTAAAAAAAGATCCGATTGTAAACTGGAAAATTTTTTAAAAAAACGTTTATCCTTACAACAATCATAGCAACATCCGCAACCTTTGTCTACAAGAGAAAATAGCTATAATAACATTTCCAGACAAAAAAATTTAAACCTTGCTTTTACACTTATTTTCCTTCTTCCTTATTCTTCGCTTATTCGTTTATTTATTTTTTTTTAAATATAGCATTCATAAATTTTATAAAAATAAAGCGTTAGGAAATCAATTGACCGAAATTGCTTGACGATACTGAAACCCAGGAAGCGGAAGCGGCTGATTTTATAATGTTCTATACTTAAAACCTTCACATGTTAAGTTTTTATATTTTTATATGTGTATTAAGCACTTTTTTAATACTACTGTTTCCTGGTCTAATTCAACTCTGACCATTAACTTCTTTATTATACACACACGCGCGTGCGCGCACACACACACACACACACACACACACACACACACATATATATATATATATATATATATATATATATATATATGCATAATACATATTTTATGGTAGATAACTGAATAACAAAATTGAAAAATGGAGAAATCTGAACAAAAACATCGAGAGGAACGCTGAAGATGTAGAGACGCTAAACTTTAAAATTTACATTTCTGGCATCCGATGTGTCTAGACGTACAGCTTAGCCGACTTCAATCGGCCTCCCAACACTGTGAAAGCAGTGTGAGGCATGATCGCTTAGCCGATCAGAATAGGGCGCAGTTAGAAATACCTTCAGGTAAACTAACCCAGTACATCCAGATAATCTCCGATTGAGGGTATTTTCAAACAAAGATCTACGCTGAGAACATGTCCAACTGATTATAGTCAGATAACGATAGCAGATATTTTTTTTAAATACAAATCTTTGTACAAACGTTGATTGTCTTGAGAAAAACGGTAATCAACGCGACAGAGCGAATGAAACGCAGCTAGTGTGAATAGAATGCAACTTAAACGTAGGTTGCATGATGGGAAACGTGCACATCTTGAACATTTTCATGCTTTAATTCAATACATAAATTTAATTTAATTCATTTAATGGCCACGGGTATGATGTCCGACACAAAAAGAAGCCCAGCCCGAAGAAGAGGGAACAAAATAACAGCGGGGCTCCGTAAGTTTTATACTGAACTATTTGATTCTTCATTTGTTGTAATGTACGGCAAGAGGTTGTTATGATTGAGGAAAACACCTAAATTTTTCTAGCGGCAACTACGGGAGTAATAGAGGGGAAAGAGAAGACGATAACAAAAATAACACGACCTGAGAAACCACCGCAACATTAGGAACAAAAATGCCCACGGGACCGACGTCACAAGACACCGTGTCATGTTAACTGCTAACTGCTAACTGATGGCTTTCTTGTTGCTGTTATTGGCATGAGGCATCTTAAAAAGACACGGATCTTGACCAGTTGCAGAGAGGCCCGTATCTAGACATGCCAAGCTGTCCTGTTGCTTGGCGGTGAAAACTCAGATGTAACTGGTGTAGACGGACATGTCCGTACGCGATCCAGGACTTCTCTTGTGTCTGTAACGATGCTCGTTCGCCACATTATCTCTATTCATAATGTGCCGTGTCCTTTCAGGACGTAGGAGATCATGGCCATCCACAACTTTTTGTCCATTGTAGCTCTTAATAAACCTTGTCTATATCTTATTTCTCCTAAACCTTGTTCCGTCATCCATTTACTCCAGATCACTATGTTATGCGTTGTTCCTCTGTTCCTGTTGCCTTCTATCTGTCCCATGAGTATCAGATTTTCTAATCCCTCCTTCCTTATTATGTAATCCAGAAACCTCAACTGTCTCTTCCTGATATTGAGTATGTTTCTTTTTTGTTTCCATTTTCTCTGAGACTTCAGCATTCTTCTTTAGAAGAACATTTCTCTTGCTTCAGGGTCTCTTCTTCATCTTTGAGGAGATTGTCAAGCATTCACTGCCATTCAGGAAGACCGATATCGCGTAACAGTTTAGTACAGTTTAGTATGTAACAGTTTAGTACTCTTTTCCTTGTTTCTAGCGAAGTTCTTTTTTTCTATTTCTTAATACTCTGCTTAGCTTTTGGGGTGCTTCTTTAGCTATCCCAATACGACTTCGGATTTCAATGTCACACTTTCCGTCCTATGTTAAAATACTTCCCAGATATTCACATTTCCTCATTTGTTTGATTTTCGTATCTCTAACATGCAATCCGCATTTTGGGCTCATCCTTTTGCTAACAAACATGCATTTTGTCTTCTTGCAGTTGGTGTTTAATCCTTTCTTCTTGCTTTCATTCATTACCATTTGTAGGTGTTTCCTGAGTCAAAACTGTGTCATTTGCATACTGTATGTTAAGACTGTGGCCGCTAATAATGAATCTCAGTAGGATTCCTAGATATGTCAGAATCGCATCGCTAAATACAGACTAAATAAGTCCGAAGAGAAAACACATCCTTGTCTTGCACCTCTTTCTATGTTTGTATATCTGCTGAACTCCTTTTCTGTCCGTATGCAGGCAATTTGCTGGCAGTGTAGGTTCTTGATTATTCTAATATATTTCCCAAATATATCAACGTAGCTGAACAGTTCCAACAGATCTTTGTGGCATAATTTATCGAACGCCACTGCGAAATCTCTAAAACATGGGTACACGTCCTTCTGCATTTACAATGCTCTTTCTGATAACATTCTTAGCATAAATGTCGCATTCCTTGTTCCAGTGTCTTGGAAGAACCCGTACTGTTCTTGTACTCTTCCCAGTTTGATTCTGTTGTGTGCTCTATTCACCAGAATGATCAGTTTCGTTATATAGGTCATTAAACTGATTGCCCGATGGAGTTCGCATTCGTTTACATCTGGTTTCTTAGGCACTGCCATGAAAATAAATCTACTTAGGTTTTCCGCTTTATCACTACTGTTATAGATGTAATTTATTATTTCTGCGATCTTGTCTATGCCGAAATCGTCTAAGGTCTTCAGCATCTCTATTACAATTCCGCCTGGCCTGCCGCTCTGTTTCTGTTCAATTTGACCAGTATTGCTTCCACTTCAGATTTTAATATTTCCGGTCTGTCGATATTTATGCTTATTGCCTGCTTGATTTCTTTCGTCGTGGAACAGTTCTTTGATATATTACTTCCATCTCTGGAGTATTTTTCTTTCTTTAATATCATTCTTTCATCCTTGGATTTTATGCAGCCTGTTGATGAACATGTCTTTTGTCTTGTTTCTTCTATTATTTTTCATGCATGTCTGCTTTATTTGTGATACTCATTCTTTCTATTTCTACACATTTTTCGTTGAGCCATTCCTTTTTAGCCTACCTTTATTTGTTTTTATTTCTTTGTGAAGTGTCCTATATTCTGTTCCGTTTCTTGGCATCGTTTTTTGTCTCTTTTTCATCATCGAGGATTTTTCCATTCATTTTTTCTTCGTCCACAATACTTTGGGATGGTCTAGATTCCTGCTGTCCCACTTCGAGTCACCTTTTTCCTTTTGTTCCTCGTGTTTCTTTACCACACTGTCTATATTCGGATTCGGGTCGTTCAAGAGTCTGTCGTATTGCAATTTGGGTGCTGGCTTTCTGGGGTTGCGCTCTAAGTTTACATATCATTGGAAGGTGATCGCGTCCACAGTCGGCGCTTCTGTTCTGCATTCATGAATCTCTTGATATTTATATAGGCGATCTGTTTTTTGTTTCTCCCACTGTATCTCATCTTGGGTGTTTTTGAAACCAGGTGTTGGGTACTTCCTGACCATTCGCCTTACGCCACTGGGCCCATTATCCTCCTCGTTCATTACAGGTTCTTAGTCCGAATTTGCCAACTATTTCACCACCCCTCTCGTTGCCTACTTTAGCATTCAGATTTCCCATGACAATTATAATTTCTTGTTATTTACTCTGAGCCTTGGCGTTGTCTAGCGTAGAGTAGAACTTTTCAATTTCTACTTCTTTACTTTGTGCTGTCAGTACATACATAACTATGATGGATATGTTGAAAGGCTTCCCTCTCATTTTAACCATGATTCTTCCATATAATTTTCAGTCTCCCAGAACGCATTTCCTCATGTCTTAGTCTAGTATCAGTCCTAATCCTCTTTCATTTTTCTTTATGCCTGCGTGTATGATCCTGTTTCTCACTGACAAAATCTCTATTCTTTACCCCGGGTTTCGCATACGTCCAAGATGCTGATATTTAACATGTTCATTTCTTGTTTTATATTTTCTAACTGTCCACAGTTGTTTAATGTTCTAACATTCCATATCCCCTATAATAATATTTTGTTTGATGCGAACAGTCGCTGGGTGACTGTCAGGTGACACCTGTCGCTCATGTACCTTACCGAGCGAGGGATTAGTTCCAGTATACTTAACCACCTTCACGCCGCTAGGTTTCATATTTTGTTCGTTGAATGCCATGATATTTTGGGGGATTGCTAGGGGAGTGGTTTACCGCTGCCTTCTCCACGCTGATTTATTGATGCACCACCTCTATTTAGCTGGGCGTTGACTAGTCAATAGTTCTTCCACTCTTTGTTAAGTTTTATTTTTCATCCTACAGGGTTGCTAACAACCCGCCTCACTCGCAATTTGGAAATTGGAGTGAGGTAGCCGGTTTAGTCGCCGAAGCCTGCGACAGTAGCATACGTACTTACCGATACAGATCTTCATATTGTGTGTGTGTGTGTGTGCGCGCTCCAGCTTAACTTGATTTCGGGTTAACATTGAAAGAGGGTTATATTCTGTAATATTTGGTTCCATCTAGAAGTTTCGTAGGTAGGTAAATTGAAAAATGTTTCCCTCCTCATCTAACACATTCTGTCTCTCGGTAATGGTAATAAGGAAGAGGCGTATCTCTGTATATAGATTGTTATTAAGATTTAACTTATAAAAATTCGCGGAAAATAAATTTAAACATTTCAAAGTTTTTTCTTTTTTTTCTTTTTAATGGCCGGTACTTGTAAGCTTCATAGTAAACTTCATATTATGTTTAATGGCCCTTAATTGTGAGTTTCATACTAAACTTCATATTGTGTTTAATGGCCCTTAATTGTGAGCTTCATAGTAAATTTCATATTATTTTTAATGGCCCTTAATTGTCAGCTTCATTGTAAACTTCATATTATAATTCATCAGAGTAGGATATACAGCAAAACTAGCAGAGGAAGTCAAAAAAGTTTCAAATACCTCTGATATCCTTTTGAATAATTCCTCTTTCTGCATTTTCAGTTAAACATCGTCTTCGACTATCGTTCCAGATAACTTATTTTCAAAATGTCTGACGAACGGAATACCAGGGTTGAACACTGTTATTTCCTCCCCTTTCCCACAGTTTATCAAAATTGTAATAACTTTACTGAGGTAGTGAGTAAATTAAATGAAGTTACAGAACATGGAAGGAATGTTATATCTAAACAGTAAATTAAAATGTGTTTGTGTGTTTGTTACGGAAAAAAAGAAAGGAATAAACATATAGATATAGGTCCATTACAAATACAAGAAAAAATTCATAGACAAATTTATATCAGCACTAAATAGATTATAACCCACACACACATAAGCACAGAACATACACATATGGTGGCCGAACACACACACCATAGTACTGCGCTTAAATTGATAAAGTCGAGCTACTAAAAAGAAAAGTTCAACAGAACAATTACAATTACTTATAGAAAAAGCATTGCTTTGTGAATTTTGTAATGAAGTAAGTACAAATTCAATCCTTCGGTCGGGTAGTTCATGCGTAGTGAAAAGAGGACTAACAATAATTAGGCAGTGCTAAAAACGAACCAAAACGCGATAACATGCACAGCGGAAGAAGAACAATTTTTCCCCATCGACTAAATAAATGATTAAGTTCGAAAATCCCTAAAGTTTATCCGTATGGATAGACACCTGAAAAGGTTTGAAGGCAAAACAGTCGAAACGTTATGATAATAACCACAAAGATGATGACAATAGTTGGATTGTAAATAACGATAATTCTTTATCGCAGAAAATCAGAGATAAATTATTTGATTTTCAAGCATTTTTCTTATACGCCTGGAGCATTTCTTTCTTATATATTTAATTGTATATTGATTTATTGAATCACATTCTGACATTTTCAGGTACGTTTATATTTAGAATTGACTGGGCCCCTATCCAACATTACGTCTTTTCATTTCACAGCAACGATACGCATTATTATTCTTATTCTTCTTATTATTACTCACAACATTTTAAGAAAAGTGGGATTTAAAAAAAGAAAAAAGAACAGTCAAGATATAATGTTTAGCAATATTTTAGCAGTATGTTTAAAAATTGTATACAAGTATAAAAATATAAAAAAATGCAAAAAGCTACAATTTAAATTAATGAAATGCAACCAGTGTGAATGGAATGCAATTGAAACGTAAGTCACAGGATAGGGTGTGTTCTCATCTTGACATTTTCCTTGAGTTTTTTTTTTTCCAGTTTTTTAGGTATATCCACCTTTTGCAGGTTAAATATAATATTGTTTTTTTGCAGGTTATTATATAATAATATTTTTGGATTGTAAGAATTTCATGAAGATAAGAGCGATTTAATGATAAAACTCCTACTAATTTACGACATCTTTAATGATACAAATACGTCTACTACCAAAGCTTCTTCATCCCCCTCAAGCTATGGCTAGGGAGTGGGGAGAAGATGTGGATTCATACCTTTACCAAGGGGTGTTTCCGCGTAGGTTTGGATTCATAGCTTTACCAAGGGGTGTTTCCGCGTAGGTGTGGATTCATACGTTTACCAAGTGGTGTTTCCGCGTAGGTCTGGATTCATACCTTTACCAAGTGGTGTTTTCGCGTAGGTGTGGATTCATACCTTTACCAAGGGTTGTTTCCGCGTAAGTGGGGATTCATACGTTTACCAAGGGGTGTTTCCGCGTAGCTGTGGATTCAACATTTACCAAGGGGTGTTTCCGCGTAGGTGTGGATTCATACCTTTACCAAGGGGTGTTTCCGCGTAGCTGTAGATTCATACGTTTACCAAGGGGTGTTTCCGCGTATGTGTGGATTCATACCTTTACCAAGGGGTGTTTCCGCGTAGCTGTGGATTGATACCTTTACCAAGGGGTGTTTCCGCGTAGGTGTAGATTCATACCTTTAACAAGGGGTGTTTCCACGTAAGTTTGGATTCATACCTTTACCAAGGGGTTTTTCCGCGTAGGTTTGGATTCATACCTTTACCAAGGGGTGTTTCCGCGTAGCAGTGGATTCATACCTTTACCAAGGGCTGTTTCCACGTGGGTGTGGATTCATACCTTTACGAAGGGGTGTTTCCGCGTAGCAGTAGATTCATACCTTTACCAAGGGGTGTTTTCGGGTAGGTTTGGATTCATACATTTACCAAGGGGTGTTTCCGCGTAGCTGTGGATTCATACATTTAGCAAGGGGTGTTTCCGCGTAGGTGTAAATTAATTTCTTTACTAAGGGGTGTTTCCACGTAGGTGTGGATTCATACCTTTACCAAGGGGTGTTTCCGCGTAGCTGTAGATTCATACCTTTACCAAGGGGTGTTTCCGCGTAGGTTTGGATTAATACCTTTAACAAGGGGTGTTTCCCCGTAGGTTTGGATTCATACCTTTAACAAGGGTTGTTTCCGCGTAGGTTTGGATTCATACCTTTACCAAGGGGTGTTTCCGCGTAGCTGTAGATTCATAAGTTTACCAAGGGGTGTTTCCGCGTAGCTGTGAATTCATAACTTTACCAAGGGGTGTTTCCGCGTAGGTTTAGATTCATACCTTTACCAAGGGGTGTTTCCGCGTAGGTGTGGATTAATACCTTTACCAAGGGGTGTTTCCGCGTAGGTGTGGATTCATACCTTTACCAAGGTTTGTTTCCACGTAGCTGTGGATTCATACCTTTACCAAGGGGTGTTTCTCCCATAGGTTTGGATTCATACCATTACCAAGGGGTGTTTCCGTTTAGTTTTTAATTCATACCTTTACCAAGGGGTGTTTCCGCGTAGCTGTGGATTCATACCTTTACCAAATGGTGTTTCCGCGTAGTTGTGGATTCATACCTTTACCAAGGGGTGTTTCCGCGTACCTGTGGATTCATACTTTTACCAAGGGGTATTTCCGCGTAGGTTTGGATTCATAACTTTACCAAGGGGTCTTTCCGCGTAGCTGTGGATTCATACCTTTACCAAGGGGTGTTTCTCGCGTAGGTTTGGATTCATACCATTACCAAGGGGTGTTTCCGCGTAGGTTTGGATTCATACCTTTACCAATGGGTCTTTCCGCGTAGCTGTGGATTCATACCTTTACCAAGGGGTGTTTCCGCGAAGGTTTGGATTCATACCTTTACCAAGGGGGTTTTCCACGCAGCTGTGGCATCATACCTTTACCAAGAGGTGTTTCCGCGTAGGTGTCGATTCATACCTTTACCAAGGGTTGTTTCCGCGTAGGTTTGGATTCATACCTTTACCAAGCTGTGTTTCCGCATAGGTTTGGATTAATACCTTTACCAAGGGGTGTTTCCGCATAGGTTTGGATTCATACGTTTACCAAGGGGTGTTTCCGCGTAGCTGTGGATTCATACCATTACCAAGGGTTGTTTCCGCGTATGTTTGGATTCATACATTTACCAAGGGGTGTTTCCGCGTAGCTGTGGATTCATACATTTACCAAGGGGTGTTTCCGCGTAGGTTTGGATTCATACCTTTACCAAGGGGTGTTTCCGTGTAGGTGTGGATTCATACCTTTACCAAGGGTTGTTTCCTCGTCGGTTTGGATTCATACCATTACCCAGGGGTGTTTCCGCGTAGGTGTGGATTCATACCATTACCAAGGGGTGTTTCTCGCGTAGGTTTGGATTCATACCATTACCAAGGGGTGTTTCTGCTTAGGTTTGGATTCATAGCTTTACCAAGGGTTGTTTCCGCGTAGGTTTGGATTCATACCTTTACCAATGGGTGTTTCCGCGTAGTTGTGGATTCATACCTTTACCAAGGGGTGTTTCCGTGTAGCTGTTGATTCATACCTTTACAAAGGTTTGTTTCCGCGTAGCTGAGGATTTATACCTTTACCAAGGTGTGTTTCCGCGTAGGTTTGGCTTCATACCATTACCAAGGGATGTTTCTCGCGTAGGTTTGGATTCATACCATTACCAAGGGGTGTTTCCGCTTATGTTTGGATTCATACCTTTACCAAGAGGTGTTTCTGCGTAGCTGTGGATTCATACCTTTACCAAGCGGTGTTTCCGCTTAGTTGTGGATTCATACCTTTACCAAGGGCTGTTTCTGCGTAGCTGTAGATTCATACCTTTATTAAGGGGTGTTTCCGCGTAGCTGTGGATTCATGCATGTTTTTTACCAAGGGTGTTTCCGCGTAGGTGTGGATTCATACCTTTACCAAGTGGTGTTTCCGCGTAGCTGTGGATTCATACCTTTACCAAGGGGTGTTTCCGCGTAGCTCTGGATTCATACCTTTACCAAGGGGTGTTTCTAGCGTCGGTTTGGATTCATACCATTACCAAGGAGTGTTTCCGCTTAGGTTTGGATTCATACCTTTACTAAAGAGTGTTTCCGCGTAGCTGTGGATTCATACCTTTACCAAGGGGTGTTTCCACGTAGTTGTTGATTCATACCTTTACCAAGGGGTGTTTCCGCGTTGCTGTGGATTCATACTTTTTCCAAGGGTGTTTCCGCGTAGGTGTGGATTCATACCTTTACCAAGGGGTGTTTCCTCGTAGCTGTAGATTCATGCCTTTACCATGGGGTGTTTCCGCGTAGCTGTGGATTCATACTTTTACCAAGGGGTGTTTCCTCGTAGCTGTAGATTCATACCTTTACCAAGGGGTGTTTCCGCGTAGCTGTGGATTCATACTTTTACCAAGGGGTGTTTCCGCTTAGGTTTGGATTCATACCATTACCAAAGGGTGTTTCCGTGTATCTGTTGATTCGTACCTTTACAAAAGTTTGTTTCCGCGTAACTGAGGATTTATACCTTTACCAAGGTGTGTTTCCGCGTAGGTTTGGATTCCTACCTTTACCAAGGGGTGTTTCTCGCGTAGGTTTGGATTCATACCATTAACAAGGGGTGTTTCCGCATAGGTTTGGATTCATACCTTTACCAAGGGGTGTTTCCACGTAGCTGTGGATTCATACCTTTACCAAGCGGTGTTTCCGCGTAGTTGTGGATTCATACCTTTACCAAGGGCTGTTTCTACGTAGCTGTAGATTCATACCTTTACCAAGGGGTGTTTACGCGTAGCTGTGGATTCATACTTTTACCAAGTGTGTTTCCGCGTAGGTGTGGATTCATACCTTTACCAAGGGGTGTTTCCGCGTAGGTTTGGATTCATACATTTACCAAGGGGTCTTTCCGCGTAGCTGTGGATTGATACCTTTACCAAGGGCTGTTTCTGCGTAGGTGTGGATTCATACCTTTACCAAGGGGTGTTTCCTCGTAGCTGTAGATTCATACCTTTACCAAGGTGTGTTTCCGCGTAGGTTTCGATTCCTACCTTTACCAAGGGGTGTTTCTCGCGTAGGTTTGGATTCATACCATTAACAAGGGGTGTTTCCGCTTAGGTTTGGATTAATACCTTTACCAAGGGGTGTTTCCGCGTAGCTGTGGATTCATACCTTTACCAAGCCGTGTTTCCGCGTAGTTGTGGATTCATACCTTTACCAAGGGCTGTTTCTGCGTAGCTGTAGATTCATACATTTACCAATGGGTGTTTCCGCGTAGGTTTGGATTCATACTTTTACCAAGGGTGTTTCCGAGTAGGTGTGGATTCATACCTTTACCAAGGGGTGTTTCCGCGTAGGTTTGGATTCATACCTTTACCAAGGGGTCTTTCCGCGTACCTGTGGATTCATACCTTTACCAAGGGGTGTTTCTCGCGTAGGTTTGGTTTCATACCATTACCAAGGGGTGTTTCCGCTTAGGTTTGGATTCATACCTTTACCAATGAGTGTTTCCGCGTAGCTGTGGATTCATACCTTTACCAAGGGGTGTTTCCGCGTTGCTGTGGATTCATACATTTTCCAAGGGTGTTTCCGCGTAGGTGTGGATTCATACCTTTACCAAAGGGTGTTTCCTCGTAGCTGTAGATTCATACATTTACCAAGGGGTGTTTCCTCGTAGCTGTGGATTCATACTTTTGCCAAGGGGTGTTCCCGCGTAGGTGTTGATTGATACCTTTACCAATGGGTGTTTCCGCGTATGTGTGGTTTCATACCTTTACCAAGGGCTGTTTCCGCGTAGGTTTGGATTCATACCTTTACCAAGGGGTGTTTCCGTGTAGCTGTTGATTCGTACCTTTACAAAAGTTTGTTTCCGCGTAGCTGAGGATTTATACCTTTACCAAGGTGTGTTTCCGCGTAGGTTTGGATTCCTACCTTTACCAAGGGGTGTTTCTCGCGTAGGTTTGGATTCATACCATTAACAAGGAGTGTTTCCGCTTAGGTTTGGATTCATACCTTTACCAAGGTGTGTTTCCGCGTAGCTGTGGATTCATACCTTTACCTAGCGGTGTTTCCGCGTAGTTGTGGATTCATACCTTTACCAAGGGCTGTTTCTGCGTAGCTGTAGATTCATACCTTTACCAAAGGGTGTTTACGCGTAGCTGTGGATTCATACTTTTACCAAGGGTGTTTCCGCGTAGGTGTGGATTCATACCTTTACCAAGGGGTGTTTCCGCGTAGGTTTGGATGCATACCTTTACCAAGGGGTGTTTCCGCGTAGCTGTGGATTCATACCTTTACCAAGGGGTGTTTCTCGCGTAGGTTTGGTTTCATACCATTACCAAGGGGTGTTTCCGCTTAGGTTTGGATTCATACCTTTACCAATGAGTGTTTCCGCGTAGCTGTGGATTCATACCTTTACCAAGGGGTGTTTCCGCGTAGTTGTGGATTCATACCTTTACCAACGGGTGTTTCCGCGTAGCTGTGGATTCATACTTTTACCAAGGGTGTTTCCGCGTAGGTGTGGATTCATAGCTTTACCAAGGGGTGTTTCCTCGTAGCTGTAGATTCATGCCTTTACCAAGGGGTCTTTCCGCGTAGCTGTGGATTCATACTTTTACCAAGGGGTGTTTCCGCGTAGGTGTGGATTCATACCTTTACCAAGGGGTGTTTCCGCTGAGGTTTGGATTCATACCTTTACCAAGGGGTGTTTCCTCGTAACTGTAGATTCATACCTTTACCAAGGGGTGTTTCCGCGTAGCTGTGGATTCATACTTTTACCAAGGGGTGTTTCCGTGTAGGTGTGGATTGATACCTTTACCAATGGATGTTTCCGCGCAGGTGTGGATTTTTACCTTTACCAAGGGGTGTTTCCGCGTAGGTTTGGATTCATACCTTTACCAAGGGGATTTTCCGTTTAGCTGTTCATTCATAACTTTACAAAGGTTTGTTTCCGCGTAGCTGAGGATTTATACCTTTACCAAGGGGTGTTTCCGCGAAGGTTTGGATTCATACCTTTACCAATGGGTTTTTCCACGTAGCTGTGGATTCATACTTTTATCAAGGGGTGTTTCCGCGTAGATGTGGATTCATAGCTTTACCAAGGGGTGTTTCCTCGTAGCTGTAGATTCATACCTTTACCAAGGGGTCTTTCCGCGTAGCTGTGGATTCATACTTTTACCAAGGGGTGTTTCCGTGTAGGTGTGGATTGATACCTTTTCCAATGGGTGTTTCCGCGTAGGTGTGGATTCATACCTTTACCAAGGGGTGTTTCCGCGAAGGTTTGGATTCATACCTTTACCAAGGGGTTTTTCCACGTAGCTGTGGATTCATACTTTTACCAAGGGGTGTTTCCGCGTAGGTGTGGATTCATACCTTTACCAAGGGTTGTTTCCGCGTAGTTTTGGATTCATACCTTTACCAAGGGGTGTTTCCGCATAGGTTTGGATTAATACTTTTACCAAGGGGTGTTTCCGCGTAGGTTTGGATTCATACCTTTACCAAGGGGTGTTTCCGCGTAGGTTTGGATTCATACCTTTACCAAGGGGATTTTCAGTGTAGCTGTTCATTCATACCTTTACAAAGGTTTGTTTCCGCGTAGCTGAGGATTTATATCTTTACCAAGGGGTGTTTCCGCGAAGTTTTGAATTCATACCTTTACCAAGGGTTTTTTCCACGTAGCTGTGGATTCATACCTTTATCAAGGAGTGTTTCCGCGTAGCTGTGGATTCATACCTTTACCAATGGGTGTTTCCGTGTAGCTCTGGATTCACACCTTTACCAAGGGGTTTTTCCGCGTAGCTGTGGATTCATACCTTTACCAAGGGTTGTTTCCGCGACTGTTTGGATTCATACCTTTACCAAGCGGTGTTTCCGCGTAGGTGTGGATTCATACCTTTACCAAGGGTTGTTTCCGCGTAGTTTTGGATTCATACCTTTACCAAGGGGTGTTTCCGCATAGGTTTGGATTAATACTTTTACCAAGGGGTGTTTCCGCGTAGGTTTGGATTCATACCTTTACCAAGGGGTGTTTCCGCGTAGGTTTGGATTCATACCTTTACCAAGGGTTGTTTCCGCGTAGTTTTGGATTCATACCTTTACCAAGGGGTGTTTCCGCATAGGTTTGGATTAATACTTTTACCAAGGGGTGTTTCCGCGTAGGTTTGGATTCATACCTTTACCAAGGGGTGTTTCCGCGTAGGTTTGGATTCATACCTTTACCAAGGGGATTTTCAGTGTAGCTGTTCATTCATACCTTTACAAAGGTTTGTTTCCGCGTAGCTGAGGATTTATATCTTTACCAAGGGGTGTTTCCGCGAAGGTTTGGATTCATACCTTTACCAAGGGTTTTTTCCACGTAGCTGTGGATTCATACCTTTATCAAGGAGTGTTTCCGCGTAGCTGTGGATTCATACCTTTCCCAATGGGTGTTTCTGTGTAGCTCTGGATTCACACCTTTACCAAGGGGTGTTTCCGCGTAGGTGTGGATTCATACCTTTACCAAGGGTTGTTTCCGCGTCGGTTTGGATTCATACCTTTACCAAGCGGTGTTTCCGCGTAGGTCTGGATTCATACCTTTACCAAGGGTTGTTTCCGCGTCGGTTTGGATTCATACCATTACCCAGGCGTGTTTCCGCGTAGGTGTGGATTCATACCTTTACCAAGGGGTGGTTCTCGCGTAGGTTTGGATTCATACCATTACCAAGGGGTGTTTCCGCTTAAGTTTGGATTCATACCTTTACCAAGGGGTGTTTCCGCGTAGCTGTTGATTCATACCTTTACCAAGGGGTGTTTCCGCGTAGTTGTGGATTCATACTTTTACCAAGGGGTGTTTCCCCGTAGCTGTGAATTCATACTTTTACCAAGGGTGTTTCCGCGTAGGTGTGGATTCATACCTTTACCAAGGGGTGTTTCCTCGTAGCTGTTGATTCATACCTTTACCAAGGGGTGTTTCCGCGTAGCTGTGGATTCATACTTTTACCAAGGAGTGTTTCCGCGTAGGTGTGGATTGATACCTTTACCAATGGGTGTTTCCGCGTAGGTTTGGATTCATACCTTTACCAAGCGGTGTTTCCGTGTAGCTGTATATTCATACCTTTAAAAAGGTTTGTTTTCGCGTAGCTGAGGATTTATACCTTTACCAAGGTGTGTTTCCGCTTAGGTTTTGATTCATACCCTTACCAAGGGGTTTTTCCACGCAGCTGTGGCATCATTCCTTTACCAAGAGGTGTTTCCGCGTAGGTGTGGATTCATACCTTTACCAAGGGTTGTTTCCGCGTAGTTTTGGATTCATACCTTTACCAAGGGGTGTTTCCGCATAGGTTTGGATTAATACCTTTACCAATGGGTGTTTCCGCGTAGGTTTGGATTCATACCTTTACCAAGGGGTGTTTCCGCGAAGCTTTGGATTCATACCTTTACCAATGGTTTTTTCCGCGTATGTTTGGATTCATATCTTTATCAAGGAGTGTTTCCGCGTAGCTGTGGATTTATACCTTTACCAAGTGGTGTTTCCGCGTAGCTCTGAATTCACACCTTTACCCAGGGGTGTTTCCGCGTAGGTTTGGATTCATACTTTTACCAAGGGGTGTTTCCGCGTTGGTGTGGATTCATACCTTTACCAATGGTTGTTTCCGCGTCGGTTTGGATTCATACCATTACCCAGGGGTGTTTCCGCGTAGGTGTGGATTCATACCTTTACCAAGGGGTGTTTCCGCGTAGGTGAATATAACGAACCAGACTGGAATTGGAACTCGGTCCTACAATCGTCAATTATGAGTTGGACATCCTGCACATCCAACCTTACACCCCCTGTTATTTCCAAGTGGTCACTCATCTAGGAACTGACCACCGATCATACGAAAACCTTTGTTTCAACGTGTTATGCCCGTGAGCTCTGATTAGTTACTAAGAAATATTAATCAAAAAGTTTAATATAAATCTTATGGAACTTTGCTGCCGTTCTGTTCATTCACCCCTTGCCGGACGTTAGTAGTTCACATACATAACTATCCTCATGCGATTTAAGGGCCGAAAGGTGGGTAAATTCTCAATTGTTTTTCAGAATGTCCACTTTAACATTTTCGGAGAAATTAAAGTCGTTTGTAATAAAAATGTTTCTTGATGGAATGAAATTCGATTTTATTCAGATTTATCACAAATTTCAGGTTTATTTGTTTGAGTTGAAATATTTTTCAAATGATTAAATGTCTTGAGTTTTTTGAAAAGAAAAAGGAAAGAAAAGAAGCGAATTCGACCCTCTCTCATCGTTACATGTTCTCTCTCTGTGTCTCTCTCTATCTCTCACTTTCTTTGTCTCTCTCTCTCCCTCTCTCTCTCTCTCTCTCTCTCTCTCTCTCTCTCTTTTGCTTTTTTTTCTCCACCCTTTCTCTCATCTTTAACGCGTAAGAAACTCACGTGTCCAGTGGCGTGATTTTTAAACAATAAAATTTTTTTTATTGAAAAATAGTTTGAACAAAATAACTATAAACGAAAATTTTTTTTTTTTGTTTTTCTGCCAGCCACAATGATGGATAAATATTCTGCAAACTCCGTTAATGTCACAATTGCATTGTGGGACATGATACCGCTGGCCATTGAATCTTTTATTTCATTTTTCCTTTGTGCAATGCACATAAATTAAATCATGTTTGGTACATTGACGGCATATATGAAATGACACCGTTTGAAGAAATCCTCTTATTAACTAATCAACTAACAGAAAATTTCAAAATGATCACGATTGCCCTCATGTTACTCACGTTTCAGGCAGGCTCCGTTTCCCTCGATTCGGCGCATTGCTTACCAGTACAACCGTTTTTCTCAAGGCAAGCGACACCTTGTATAAAGACTTGTATTTATTATATTTTTTATATGTATGTGCACTTTTTAAGCATAACAGTCGATGTCGGACGACCGTTAGTCGGATACTAAAGTATCAGCGACCGCAACTAGATCACTCTGCGTCATTACCTATTATATCAAGTTCCTAACGTTTTGTAGGTCGAACCTATTTTAGGACCGACTTAGTACAAATACAAGCCTCCACTGTGAAACCACTACATAACAACAGGACAGATATATTGTTGAACATTGTCAAGATGTGACAATGAGGCTTAGACTGTGACAAGCGCAGAGTTAGCCGCGTGGTTAAAACGTCGTTCTAAGACCCTGAGGACCGGACCACTAAACGTAGTTATACCAGGGGGTGTAGACAGCGGCCAAAGGTTTTATAAAACAGTGTTTTCTTTCTTTTTCTTTTTTCTTTCTTTTTTTTCTAAAATCCATTTTCTTCTCTAACTGCTGAAAAATATTGGAAGGGTTGCCTCAATTATTATTATTATTATTATTATTATTATTTCTTTTTCCGCCCAGTTTTTCATTTTCAACTAGCGAGCTTACATTATAGGTGTCTCCATCAAGTCACATAACCCCAAAGTGATAGTATCTTTTGCAGAATATTATAATTGTTAAGCAACACAGAATTATTCGCTGATTGGGATAATCAGTGTATAATAATAATAATAATAATAATAATAATAATAATAATAGTCTCCCTCGAGATCGAGAATGAAGATTTTGTTTTGTTTGACTCATTCAGTTGGGTTTGTGAACCCTGAGATGGCTTTTTACTTGAAATCTCCTTCGACATTGAGGACAGGTTGTTCCAAATGGTGAATTAAGGCCTTGGTTGTTGTCTTTCTTTTCGACGTCTTTGTTCCTCTCGTTTGACTGATCGTTTGGATTCGAAGATTCTTGTTCCTTCTTTGAGTTGGTAGTAAATGATTTGCTTTGGTAATCAGTTGTCATCCAGTCACACCAGATATCAACTTCAATAAAGTTGACGTTTTTATGACAATGGCTTCAACGCTGTCCATTTTGGCTTCTCCTAGTCCGCTGATATTAGTTCTGTCTTCCCAACTGATGTTCAAGATACTACTTCGAAGACAACGCTCGTGAAGTTTGTCAAGGAAGTTCAGATGATGTCAATGTAATTCAAGTACCAATAAAATTATAACCCATAAGCAATTTTTATTATCAGCGGGAGACAGTGATGATATTGTTAGCATCAATAAAAATATTGTCGGCATTAAATAACCCATTGAGGTTGATATACCGTAAAACAAACCAAACCAAACAGAGGATAGGTGGAGTTCTCAATGGTACGAGGGTTCCTTATTAGCTTAATTTGATGAATGGATAGAATGTGACGTCCCCCCGGTGTCGCTGCGCCAATCGTGACGTCTGCCTGGCTGCGTCCGTCGTGCTATCCTGCCCTGTGACAACCAACTGGCTTGGTATTGGTCGCGGCGCCAAATGTGACGTTCTAATCTTTTGCTGATTCGGATGGGAATCTGTTTAGATTCGGTATCAGCCTTGTCGTTCCCAGATCGCCTCCAACGTCTGGTTATCGAAGTAACCGTTTTGATTTCTAGTCTAACCTACCCACGTTGTGATTTGATCTTAGGTAGACGAAATCAATCAGTCGCCGGGCTGTAATGCAAGCTGAGTCCGGGCAAGGGCAACAACGCACAAGTATATGTAAAAGAAAAGAAAATAATAACTCGAAAAGTTCAAATGTGTTAAAAAGGATAACAATATTTTATATCTGGTTGATGAATACAGGACTGAGTCTTTCTCCCAAACCCGCTATATGGATTCGTGACACTTTGTGTTTGTTAGGCGAGTCTTAACATCTTAAGTTGTTTGTTCTTTAAGAAACTGGTTCTTGGTGTATCTTCAGGCGATATTCGTAAAACTTGTTTTGGTGGTATGAGTCTAAGTCGTTCTTCAAAAATAAATTGTTCTTGGCTAGAAATTAAGTCGTGATTTGCGTGGAATCTTTCAAGTCAGCTATCTGCGAGGCGGGTGCAACTCCAACTGCGAACTTCACACAACTGCCTCTCAACTGGAACTCGAACTGGTACTTAACTCGCTGCGACTCTGCTTATATGGACGCCGACCAAAACCGGGGTGGGCTTGTCGGGGTTTGAGGTTCCTTGATAATTCTAAACCCACAATCCACTTCTTTGTTTTCGGTCAGGAAAATTTTATTATTTTCCATTTTTGGAAGTCTTTCGTCTTCCCACCTTCTTCTGTTCTCATATTGGTATCTCACCATGACCTCAGAGGGTGTCAACGGGTTTCCCCTCTCACTCACAGTGGCATCTCACACTTATCCCTTCACATGATTACCTCCGCCTAACGCTCATGCCACCAATGGGCGCTCAGCAGCGTGGGTGTGGCCAGACTAGCCTCGGTTTAAAAATCTTGCTCAAAGAAAAAAAAAATTATCTTCCCTTTTTTTTTTCTTTTCTTACTTTTCTTCGAGGAGACCTCACACCCTAGACTCTTATCTTAACCGAATCACCTGGAATTCGTCAATCAGATTTTCACCAGCATCAAGTGTGTGGCCATTTTGACGTATTTGCATTTTTGGTGCCAATTACTGATCCAATAAAATAGTTTTGCTATCATAGCCAACCCTGACAATAAACAGATGCTCCTCTCAATGATATTCTGCATATAGACAAAGGCTTAACCTTTCCTTCGTGGTGGTCAGCGGACACTTTTATTTTTCTCGGACAGTGCGTGCTTAATTAATTTTTATTTTTATCTCTTTAGAATTCTGCGGGAGGTAACTTGTCCAACTTGAAAATTCCCTTTACCATTGCCATGGGCAGATTGGACATATCTTACTCTCCGCCCCGTCACATAAATCAGATTAAATTCTGTGTTTTACCTTCTCGACAATGGAAATAAAAATCTTACCACTTTTAAATCTTTTAAATCTTACCTTATTGCTTTTTCGTCTTATGTAATTCGGGGCTATCATTCGGGGTCGAGAATGAAGATTTTTTTTTTGTTTGACTCATTGAGTTGGGTTTGTGAACCCTGAGATGGCTTTCTACTTGAAATCTCCTTCGACATTGAGGACAGGTTGTTCCATATGGTGAATTAAGTGTATGACGGTAAACTATCTCCAACAGCAAGGCCTCTGATCAGGAGGTTTTGAAGAGCGTGGAATCACTTCTTAATTGTTGGTGTTCCACCCCAACTGGAAGTGGTAACACCTGTTAGGGTCCATGCTATGGGCAAACAGTTTACCCCCAAACTGTAATCAAAGCATGTAATAATAGGTTTTAATACCAGCAATATATTTTTGTGAAAAAGAAAAATTCCAGCAATAAATATTTGAAGAAAAAATTATTACCAACAATAATTACCAGTAATACATTTAAAAAAAGATTACCACATTACATGTTTGAAAAAAGAAATATTACCAGCAATACATTTTTGGAAAAAATATTGCTAGAAATACTTTTAGAAAAAAAATATTACTAGCAATAAAAATCTTGTCGGCATTAAATAACTCATTGATGTTGATATGTCGTAAAAGAAAACAAACCAAAACCAAATCATTGGTGTTATTTCAGCTTGTTCCAGGACGCTGACGATAGTTCTATTGTCTTGCAAATTGGTGTTCAAGATACTTCTTCAAAGACAACGCTGATGACACTGCCGATAAGTTGTCCAAGTGTCAGAGGCATAAAGGAGAGTTAGAATCACTGCTGCCTGGTGCACTGATATTTTGCTGTCTGTTCTGATGTCGTGATCTTGAAAAACTCTATTTTGAAGGCGACCAAAGGCTGACACTGCACATTTGAGACAGTTTTGTATCTCATCTTGAAGGTCAACGCTAGAAGTCAGATGGCCACAAAGATAAGGAAAGGGGTCCACATTCTTCGAATCTGTTCCACTACATCTTTGGTTCTGTCTGGACCGTTTAAGTTAATGATGGTTGATAGATGATTTTTGTCTTATTTGCGTCGATTTTTAGTCAATTTTTTGTGTATACATTGTTGAAGGAATTTAGTATTTGTTGCAGGTGTGAATAAAACTATAATAATGTTGCTCGCCTCTATCTTTAAAATTTTTAAACGAGTTACATTCCTAAGTACCGTCAATTGAGACCTTCACAACCAGGACCTGCCATGAAATGTTCATGCTGACAAATCATTCCTATTCACTTCGCATTACTTTTGTAAAAGCTAAGTTCCACTTAGCTTCTTCCCCAGAGCTTTTACTTTGTGGAACAAACTCCCGGGAGCATGTTTCTCTGACCACTACACTCTTAACTCCTTCAAGTCCAAGGTCAAACGATATCTATCCTACATATCCTCATAATATGCAGTTCTTAGTTTCTTGCTCTTTACAAGAACCTCTCTCAGTAACGCTATACATTGAGGATCGCCTGAGCTTTGTATTGGGTGAAATATAGCCACAATTTTAAAACAAAAACATTCAGAATTGCCGAGTTCTGACCAGTTTGAATTTCTTCTCAAATTTCTAACTTTTTTGGACACGATTCCATATGTGTTTACCATTATCAACATATCACTGTCCTGCATATCCTTAAGCTGATATTTCTTATGAATGGAATTGGATTTTCATCTTGTCTTCTGGTCAGCACGTCTGTGACCCGATAGGTGATCTTTTCCTTGTTTTCACCTATCACTTTAAAATAAAATACATGAATGATAAACATTAAAACATCATAACCCGTCTTAACATGAGCACAATTAGAATCGACACTATTTTGCTACTGATCCGACTTTGAATTTATCCACTTACAATTAAATGCGATCGCGGTATTCTACAGACCTTTTAAAAGTTTATACAGACCTATTCTACTTTGATGCACATCTTGTTGTTCACCGAAGCGTAAAAATCCTCAAAAGTAATGATAAATAAAAGACAAGTCCAGTGGGGACAGGGTGAGTAAAAAAAACGGATGTCTAAATGCATCAGTCTTTGTTGAGTCGTTTTATGAAGTCTTGTATAATCGACTAGCAGGATTAGTTACGGTTTACCAACCCTTTCTAGGTTATTTAAAACCGAAATTTCATATTTTAAGGGTTTAGTTACAGTAAACACTATTCCCAAACGGTACCACATGTAAGAGCTGAACGGTCTCGACATTGCTAAACATCGGTGACCGGACGAGAAGTGGTGTTTTCACTGTGATTTTACCGTATGCTTGCAGGATGATAATTCTCTTAACTGTTCGCCAAGGATGGCTAAAAGGCTCATGCATTATTTCAAAATCATGACAACATAGCCTTGACAGTCTGGCTTATGTCGCAAGAAGCCTTTATGAATTGCTCGATTGCTAAAATAAAGGGTTAGGATAATCTTTCCGGGGTAAAGATTTGGTTTGGGGAACATTGAGAAGGAAAAAGTTTGTCATGCCAAAGACAGTTAAATTTTCTATTATCATACAGAACACTTGACATCAACAGTAACAACACGATCCAGAAATTGCTAAATTACGTCATGATTAAATTTATTTTGAATGTCGAGATTGCCAAAAGTGAAGTTTCAATCAATCATCGATTCGCAGTCCGTTCTGAAGTCACTAATCACGAACGGAACACGAAGGAATCGAAAACGACACAATATCTTTAGAACCAGAAAGAGAAAGTTGAAATATCTGAAGAGAAACTGACACAAGACATATTGAAGAATTTAACACAATACATTTTGAATGCAAGACGGGTAGATGAAAGCAGTGAGCTACCTACCATGTGTAAATCGATGGAAGATCAAAGACTGGCGGGGATAGTAAGGAGATGAACACTGTTTAGAGCATCAAAGTAAAGGAAGTTGCAGAGAGCCATGATCACCATTATATTGACGCGATAAGGCACGTAAAAGAAGAATCATTGATGTTGCAGCTTGCTTCGGCATAAAATGGTTGAGTAGGGGAGTCAGGAAGACTAATGATACTAAAATTGTGTTTATCGAATTTGATTCTGACATCTTAAAGAAAAACAATGTAGCTGTCTATATTTCTGAGATGAGGCATTATGCACACTATTTACATTAATTCGGACTATTGAACTCTCCGGTTTTCTTCAGAACTATTTCGCTCACTGGGGTAGACTGTTCTCGTTCCACGTGCCTTGTCTAATGGATGTCAGCTATCGCCTGTTAATTACCCTCTACAAGTTCTCCACTACCTTAACCAGGTATTGAACTCACATCCTTTGGCTCCTGTTACTGAATTTAACTAACGCCTTTATCCATTGCGCCATGTATCCTTGAGGACATCTGTGCATGAATTTCGGGGTATTATAAACCTCTTCAACAACCATTTCTTTACCATATTGCAATTTTGCTGTTATCTTTTCATGTTTTACCAGAGCTCATATTGCAATTTTTTTTGTTATTATCGTTTTCTCTGGCATTCCTTATTATTGGTTCCCATATTGTATTCATTTCTATGCTTGGTACAGTTCGACATTCCAACCACCTGAAGAAGGCCGGAGCGTACAACGGCCGAAACGTTGTTATAAATATGGCGACAAAGATGAGGTCAATAGTCCGAATAATGTAAATAAAACAATGTCAGTCAATAAAAAATTCAAACTACGCCTAAAAACAGGAACGAAGTTCTTTAAAATCCTATATAGATGCATGCATAAATCAAAGGACGGAGGCGAACAGATTGCACTTTATGCAAAAAAATTATCGCATTATCATTTATTTTGTTTCGTTCTTCATGAAGTAGTTGGTCTGTCTTTCAAGTTTCCAGAGATTTTTGTTTTGTTTTTAGTACAGTAATTTATTTAATTGTATTTATTTATTTACTTATTATCTTATTTATTTTATTTTTTTCATTTTTATCCACTTAATTCTTTCTTTGCTTATCGCTCAACAGTAATCGGTTGTGTGGGTGGAGGTCGATCAATCATGGTCGGCTTTTCTAAATTACATCGGAATAAAAGAATTATCATTTTGTTCAGTTGTGCTTTTCTTTCTTTTCCTTCTTTCTTTCCGTCTTTCTTTCTTTCTTTCTTTCCTTCTTTCTTTCTTTCTTTTCTTTTCTTTATTTCTTTCTTTCTTTCTTGTGACAGTTCCTGTTTCGTTTCTGGGGTTTTGTCCTTTCGTGTGTGGAAAAAGAGATTAGTTAAATTAACAACAAACAACAACAAATAACAACAACAATAAACACCAAAAACACCTTTATTTGTTTACTTGAATGTTTCTATTTATTTATATTCTTCTCTTCTTTTTCTTCTTTTCTTTCTGTCTTCTCTTTTTATTCTTTATTTTTCCTTTTTCTCCTTCCCTTATTCTCCCTTTCTTCTTCTTCTTCTTCTTCTTCTTCTTCTCATCTGTCTGCTCTTCTTCTTTCTTTCTTTTCTGATCTTAATATCTTGTTCTTCGAATCGTCTGGAGGAGAAAAAAAAAGTCGAAAAAGGCGCGTCTTCTTTTTCCTTTTTCTTTTCTCTCTTCTTGTTTTTTATCCTCTTCTTCCTTTCTTTTTTATTTTCCTCTCCTCCCTCTTCTTTTTCTTCCCTTTTTCTCTTCTATTCCTCCTCCCATTTTTCTTTTTCTCGTGTTTCTATTTTTCTTCTTTTTTTTTCTAGTCTGATTGTTCCTCTTTTATTTCCCTTTGTTCACTCATCTGCCATATCTCAATTCATTTGATGTTTCATAATAATAATAATAATAATAATAATGATAATAATCTTTGTATATTTTATCAACGTTCTCGGCACTTACCTGTCGCGCCTCTTGTCTGCAAGTCACCAACAATCTCGCGTCGCACACGTTAAAAAAATAAAACATCACCACACAGGTTTATTCTTCCATATCCTTTCACTTTCCTTTCTTTATTTCTACTGGAATGTAAAAGATACTTGATGTTAGTTATTATTCCAAAGACTCCATTATGTTACCAGTCATATTTACAGACTTTTTGTCCCATTATTGACAACTGTTTTCAAATAATATCGTCTTCTTAATACCACTGACTGTCTACGTCTTTTTCAGGTTCATTGTTATCTTTCCAATTTTTTTGTTTGTTTCCTTTTTTACAAGGCAACACACAACGTAATATGTTTACCGGTAAATTATGTCGTCTGCTGCGCGTAGATATTCCGACAATTTTCAAATATTTTTTTCTGTCATTATTATCATCTTTTCATTTTTAGGGTAATTGTTCTAGAAACTGGGTATTTTGTTGGAATTAATATTCTTTTCGTTAATGTTTAAAACCTGTTATTCGCAATTATAATCTAGGCTATGTTGTTTTTAATGATGAAATATAATTAAAATATTAGTATATATATAGGAGACATGATTAACAAATAACTGAAAAGTTTGAATAAAATATAAGTAGTTTTGTTTTTGACGATTTAAATATTTTAATAAAATATTAACATAAAAACAGTTAACGTTTTCACAGTATTGTAATATCTGAATCAATCAAATCGAGATTTTTCGAATTATTTAGAATACTCTGTGTACTGATTTTTTAATATTTATTATCTTGTTTTTATCATACGAACGAGAACGGGGTTTCTCCAGTGGACAGCATGTCCTTCGAAGGACTATCAGTAAATAGTGGAGGCCCTCACGGAAACAGAATTTTCGCGGCAAGTGACTGAAGGAACCGTCTAGTTTGCAAAGTCGACTCCTCGCATCCGCAGTTCAGTTCAGTGGAGGCAGTTACCTGGTAAATCTTGTTGAGGCAAGAATGTTACATACTTGTGGTAGTTAATACTGCAGGATGCGATGGTCTGTTTAAAAAGAAGTATCACACATGGTGCGTTTCCTTCGGCAGTTCAACAGTTGAGTAGTGAATTCAAGGAGTCCCCAGTTATAAGACAATGTCGACCTACAAGTATTCGTGGTTATGGCCCATTCGTAGGAAGAGAAATCGTTCGTAAGCCGAGAATCCCCCACACTACACACTCAACCCTCTGTATAATTCAGCGTAGGACTAGATTGTCGGCAACGTCTAATCATTTTACAGTTGAAATTGCAAGATGTAACAATAAACTTTGTCTGAATTGTTTTTTTTCTTTTTTTTTTTTCTATCACATGCAACACTTGTAAAATTCAATCACTTTAGAACTCTTTTCCGGCATCTTGATTCCCAGTCAACTTTGATCTCAGAGAATTGAAATGCAATGCGAAAACATTATCTTCTGTCTTCTTTATTCCTTTCCTTTTATTTTTCTCTCTCCTTAATAATGTTTTAATTTTTTTTTTTTTTTTGTATATATTCTTTTATACTAAATAATCCCACTGGGTGTTCGGGGTTTTGTTGCCTTGGTTGGAGTGAAATTATTAAAAAATATGTTGAGGGGACACATGTATTTTTACGGCTAAACACACACACACACACACATATATATATATATATATATATATATATAAAGAAATATAGTCTTAAGGTGTGCTATATTTATGGAATAAAGTGCTCAATATCAGAGATAGAGCGTGTGTAAATATAAAAGTGAACATAGAAGTCAACACTTAGAGGCGACAGTCTGTTTCATGCTATATGCAATCGTCAAGCCACGTGTGCTGTTATTTTTCTCGGCTATTTATATATATACGGGTTAGTGGTGCATTGTGGGTATTCTATTATGGCGGTTATTTCACCGGAAGTCGTTTGTTTATCTATTTAGGTCAAATTATATTGCTTGTTTTTATTTTTGTTTCTTATTTTATTTATTTATTTATTTATTTATTAACGTAGTAAAAATTTGTTTATATCACTTATTTAACAGTTTTGTTTTGGTTTGGGAATTTAATTAAAACTATTTGTTCAGTTTTGGGGTTGATTGTTGTAGTTCATTGCAAGTATTATTTTGGCGGGAACAGTTTTTAATTGATTATCTTTATTTGGGATTGGTTTGTTTATTTATTTACTTGGATGAATTTAGGTTAATTTATTTTACTTGTATATTTTCTCTTTTCGGTTTTCGATTTTTAAGTAACATAGTATTTTTTTATGTTTTATTTCTATTTTTTTTTTTTTTTTTTTTTTTTGTTATTTTGTTATTTTTGTTATTTTGTTATTTTTGCTTATTAGTATATTTATTTGTTTTTATTTTATTTTTTCCGTTTTTTAATTTTTTAGGTTACGTAGTAAAAATTTATTTTCATGTCTGCATTTTGAGATGAGTTCGGATCTTTTGTTTAATAATTTATTTTGGTCGGGAAAAGTAATGATAGCTATTTTTTCCTCCGAGCAAAGTTTGCAAGTTTTTGATTGGTTATTGTAGGCTGATGATTTTTTCCTTATCTTCCAAGATATTTTTGGTGTGATGTTCGTTTTGTTTTTAATTTCCCAGATATACTTAGAAAGCATTGTACTGTTTGCATATTTACTATTTGTGAAAGATGTTTTGTGTGTATAATTTCTTTGTTTCCAGGGTCCTTCAGTTACTCCTATGTATACTTTTTCTTCATTATCTGGTGATTTTATCGTGGCTTGGTATATTACGTTGTTTTGTAAACAATTTCCGTTTAAGGGACATTCGTTCTTTATTCTGCAGTTGCACGTGGGTTTAATTTGTTCGTGTGGTTTGTTGATAATTTTCCTATTGTGCTTTTTTATTATTTGTGCCATGCTCTCGGTGCAGCTGTAGCTGATTTTTACAGTGTTTTTGTTGAATATCTTGTGTAAGGTGCTTGATTCTGGGAAGTGTTTGTGTAAGAGTTTGAAGAATATTTTCCCTACGTTTGTTTTATACTAATAAGCAAAAATAACAAAATAACAAAATAACAAAAATAACAAAATAACAAAAAAAAAAAAAAAAAAAAAAAATAGAAATAAAACATAAAAAAATACTATGTTACTTAAAAATCGAAAACCGAAAAGAGAAAATATACAAGTAAAATAAATTAACCTAAATTCATCCAAGTAAATAAATAAACAAACCAATCCCAAATAAAGATAATCAATTAAAAACTGTTCCCGCCAAAATAATACTTGCAATGAACTACAACAATCAACCCCAAAACTGAACAAATAGTTTTAATTAAATTCCCAAACCAAAACAAAACTGTTAAATAAGTGATATAAACAAATTTTTACTACGTTAATAAATAAATAAATAAATAAATAAAATAAGAAACAAAAATAAAAACAAGCAATATAATTTGACCTAAATAGATAAACAAACGACTTCCGGTGAAATAACCGCCATAATAGAATACCCACAATGCACCACTAACCCGTATATATATAAATAGCCGAGAAAAATAACAGCACACGTGGCTTGACGATTGCATATAGCATGAAACAGACTGTCGCCTCTAAGTGTTGACTTCTATGTTCACTTTTATATTTATATATATATATATATATATATATATATATATGGGGTATTATAATAATTAAAATTTCTGATTTCGCTGATTCAGCTATATATTTTGCTCATTTATATACACACACACACATACACACACACACATATATATATATATATATATATAAGCGTTCAATACAAAGCAGAGCTATATATTATTCTTTTTATCATAAGAAATTATGAAAAAATCCTGTGATTAAAATCGTTACACAAAAGCTTTCATGTTTCAATACTCTGTTGTTCTTCAGGCAGTGGTAAGTAACTGATGATTAAATGATTTTTAAGAAAATTTAAAAACAAAGTGTTACCTCTTTTCCCAATGTTAAAGAGGGGATGAACATAAGCTCAGAATTAAAATAGCGATATCAACATGTTTTATTATAATCTCTTGTAATAAAAATAATAATATATATATTTATATACACGTATTTCTTCAACATAAACTGTTGAAGGAATACTTCCATTTTTATGCCTTTATACATACATGTATATATATATATATATATATATATATATATATAAATTCCCTTTCTCGATATACTAATTAACACCTATAATAAGTTCACCATCTCCCCATATAAAAAAAATGCCAGCATAAATTCATGTACTCTTAACTATAAAAGCGAATGTCCAAATTACTCTAAAATATCTATTATAAAAAAAAACTAATAAACCGTGCAAAAACTAATTCATCCACAAAACAGATCTTCTACAGCGATCTTAAAAAAGATAAAACAAACTCTCATCAATAACAACTTCCATATCTACATCGTTGATGAGCAAATAAGATGCTCCATCAGTGAACTCTATGCAAAGTATATAGATCATGATAACCCTCCAACTAACCCCAAACATATCAACTTTTTATATTGTAACCAGATGCATGCTAATTATAAAGAAGACGAAAATAACCCCCCAAAATTAATAAAAACTAATATATCCACCACAGACCCGAGTAAAAAAAATAAAACTTATTATATACTACACTAAATCCACAATATCTAATAAAATCATTCGTAATGACTCTTCCCGGCCACTTACGTGTTGCAGAAAACCGTTTATAAATTTGAATGTCCTCTGGGAGATTGCATCCCTAACGATACAAATAATATCTATGTGGGACACACGACAACAACATTTTCACGTCGGCTAAGTCTTCACCTGAATAATACATCGAATATCTCTAAACACTTACAGCAACATACCTGTCCACACTCGCAATTCAGAAAAATCCTTATCGAAAATACTTCCATCCTTTTCCACAAAAAGAATAAACACAAACTAAAACTTCTCGAAGCTATATCAAAAAAATGAAACCAGGCCTCAATAAAATTAATTACGAATACTCCACAAACATTTTAAAATGTGTACAATAGATAGTCTTTAAATGTTAGCGCTTGTCATTAATAGTTTTTCCTTTATCTAGCAACTACTTAAGCCCAGAACTTTTCTACAGCATACTTAGTTACCTCCCCTTAAACGGTGTCTATCAACCAAGCCATAACACAAAGTTCGTGCCTCCACATATAAAAATGGTAATCTTCGGAAGACCACAATAATTTTTGTCCTTCACAATCATGAACACTAAATACTTACTCTATATTTAACAATAACCTGATGATGACATTATACTATGTCGAAAGTACTCGGATAAATACAATATGAGCCGACAAGGTGTTTTTCTCCCATCTTTTAACAACCGCACAAAAAAGCTTATTCGTGAATATGAAAGGATTTTATCGAAAATAAGTATACAGAACATGTCAAAATTATTTAACGAAATCTGTTTGAATATATATATATATATATATATATATATATATATATACAGCGCTGTTCGATAAAAGTGACTCACCTTATCCTTTGAATTTAGCTCAACTTTCATTTCATCGGAGAAGAGAACATTCTTCCAGTCTTCTACGGTGAAATTTTTGTAATAGTGAGCCCATTCAAGTCTCTTGGCATTGTTGGCTTTGCTTATTAGCGGCTTAAACCTTCGTGTACAAGATTTGTAGCCTTGTTCTAACAGCCACCGACAGACTGTTGAAGAGGCAAGACTAACACCTTGCTCTTCGCTTAGACTGGCTGCAATTTCTTGGCTAGCTATAGTCCTATTCTTCGCAACTTCTCTCTTGATTACCCTGCCAGTTCTATCATCAATCTTTTTCTTTCGCCCCCTTGTTTCCTTCCTTGGAGCAGGAGTGGCATCATTACGTGCCCTAAGCACTCAAGAGACAGTTGATTGCTAGGTTATAGCAATTTCTGCAATTTCTCTCGTAGACTTGCCTGCTTTTGAGAGGGCAATATAGATGCCTTAAGTGGTTCTCATGAGGCTTTCTGGAATATTCTGGAATACTCTAGATTTAATTTAAGCTCTTCTAGAATTCTCTAGAATATTGTTCTGAGTGTATTGTAAAGTAGTTTTCAATATTTTGTCAAAAGCTCTTTAAATTTACCAGTTTAATCATTAGAATGCGATATGTGAGTCACTTTTTTTGCAAAGAGTTTTTTTCCTGAATCTCATTTATATCCAAATTTATAATTATCAATAGAATACCTTAGGGTGAATAAACTCGAGAAGGGGTCTTTATATTAGTAAGATTAAAAATTATTTTAACCCCAAAAACATTAGATAATATTTTTAGTAAAAAAAAAATCAGGTGAGTCACTTTTATCGAACAGCACTGTATATATATATAGATAGATAGATCTGTAGAATTACTTCAAATAAAATTTCTCAATTAGGCGAATGATGTTATATTCATATATATATATATGTGTGTGTGTGTGTGTGTGTGTGTGTGTGTTTAAACATATATTTTATATTCATATATATATATATAAGATCAACCAATTCAGTGCGAAATTTTATCTTTATAAATCCTCTCTCTCTCCATATGTATATATATATATATATATGACGTCACACATTATGAAATGGACAAAGTTCTACAATTTTTAAGACATTAAATACCGCAACGATCCTCTGTGGCTAAATCGGTAAAAGCGCAAAAGGCTGTATGACGGTTATTTATAGGATACAGGTTCGATCCCTGTCGGAAAACGTGCATTTTATATGAAAATTTCTCGGATTTTCAGGCCGGTAAATGTTGTTAATACTGTTTATTATAAACAAAGCAATTACTTAAATATTTGTATCTATGAAAAGAATGTATAAACATAAAAAATGTCTTAAAATAATATATGTATATATATATGCAATCAGTAGCCATAAAAATACATGTATATATAGACTATATGAAAGGAATACATTTATTGTTATGATTTATAAAAATAATATTTCTCACTTAAGTGATTGATCTTATATTCATATATATATATATATATATATATATATATATATGAAATGGATATAACGTTATCTTTGTAGATACAATTTATTGAAATCAATTCTGTATTTACTTTAACAGTATTGATTACATTTACCGGCCTGAATATATATATATATATATATATATATATATATATATATATATATATATAAATCAGTAGCCTTAAAATATTTCTATATCTGCAATACATACGTTTAACCAAAAACGAAATTTCAAGACAGTTAACAGGGCCGAAACTATGGGATACCGACTGAGGATCAAACTCGTTACTCAGCTGTAATTGTTCTAGCGAGACAAGCTTGTTAACCATTACACCACATGAAGGCGCCGTAAGGGTCCGTTAATACTTTTTATAACAAATTTCTTCTTCCTTAAACTTATCGAAAAAGTTACGCCACACAAATAAAATGGTTTATACTGATACGCACACACACACACACACACATTACACTCTCTTACACATACACCCCCATTTCGGTGTCACATACATACTCTCTCTCTCTCTCTCTCTCTCTCTCTCTCTCTCTCTCTCTCTCTCTCTGAAGTAAGTGGGGATAAAAGCAAATTAGTTGTATGGATATAAATGCTGAAAAGCAGAACATTCGTTCTATGAGGTCGAAATATGAAGCCAGTAGACTCGGGCTGATAAAGTTGCAAGTCGTGGGTTGGGAAAGAAAAGACAGACATCCGGCGATAGCACTGAAGACAAAGCGACAGAGATCCGCTTGTGGGGGTGGGATTTGAATTTAAAATTGTAAAAGAATGAAAGAAAGAAAACTTTGAAAAATGAAGATTCAAAAACTGTGAGGGTCTAGAGAAACCTGGGTTGGGGCTTCGGTTGAAGAATGGGAGAGAAGTAACAATTAAAGGAATTGGGGAGTAAAAGCTTATGTGTGTGTGGGGTACACAAGAGAGATTCATGATACTTTCAGGGAGGAGCCGTAAAAAGAGATCAAGTAAAGTAAAATCCGAAAAGAAACGCTGTCAGTTAGATAGGAAATTTTTTAGCGCCTTTTTTCATAGGAAACTTTTTAGCGCCTTTTTTCGACTTCTTTTTCTCTTCCAGTCGCATAAACACCTCGTCTCAAATCACACTATATCCGCCTTTGCTATGTGTGAGAGAAAGAGATGATTGAATTGTCCTTCTCTTTTGCAATCTTAGCTCGTTCCTCACTAATCTTCAGCTCCAGTTGCTCATTCAGGTGGTTGTAAGCATTCTTAAATAGGCTTACGGCCATATTACGTTGAAACACCGGGTCTCGTATAATCACCTAAGTTAAGCAACGTCGTACCAAGATGGGTGATCGCTTGGGAATACCAGGTGCTGTAATTTTAAATGTGTCGCTTGTGTAATGAATAACGGCTCGAAATTGGAAATCGGAGAATGGAGTTTCAATTCCTGTTGGGTTCGTTAAAATTCACTTACGAGTAAATAAACTTGCGAAATGCATGAATTCACCACTTCTCCTAGCTTACATTTATTTGTAGGGCTTGTATCAGTAAATCATTATTATCACCAAAAATATCTTACAGTCTAAAATATTTTCTGGTTTTAAATAACCTGCAAACGGTTGATAAGCCGTAAAAATATCAATGAATCAACCACTAAAACAACCGCATTGACCTCAAATGAAACACGTATATTCTTGCCATCGCAAAAGATTCTGAGAGAATGGTCGATCCATTGTATCAGTCTAGAAAATACCGATCTCCCGTTGCCATGTTCCGTCCTTATAAAAGACAGTTCAGAACAAGAATGGCGACTTACTGCCATATCAGAGCAGGGGTTGCCTAATCCTCACTGTCCAGCCTTGACAGAGTTCAAAAGTTGCCTTTTGGATGATGGATTCGAAAGTTGCCTTTTGGATGATGGATTCAAAAGTTGACTTTTGGATTATGGATTCAAAAGTTGCCTTTTGCTTGATGGATTCAAATGTTGCCTTTTGGATGATGGATTCAAAAGTTGCCTTTAGGTTGATGGATTCAAATGTTGCCTTTTGGATTATGGATTCAAAAGTTGATTTTTGGATGATGGATTCAAAAGTTGACTTTTGGATTATGGATTCAAAAGTTGACTTTTGGATTCAAAAGTTGACTTTTGGATTCAAAAGTTGACTTTTGGATGATGGATTCGAAAGTTGCCTTTCGGTTGATGGATTCAAATGTTGCCTTTTGGATTATGGATTCAAAAGTTGACTTTTCGATGATTGATTCAAATGTTGCCTTTTGGATTATGGATTCAAAAGTTGACTTTTGGATGATGGATTCAAAAGTTGACTTTCCACAGTCGATTTTTTTAATCATTTCACCCCTAGCTGGGCGATAAAGGCACTAAGACACAAGGTGTTTACTGGGTGTGAAAGAATTTGAGAAAAAAAAACATCATTAATGAGATAAAGGGCAATAAATGATGTGGGATTCATGAGACAGAAAATAACGATTGACATTGCATTTAAAACTTTTGAAGATCCAGAGTAGACTGAGAAGAAAGAAGGCACAAGAGAGTTCCACAAGCGAGAAGTGCGAGAGAAGAATCTATTAGCATTGATCTTCAAAAGTTTAAATGTAATATTAATCGTTATCTACTGTCTTCTTGGTCCCGCTCCTTTTATTTCTTCATCTCATAATGTTTTCCTTTTTCTTATAATTTTACACTCACTAACCCCTTGTGTCTTAGTGGCTTTATTGCCTTGCTTGGAATGAAATGATTTTAAAAAATCCAACGTTGAATTAAAACATATCAATCCATAATCTTCTTCTTCTTCTTTCTGCTGTGTCTCTTCGGGGTGTGGTTTATTATAACTCTCCACAACTTCCTATGCTGTTTACTATTATACTTCCCACTTACATTTCTGCCACCCACTTACATGAGCTCGTTAGGTAGATTACTCGCTGCTTTCCCTGTTCTTTTTGTTTTCGATGTATCCTGAGAGTGTCAAATTTTCCAAGCCTTCTTTCCTCAATATGTGTCCTAGAAATTTCTCCTCTTTTTCGGATTCTCAGTATAAGCCTCCTTTTAGTTTCGATCTATGTCTCTGGTATTCTCGGGACATCATTACACGATATAAAATCTATAGATACGTGATTCTGATTTCGATGTCACTTTCAGAACTTTCAATTTTAACCCTGTTAGATAGATACCTGTTCACAAGAAAATAAATGTGTGTGTGTGTGTGTGTGTGTGTGTGTGTGTGTGTGTGTGTGTGTGTGTGCGTGCGTGAGAGAGAGAGAGAGATTCAGCTGGCGTGCTGGCCTGTGCAGTGGGTATGTAATTCTAATGCAATGGTGTTTTTTTGCTAAGGAATCAAGGGGACATCTCTCTCAACTTTCTCTTCCCCCACCACGGCGACCACGACTTCCACCACTACCACCTCCTCGTCTGCCTCCTCCTTACGGAGGCGGGTAAGAGTGACAGCAGTGAAAAAAGGGGTCTTTTGCCGGCACCGTTTAACAGTAGGGATAAAACTATCTCATGGAGAGTGAAGGGCTAAACATTTTTTTCCTCCTTCTTCTTTTGCAAAGGGTAGGGCTTATGCTAGCCTACTGCTGTTTTTTTTTTGTTTTTTGTTTTTTGTTTTTTGCCAAGGGCAGCGGTGTCTTTCATCTGACACCTGTACTGGCGGTGAGGGGTTTTACGTTTCGGTGATTACGCCTCCATGATTAACAAGTAAGTTTACCGTTTCCATCGGCCAAGAACTCTACTCGGCGCTTCATTTTTTTGCTCTCTTTTTTTCCGGCCGACTGCGCCAAAATCTAAAGCTTGCTGTCCGCTGTACACAGGCCGCTCTTATGACTTTAACGCACCTGGCACCGTGTATTGTCACCACAGACAATCATAATAGAGCTTGGAAGTCATACAAGCAGCCAGTCAGCACGCATCTTAATCACACACCTTGTGCATTAGAAAACCTCTTAGATTGACAAAAAAAATCGTCAAGTTACAACTAAAAACTAAGAACCCATTGTCGAAGAACATGCCTTTGTACCACACTAAACTCGATTTTTTATGAAAAAAGAAATGAACGCGTCTCGACCCGTCTAGCAAGCTAGACCTGCTGTCAGTTCGCTAATGTGATGAGTTTGAAACTTACGGTATGCAGCCCAAACAACTGCAGCCTTGTGCCAGACTTAGCTACGATTAATAAAAAGAACTAGCGTGTCTAGATGTGGTGTATTGATAACAAGCTGGTCCAGATCATTAGTACTGTATTAGATCTTTATATTTTGCCTTGTGCCAAACTAAGTCAACGTTTTCTAGTTATCAACGTTTTCTAGTTATCAACGTTTTCTTGTTATCAAATAAGGTAGCAGGTAAAATTTTCACATGTTATAATAAATGTGTATATTTGTACCGAAGCCCCTAATGTATATATTTTAAGGTAACTTTATTTAATTTATATAATTATTGTATTCCACTGCTGGAAATGCAAAAGGCATAATAAACTTTCGTGACTGAGCAGGAATTGAAAATAAGCTCCTGTATTCGATTTAAATTTTCAAATTATTTCCTTTTTAGTGTTGACATTCATGCATAGTTTAAAGTTTATTTCACACAGAGTTACAATCTTAAATACGTTAACTTTTATTTCATACAGAGTTACAGAGTAAAATCAGGCAAAAAGTTATGGATGCAACAACGAAAACGTCATCATCTTCGTTGTTGTAGTCACAAATTTGTTTGATTGACAAATCATTTTTGCAAATAAATGTTTAATAAAAAAAAAATAATATACACTAGCGAATATAAGTTAGAGAAAATTAGAAAAACTAGTATTTTTAAATAAGTCTAAAATAAAAATAGTAAGCATCAATATTTGTAAATTAGTGTAAGTACAAATAGTAGACAGTAGTATTTTTAAATTAGTGTAAAATAAAAAATAGTAGATATTACAATTTTTAAAGAAGTATAAAATAGAAATAGTTAACGCTCGTATTTTAAATAAGTGTAAAGTAAAAATAGTAGATACTAGCTATTTTAAATTAGTATAAAATAAAAATATTAGACACTAGTATTTCTAAATTAGTGTAAAAAAATAGTAGATATTAGTATTTTTAAATTAGTGTAAAATAAAAACAGTAAACATTAGTATTTGTAAATTAGTGTAAAATAAAAACAGTAGATACTAGTATTTTTAAATTAGTGTACAATAAAATTAAGTGAGACTATTGTTGTAAATAAAAGCTTAATTAAAACTATAATTCATAGTCTTTGTAAATTAGTGTCAAATAAAAATAGCAAACAACAGTTTCTGTGAATTAGCTTAAAATAACAATATATATATATATATATATATATATATATATATATATATATATATATATATATATATATATATATATGGCTGAGATTTAGTTTACATGGGAAAATAAAATTAAAAAAACTACGTCGTCTTCCTTAACGAAATTAATAGCAACATTAAGAAATTGTTGCCTGAATTTGAGAGGATTAAAATAAAAATAAATAAACATAATGTCCAGATTATTCAACCAAATACGATTGAATACATACATATATATATATATATATATATATATATATATATATATATATATATATATATATATATATATACACATACACACACACACACACATATATATATATATATATATATATATATATATATATATATATAGTGCTCGATACAAAAGTAGAGCATAAATATACTTATTTATTTAAAAATATGATTCTAACACGCTACATAAGAGGTCTCATGTTTCAAAACAAGAGCCGAAAACTTCAATATAATTATTTGAATTAAATTGAGTTAAAGTAAGCTCTGTTCCATCTTCAAGCGAAATATTTTTGGGAATTTAAAAAATGTTTTGCTTGAAGATGGAACAAGTTCGTTAGGTAGGTTAGTCGATGTTTCCCTATGAGTTCATCAAGTTCCGTGAGTATCAAACTCCTCAAGCCCTTTTTCCTCAGTTTCTTTCTGATTCTAACAAGTGTTCTTTTGTTTTCATTTTCCTTCAAACACGCTTGTTGCTCATCTGTTCCGATGTAAATTTACTCCTGGGTTCCTGGTTATTCAGTCTCTGATTTTATGGTCTTTTTTTTAGAATATTACAATAGAACATTTTCCTTCTTTTATGTTTTTTTCAGGACTACTTGAGCGATCATGCCTCTCTACAACTTCCTATCTTTCGTAGTACTAAGTAATGTTTGTCCATTTGCTATCGCTCCCATTTTCACCAGGTCTGTAGTTAGGTTACTCGATGTTTCTCTCTACTCCTCTTGTCTTCAATATGTCCTATGGGTGTCAAATTTTCCAAACCCTCTTTCCTCATTATGTGTTCTAGACATGTCTTTTTGTTTCCATTTTCCTTAGAACTTACTTGTTGCTCACGTGTACTGTTCATGATATTCTCAGCATGAATCTACATCTTTGTTGCCTCGTCTCCTTTTCATCTGTAATGAAATTGTCCAATATTCAATGTCATATACAGGGATTGCTATTACATACCAGTTCAGCGATCTTTTCATTGTTTCTATCGAAAATTTCCTGTTTTTTAATATGATTAATTATTTTCTAATGTCTTCTTGATTTCTCTCCTTTCATTCTTTTATTCTTTTCGCTCCTTAATAATCTTCTTTTTTTCTTTTTCTTATCCTTTCACATTCAGAGTTATGTCTTAGTAGTCTTATTGCCTTGTTTGGGGTAAAATGATTAAAAAAATCACATATGGCTGAAACTGAAATTTGAAACATTTGAATTTAAAACGTATTTTTTAAAGTTTTGTGGGGCAAATTAACTTTATTAAGAATGTCCAAAACTTTCCAGCGTGTATATAGTCCCATGTTAAAAAAAAAAAAAAAAAAAAAAAAAAAAGAGCTCACACACTTAGTGAAAATCAGGAAGAAAAGCATTTTCATTGGTTAGAAATTAAAAGCATTTTCATTGGTCAGAAATCAACTTTTAGATTTGTTTGTTTAACGGCATATCAACTCCTTATGGATATTTAATGGCGAAATTTAATTTTGTTGGGGGCATAAGTAATTTCTTTTACAAAAATGTATTGCTGGTTCTATATTTTCTTTTTATAAAAATGTATTGTCGATAATATTTTTTCTACAAAAATGTATTTCTGACAATTCCTTTATGAAAATACATTGCTGGCACTTCCAGTACAAAAATGTATCTTTATACTTTCATAGTGTTTTGACACTCAGTTTGAATGTTAACTATTTGCCCATAGTTGAGACCCCTAACAGGTGCTACCACCCTGGGTCAGGGTGGGTATGGGAACAACAGCAGTTTTTTCAAATTTGATAAAATATTATTAATGTATTGATTATCGATTAACGATTAAAAGCAAACGCTTTTAACATCACGTTGAAAATCTGACTTGCAGTTGTAAAAAGAAAATCGCGAGACTGACACAGCATTCTGTCCGGTGGCAAAAGCTGATGGTGGAGCCAGTATGGCAGTACCGCCTTATCCACCGAAACTGGGAGCTGACGAGGGTAGAGCTTTCACATGCTATATGTAGAAAATTGCAGATTCTTTTCATTGTCAAAAGTCTATTTTCTCTCTATTTTAATTTTAATCACTTTATTACGCCATAAATTATTCAATATCTTAATCCCACATAATACCCATAGTTAAGCAACACACATCTATGTCAGCTACGAATGAGTGACTATTTTGATATCTGAGGTGCTCAAAGCAACGATAAAGACGATAACAGGTTCAAAGTTTGTATTTAAAGCTTATAAAATCTGCGATATTCATTTCAGAGCTATGGCGTCTAAGCACGTGGCTTTCGGTGTGCATTGTTCGATGGTTGGGAACAGCGGATAGGAGGGGGTGGCTTAGGAGCGTGCGGGGGAGGCAGGTGGGATTGGAGGCGTGAAGGAACGTGCAAGGAAAGCTGGTCTCAGCCGTGAAAAGATCCCAGAGAACTGATGCGGACACTCAAATGAAGGATAATGATGCCCTTTAGATGAAACCCAACATTTCTATATATTATCTATGACTCATTACAACGTTTCTTTATTTTTACTCTTCTTATCAAATAGTTTAGCGCGCCAAAACGCTCGTTCAAATGTACAATTGTCCATATAACTCTTCACTATTATGGCTCTGAATGAAAACATACATGGGTTAAAAATGTGCGTACGCATGTGTTCCTTGACGCAGATGTCAACACACACACACGAACACACACACACGCATATATATGTGTATGTGTGTGTGTGCGTGTCTTTCTATATATATATATATATATATATATATATATATATATATATATATATATAGTTAACATATGTACAAGGGTCCTCATGTCTGGATCTCATAAAAAGTAAATATAGTCCTAATGAATCATCATCGACCACTTGCATTTTTACACACACACACACACACACATATATTGTATATATGTATATATATTGTATACACTCACACACACATACACACACACACATAGATAGATAGATAGATAGATAGATAGATAGATAGATAGATAGATAGATAGATAGATAGATATGTTTAAAACAAAATTTGTCACTTACCACATTTATGTTATATTCAGTACCCCAGTTCTAAGGTTTCGTAGGCGCACTTTTATATATATATATATATATATATATATATATATATATATATATATATATATATATATATATATATATATATATGATATAACAACATATAATTTTATATATCAACAAACAGAATTTAGAAAAATATTTCTTTTCTCCCATTTGTCACAATATTTTTCTAAATATATATTAATATATTAAATCATATATCTCTGTTAAATTGCTCTCTTATCTTGGAATGTTTGAAGTATATAATTATGGGATATGACCCAGTAATCGGTTCCTTTAAAGACAGTATAGCATGATGGATTTGGAAACCCTTTTGAGTGTATGCATGTTTTGTGACTCTTGGAGTCCTCCCTTATCCTATTAAGACAGTCTACCAAAATCTTCATTTGACTTAGCCAGTATCACTTCGCCGGAGTTGAAATGAGAGATGGTGACACAAATTAGTTTTCTCGGCCTGTACACACAACCACATACGCACATGAGCTTAAGCGCTTATTAGGAGGATATGATAAAGATCTTGTCTGTTCGTTTATACGTGGTGTTACATAAAGGTTTGTTACTGAAAAAACTCAAAAATTAAAATATTACAGTTAGTCTTTTCTGTCTCCTTCGAAATAATTATTTGACCATACATCCAAAAATGAAAATATGAATAGGTCAAAAAAAATCTTAAAAAGAAGACAAAGTTTTATTTTCAATGTCAAAATTATCTCCCTTTTTGCATCTGTTTCCTCTCTCTCTCACTCTCTCTCTCTCTCTCTCTCTCTCTCTCTCTCTCTAAATAAATAAATAAATAAATAAATTCAAATAATTAGTCATCAATTACTAGTTTGAAAGAGATAGATAGATAGATAGGTAGAGAGATATCTATCTATCTATCTATCCATCTATCTATCTACCTCTCTATCTATCTCTTTCAAACAGGTAAGTAATGGATGACGAATTATTTTCCACCCTCCAAGCTCTCTTACAGGTTGGATGTTGCAAGTCTGCCACTGCCTTATCGCTACATCCATGGAAAGTTCTCGGACGAAATACATTCAATTAGTTCTAACCTTCCTGGTGAAGGCCCGCCACGCCGCTTACATCGTAGCCAACCATCCATATTCTCTCCGTATTTCATTAGAGAAAACATATTTTTTCCGTGAACCATTGCTTTAAGCTATTCAAGTCTAGGGTTAACCATTATCTATCCATATAAGTTACCTCTTAACGTAACTTTCTACCTTGAGTAGTCCCCGGGCCTTTTACAGAGTGGACTATGAAAAATAAGCACACGGGCGCACATACGCACGCAGTCATACATGGATTCACGCACATTTATTGGGAATCTTCACAGGAATAAAGAATTTAAATCGTTTATATAAAGTAGTTCAGTTTTATAAGAATGATATCATTATGTCGTGGCATCCAATGACATCCATTGAAGTCACATTCCGGAACAACTTTCTAATACACGTGACTCTTTTGGATGCTTTTGTATGACACCGAGTGCAAAGCCTACTTTGGTATCTCTTTAAAATGAACCCGGATCAACTCTTCTTCGAACAAAACCCCCTAAATGACGTTAAATTCAATTCAGATATCTAATATTACATGAATTGAATCATATATTACTATAGGTTGCATTTATCATTTTAGTTATCGTAGCCATCACTTTATCAATTTAATGAAAGTTTATTTTAGTTTATATCTCATTCCATAGCACTTTGCTTTTGCGCAATGATTTTGTTCGATTTGCAAATATAAAAAAATTATCAGACCTTACCAACAAACCCAATTCCCCCAAAAAACTTTCAAAAGTTTTTTTGTTACATATGTGTTGTTTACTTCTGTTGGTCGCTAGTTTTTATATATGCGGAGAAGGTTGTAATGAACTGTTCCCAGCATAAACAAGATAGTACTTCTGACTATATTTCTGACATGACTTACATTATTCGAACTGTTGTTATATGTCAGTCCTTTTCAGGAAATAAAAATGCGAAGAACATCAACACAAAAGTCATCTAACCAATTTTCAGAAACCCCAATAAACACATTGACTATTCTGGCTTCGGTTTGAAATTCAAACAAATGTCACCTGAAGAGGGTTAGAGCTTACAACGTCCGAAACGTTATGAATATGAGAATAAAGATGGGATAATAGTCCGAACGATATAAATAGTGAAAATTAGGACTTGTTTCTCGTGCACATGTTTGTATGACATTAATGATTTTTTTTATTGCTGTGTTGTTTTGTTTTGCCTTTTTTTAGGTGTAGATTATGGATCTCCACAGATACCTTTGCTTTATTATCTGTGAATTTTAATGACTTTTTGAAAAAGTTAATGATATGGTATACCTATTCTTTCTCTATGGGTTTGAATTCGGTTGCATTTCCTCTAAACTGAATGCTACGAAAGGCTTTAGAGTCCTGACTAATCTGTTACTTGAACAAAAGTTGTGGAGAGAAGAAATGGATTAAGGGCTTTCTCAAGGAAATTTGATGTGAAAGTGAACGCAACAGACTAGGCAGCCCTTTACTGCTACGAAAACACCATTGGAAAATTCATAAACCTAAGGAATCAGGTCATATGCTAGGCCACAAAAATCACCTGAGCCGACCAAACATAGAAATGAATACAATATGGGAACCAGTAATAAGTAGTGCCAGAGAAAAGCAGTGATAACAACAAAAATTGCAATATGAGCATTGTTAAAACATGTATTTGATAACAGCAAAAATTGCAATATGAGTACTGGTAAAAATGGTTGCTGAAGACATTCCGTTTATAATACCCAGAAATTCATACACAGATGTCCTCAAGGACACATGGCACAGTGGATGAAGGCGCTAGTTAGATCCAGTGACAGGACGCAAAGTGTGTGAGTTTAATACCTGGTTATGGCGGTGGAGAAATTGGAGAGGGAATTAAGCAGGAAATAACAGACATTCATTAGACATGTCATGTGGAACTAGAACAGTATATCCCACTGAGTTAAATATTCCAACCACTTGAAGAAGGCCGGAGTGTACAACGGCCGAAACGTTGTAATAAATATGGCGACAAAGACAATAGTCCGAATAATGTAAGTAGTGTACATAATGCCTCATCTGAGAAATATAGACAGATACTGAAAGGCCGAAACATTGTAATGAATATGGCAACAAAGATGAGGACAATAGTCCGAATAATGTAAATAGTGTACATAATACCTCATGCCAGAAATATAGACAGATACTGAAAGGCCGAAACGTTGTAATGAAATGAAAAGCATTTCTTGAAGCACCCAAATTGCAATTAAACATGAATTTCCATCGACTTGTATGGCAAAGAAATACTGTCATCTTTTTATGACATTTCTTTTTCATCTTGTCTTTTCTCTTTCTCAACAATCAGACACTGCTTTTTTAGACAGTTCTTCCTCTGTGTAGAAAAAATGTAAATTTACGATATTTGTAAAGCGCCTTTCACAATTATGTCTTACATAATTCAATGAAAAGTGATGATAGTTTGATATTAAGAACCATTTTCGAATTATCAGTAATTATTATTCATCCTTTTTGTTTTCTCCGATTATGAAAAAAGAAGCGATTGTCTGAATGTAAAGAGTTTTAACTCTGGGAATAGATTTCTGACAATAACCTTGTTTTGATGATAAACACCCTACACACGCGCGCACACACACATACACACACACACACACACACACACTCACAAACGCAGAGGCATAGATACAAGAACATACATGAGGACGCCGACCAGTAGCGACTATCTCTACGGATGATACAACAGTTTACAGGTGCACCTCCCAAAATCTGGATACTAGAACCTATCAGTTCATCTCAACTCTGGCCTGACCCAGGTAGCTCAATGAGAAAACGACTAGCTTGTAAAATTCAGTACGGCCAAAACCAAACTAGTAACATTACACCACCCCGAAGCAGACCCCAAAATTTCACCTGTCATGATAGATGGGTCTTGTCTTAATGCGGCTCTTTGCGTTGAACGTCTAATGAGACCCCACCTGTCCTCAGATCTCAAGTAGAACTCATGTATCCAGTCAATTGCTAAAGATGCTGGAAACATTATTGGTTAATTGTACCGTTCCAGTAAGTATATGACACCCCGCCTGCTTTACAAAAGTCAGATGAGACCAAAAATTGAATATTGCTGTCATATCTGGGCTATTAGCTGCCCAGTCCTCACTTGCCTATCTTAATAGACTTCAAAAGCGTCTCCTCGGCCTTGTAGGTGATGAATTATTTTCCCTTTCCCACGGATGAAACATCGCGAGCCTCTCACTGTTCTATTGCTAATTGCATGAAATGACGAGCTACATTCGCTAGTCCCACCACCTCTGACCTTTACACCTGGGACCCGCCGTGCCAAGTACACAAATGTGAATAATCCCTATTCCCTTCGTGTAGCATTAGTAAGGAGGAAGTTCTATCGGAACAGATTATTCCCAAGAACTGCTGCTTTGTGGAACAGGTTCCCGGTAGGAGGTTTTCCCAATCACTACAATGTTGATCTCTTTGGTTATGTTTCCTGCATAAACCAATCAGCTTTACTTGCTTGTTCTCACGCTCATAGAACACCACACAGTAACATTTTTTTACCATTTGTAACTCTTGGGTGAACAAAAATCTTGTCTTAAAACACGTACTTTTGGGAAATTAAATACATACTGAAAATGAATGAATTAATATACCATTTGGGATCATGTCTATCCTAAATAAGGTTTTATTTTTCAATGGATAATATCATTCAGATAACATTCAATTGCTTTATACTTTTTTCACGTCAAATCTTATGCAATATCGTGTTATACAAATGACATCTATCACAGTTTGTTATTTATTATCTATGTATTATACTTTGTTACTCTCACCGGTTGTTACTATCTATCTATTTATCTATCTATTCATATATATCTATCTGTTCATATCTATCTGTTCATATCTATCTGTCTATCTATTCATATCTATCTATCTGTTCATATCTATTTATCTATCTATCTGTCTGTTCATATCTATCTGTACATATCTATCTGTTCATATCTATTTATTCATATCTATCTATCTGTCTGTACATATCTATCTATCAATCTATCTATCAATCTATCACATTCCCTTCGTATTCCAATAGTAAGAAGTAAGTTCTACTAAGACAGTTTCCTCTCCATAACTGTTGCTTCGTGGAACATTCTCTCGGCACGATGTTTTCCCAATCGCTAAAATCTTGACCTCTTCAAGTCTAGGTTTAACTGTTATTTTTCCTAGATAACCTCGTGAACTTCACTTCTTGTCTTTCTTTACGCTCATACAATACCACACAGTAATCCTCTATCTAGAGTGGCTCTTTGGTTTTGTATTGATTGCACATTAGTATATAAAAAAGGCAAAACTCGAAAACACTTGAAGCATTCGCTTATTTTATATTGTGAAGACAATAAGACACTGAGGCAAATTGATAAGGCAAAGAGGAAAATTTATTAACGACGCGTTTCACCAGGTCATCTGCTCTCTTTGGCTTCCTCAGCTTAGAATGAAAGAAAAAGAAAATTGTCTGAGAGAGGAAATGTCTTACGATCTCTGAGAATATGTAATAACCATGAATCAAATTAAATAAGATTGCTTTATCACCTGTAATGTCTGGAACCCGGGAGAGTGCCTGACTGCCTTATATTTTGTTTAATTTATCTATATCAGAGGCGCGTGGAGTTGATGGATCTGAAATGAGTTCACCGACATTAAAAACTGTTTTTATTATTGTTGTGGATTCCGCGTGAAAAATCGGTCTCCAATAAATGACAAACGCAAGTATTTAAGCTAAGAAATTAAATGTATTTACACAAAATACAAAAGGTAATGCTGTTAGTAAAATCCAGAAACGCCGGTTAGTATTAATCAAAGATCGCTATATACAGCCTCAAAGTAAACTTCCTTAGAGTCGGGCGTCCTTGTAACTAACTTCTAACGTCAACTCAATCACAGTGTCTATGTACTTTCCACTCTGTTTCTCCACCCTGTTCCTCCACCTGTTCCTCTACACTGTTCCTCTCACTTCAGACTCCTCTCATCTCTGACTGACTCTGGCTATTTTATGGCAGCAGGACAAGTCCATTATATCAGAAAAGGGTGGACCCCATAACATTATATATATATATATATATATATATATATATATATATATATATATATATATATATATATATATATATATATATATATATGTATTAGTTAAAGATCAAATGCAGATCAAATATGGATCGGAATGCGACAGGGTGATAAAATAGAGAACAAAAAGGAAACAAAAGGAAATGTTTCGCTTTTATTAAAACTTCGCCAGAGATTGAGAAAAAACAGTCAAAATGAAAGAAACTCTGGTATTTTCAATTTTGTTTTGGTCGATTCTCATTTGCCAGTCACATATCACGTGCATTAAAACCGTAGATAATTCTATATATATGTAAGTTTGTGGATATTCTCGTATGTCTACACACACACACACACACAGATATATACATATATATATATATATATATATATATATATATATATATATATATATATATATATATATCGGATGTAACGGCAAAATTGTACAAATCGTGTAATAGCAAAATTGTTAAATTGCTAGATTAAGCTCTGAACTGTTGTATCCTAGAAATGATTAAAGATATCTTACTGGAATCCTCGGAAGTTATTATAACACTGTTGGACTCTACTTTTAGCAATAAGAATGTATAATTTCTCCCCAAGTTTAACAGAAATATCTTGATGAAATCGATCATAAACGAAAATGACATGCCAATTATTAATTAATCATGGCTAACGATCAGAACTCATGAAGTATAAGGTTCAGATATATACATACACACACACACACACACACATACATACACACACACACACACACACACACACACACACACACATATATATATATATATATATATATATATATATATATATAGGAAGAAAAATATACGGAAAAAACAAACAAAAATCTTAATATGCAATTATGCTGTATTAATGTTAATATAATGTCAATGTCGGACGTTTCGGTCTAATAAACCATCATCAGGACATATTCATAAAACATAATTAATATTAGACTATATTCAATTCAACATGAAAAAGACGATGGACATAAAAGCAAGACTAATCCAAACAGATAACTGAAATTTTTATATAAGATCAGCGTTCCGTTTAAATATGATCACGTCGTCGTCACGTGGGCGATGTTGTGAAAACGTATTCGAAGATGATTTCAAAATATTAAACAAGCTCGATTGAACTATTTTCTCATATAAACAGTTCGATAAGAAATCCTTTCCGTTCTTACAGGAATACGAAGAGAATCAATAGGTTCCTACACCCTCGTACAAGCTTGAAGTCTTCCATGTTATAAAGTAAATCAAAGATTATTTCAAAACACTAGATAAGCTCGATGGAACAATTTTCTCATATAAACAGTTCCATGATCATTTTCCAACTTATTCAAGATGATCTTTACCCTCTCTACCTTCTGTCCTGGATTAACGAGATGCCTCACACGTTTCACGTACCATTTCATTTCCAAGTCTCTTTTCACAGCTGTTTGGATCGTCATGGAAGAAACTCCTCTCCCACGTGCCAAAAATCTTATGAATCGAGTTGGATTTTTATCAAATTGATTTCTTTATAAAATGATGCTCCCTCTTCCTGTTGTGGCCTCCTGATCCAGTTTTCCTCTTATTCACCGTTCTCTTGATGGAAGTCAGTGTATGAATGTTGGTACCATTACTAAAGACCTGAATGTTCTTTTTCCTCTCACCATTGCTCAGTTGAGAAAACAGTGCATGTGACACAACACGATTTTAAACTGTTCTCTTTTTAGCTGAATAACTCAAAGGTTTTTTAGTGATTCTTATGACAAATAGAGTCAAGATGGCTAAAGGTCTTATCTGAAAACCTGGAAAAAGAAACTCAATTACTTTAGTAGTTTTTATATATAAAATATTTTGTGGAGTAGACACTAATGCTGTTACCCGATTTGGACTATTTTGCTGTTATCACCCGGGGTATATATATATATACATGTGTGTGTGGGGTGGGTACATACATGCACATCTACCCGGGTATGGAGATATATTAGATCATTTTCGTATATTTGTACATATATGTACAGTGGTAAACATATGTACATGTATATACAGTTGTAAACATATACATACCCACATATATCTGTGCATACACATATACAAAATACATGTACGCACATACACACTATAGTGCCTTTTTATGTAGACTTGTACTCATATATACATACATGTAAACATTTCTCATATATATATATATATATATATATATATATATATATATATATATATATATATATATATATGAAGAAATATAGTCTTAAGATGCGCTATATTTATGGGATAAAGTGCTCAAAATCAGAGATAGAGCGTGTGTAAATATAAAAGTGAACATAGAAGACAACACTTAGAGGCAACAGTCTGTTTCATGCTAGATGCAATCGTCAGGGCACGGGTGCACTCGTGGCCTGACGATATTCAGTCACCTCCCCCCACGAGGGCGTCATGTGGCACAAGGCCTTTTTAACGTGGGCATTCCGATCCCGTGAGGTCGGCCAAAAATATGCCCATTGAACCCATATAAATGGGTTCAGGGCCGGTCTATCTCCCCGAAGGAGACTCCTCCCTTCGGCGTAGCCTCCTTCGGGTTCCTCCTGTCCGTAGGAAGAGAGTACAACCGAACAGTCGGTAGTGAACTACGGACTGACGATTGCATCTAGCATGAAACAGACTGTCGCCTCTAAGTGTTGACTTCTATGTTTACTTTTATATTTATATATATATATGTGTGTGTGTGTGTGTAAGGACACACATATACTGTACATATGTATGCGCTTCCTCATATACACCTGTGTACACACGCACCCATGCACACATACACGTATAATACATATAGTGAAGCTAATTTAATCTATATTATAAAAGATTCTATGTATTGTAAATGAGCCTTTTTTGTTACACGTCAGTTATTTAGTTTTTAACAACTAAGATGTAACGAGGTTACTGAGTGTTAGAGAATCTGAGAAGAAGATAATACTATTAAAGAGAGCGAACAATAAAAAAAAAAGAATAATTAAGAAGATAATGATTCACATTGGATTTAATTTTTTAAAGATCAAAATTAACTGGGAAGCAAGATGTCTGAAGATATTTCCAGACGCGAGAAGTGCAATATAAGAAACTGTTAGCATAGAACTTACGGTTCCATCTCGCCAATTTAACTGTAAAATGATGAGACCTTACAGCCAATCTAGTACTGCACTTAAATTCATAAAGTCTCGGTATCATAGAGGAAAGTTCATCAGAACAATTACTATGAAAGTATTTATAGAAATGGCAGAAGGAAAGCTACCTTGTAGAGGTAGGAGATGGACTGACTCAGGAGCAATAATATTATGAATTCTCAAGAATCTCTAAATATATAGCAGGAGCACCAAATAAGATGTGGCAGTAATATTCAATGCATAGACGAAAGATAGACTTATGAATAGGTATTTTAAATATTTGGGGAAGTTTTATTGTCCAGCACAACATCATGTAACGACTTCCTTAGCAGCAAACCTAGCAAATAATTCAATATAATCTTTCCACTTCATGTCACCGGAAAATGTTACCCCGAAAAAGCGCAACAAGTCAATCTCCTGGAGGTTAGTATCAGCCACAATGGAAGTGCATGTATGTACACATAAACACACAGACATACACACACTAGCGCACATACACACACACACGATATATATATTATACAACAGCATAATTCTTCATCCCACAAAATATTTAATATATAAAAAAACACTAAACTAATTGTTTCTTTTTTCCAGGTTTTCAAATAAAACTTTTAGCCATGGAAGACATAAAAGAGTTTCTCAGATGATACATTCTTACGAGGATTTTTGTATATATAAATGTTAGGAGATTTATAATTATTTACTCACCTAGACGCTGATTCCCAAACACCAAAATTTGAGAACATAAATACATTTTGTAAACAATTGTTAAATATACCTACCTACCTTTTATTTAAATTATTGTGATAACTGATTGTATTTGCAAGCAAGCTGTTGCAAATAAGAGGGTTTCTTATTTAAGCAAAAAAAAATTCTGAAAAAAAACACCTTTCATTTTCGTTCAAAATGCCTAGTATTATACACAAGAAATTGCGGCATTTAAAATGGACAATCAAAGAAAGGCGACAAGTAGCGAACTAGTAAAAATAAATAAGGATTATGAAAAGATAACGAGTCTGAAGAAGTTTGGTGTGACAGAGTTGTGAAGACACGTGAGAGAAGTCAAAGAAATGTGCGGTATACGTTGACTAAGAGGGTAACGTGACGTGTCGCCATTGGCCAAACTGTTGCTATCATTATTCAAGTTACGAGGCTGATTAACTATCATCCATGTCACTTGGTCCGCTTATTGGCCTCGAGCAGAGATAGACACAGAATAATGTCATTTCTATGGGGATTAAAGGCATTTCAGGTTCTGACTTTTTGTTTTCTCTTATACGAAAGTAGAATGATGAACAGATCAAGAAGGAGGGATTGCACACGAGAAAGGAGAAAATGAAAGAAAAGAAAGATTCACTTAATAGGCATTAATGTATTTAGAATGAAATGGAAGCGATTAAAACAGACATACACGAATACAAGGGTGAATCAATAAATCCGTAACACAAAAATTTCAATTAAGATTCAGGGCTTAGCTTTGTTCACTGTCTTTTCAAAATTGGCGTTACTTTCGTTTTGGTTTGGTTTGTTTTACGGCATATCAACCTCAATAGGTTATTTAATGCCGACAAGATTTTTATAGTTGGCAATAATTCTTTTCAAAAAATGTATTGCTGGTATTAAAATGTATTTTCATATTTTCTTAGTATTTTGACCCCTCTTGTGGTGGTGGGGGGTAACTATTTACTCATAACTGGGACCCTGACAGGTGCTACCACCCTGGGTCAGGGTGAACCTGGAAGCACCAGCAATCAAGAGGTGGTTCCACGCTCCTCAAAACCTCCTGATCAAATCCTGGATGTAATTTATCGTCATGCCCAAGACGAATCATTTTCGGTTAATGACGAACGGTAAGTTCTGAACACGAAAACTGATAAACGAAATAAGTCCCTAAGAAAAAAACATCTATAAAATTCAGAATTTCATGTTTGATCTCTAACGGAAATTAAAAATCTTCACCAATAGAGAAACTGATATGTACACAATGAAAATTACTTTTTTCTTGCTTCTTTTCTTAATAACTTTATCTTTTTTGTACAGTAACCTACACTGATAGTACAGAAAGGTATATATATATATATATATATATATATATATATATATATATATATATATATATATATATATATATATATATAAGGAAGAGGTTATAGTACTTCCAACGAGAGAAGAGTATGTATATTAAAAAGAAGAGATAAAACCGAAAACGTTTTTGGTTGTAATGTGGATTTTTAAAAAAATATTATGCTTTATTTGCCATAATTTTGCTACACGTTCAAGAAAGACGTTTGGAGCACTAACACAAAAAGATAATGTCTTCTATCGAGAATATTTAACATTGAAAAACAAAAAAAAAATTAATTATTTTTAATAATATGTGGAAATTTTCAACTTTTGCCTGATGACAGTCGCGAAACCAGAAACCCGTGTAGCAAAATTATGGAAAATAAAGCATATCTTTTTTTAAATCGACATTACAACCAAAAACGTTTACAGTTTCTCTCTTCTTTTTAATATATATATATATATATATATATATATATATAGATAGATAGATAGATAGATAGATAGATAGATAGATAGATAGATAGATAGATAGATATACCATGAGATTTTTCTGTACTTACAGGCCCAATAAGATATTAGCAATAATTACTAAGCCTAAAATATAATAAATGGAACAATAAGAGTTATGCGCCTGACAGAAGATTCCTTCTTACTGTATTTGCCATGATAATAAATTTAGAAAAATGACTAATAATGAAACAGAAGTGGCTGGCCGCTCGCGTCCGAGTAGGCTTGGTAATTAATGCGTATAGCAAATCGTAGTTCCGAAGGCACATTTAGGTTTGTTCAACACCCACATTGCCTCTTGCAATTATGCTGAGCGGACCTTAGTTACGGTTTGTGGGAGAGAGTATAAAAAAAAGGCCTGAACGCTCAAACGCTCTGTGACGATGATTTAAGACTTCGTGCCAGCTCAATTATAGACGGCTCTCAAATAGTTCAGTCTACCCAATTTCACTTATTAGGCTTGGGTCAGGAACTTTCCAACGGTACACGAATCCAGGCCGACCAATATACCCTGATGCGATTCTCATTGTCGAAATATGAACGCTATAGGCACTAGGCAACGACAATAATGGAACAGAACAATCATAACAATGTACTGCTATAAAAGTAGCGGACAGAAGATTCGTTCTCACTATAGTAAATAGAAGGATGACCGCTTGGAAATACCAGGTGTTGTAGGCTTGGATGTGCGGGTGGTGTAATGGATAGTGGCTCGGAACGGGAAATCGGAGAGCCGAGTTCCAATTCCGCTCGGGTTCGTCATATTCACTTATGCGTAAATACCCTTGGGAAAGAAAGGAATATTAAGCACATTAACAACAATAACCAATAATGAAATAGAACAGAGCGAGTGAGTGAGTGGTTAGTTTACTACGGGTTATCAACCCTTTGCAAGTTATTTAAAGCCAGAAAATATTTTTTAAATTATAAGATTGTTTTTTTTTTTTTTTTTTTTTTTTATAATAACGGTTTAGTGATACAAGTCTTGCCTAATTAACCTATAGCTGGGGGAGGTGAATTCATACCTTTCCTAAGAGTATTTGCGTGTAAGTGAATATAACAAACCCAACAGGAATTGGAACTCGGTACTCCAAATAACAATTCTATTACACCACCCGCACATCCAAGCTTACGAAATCTGGTTGAAAAAGAGCAATTCTACAAATGTACTGTAATAAAAGTTTGTGACGTATAGCAGATTCACCCTTACCGATCTTAACATCTACAAATATTTCTCTTTTGCTATTAAATCAAGACCTTACACCTTTTCATTTAAAGGATTCATTTTACGACTTTGCTTTGGCATATCCTATCTGTATAAGCATCATCAATTGTCTTGTGGTTTGGGACCATTGCTGAAAAATTGAATAATTATCAAAGTTACGATGCTTGTCGCTGTTATTAGAGGTTGGTGCAAAAATAATGTCGTTTTCTCACATAGTAACATATGTGAGAAAACGTCATTATTTTTGCACCAACCTAATAAAAGAAAAAAGCTTGTAGTTCCAAAGAATGATTTAATTTATGGAAATATTTCGGCTAGCAGTTGCCAGTCTTAGTCAGTCCTTAATTTGAGTAAAAACAGTGCAAAGAAAGTAGAAACGCTTAAGAATTCAAATCAAGAGTAAGTTGAGGCGTAAAAAAAAAGCAATTTTGTTTTTTACTCTCTAAATTGCCTTTTTTTTTCCGTATCATATTTTTCTTTGGAGCAGAGAGCTTCAGACAGGATGGAGCTGTGCTGCATCTAGCCTATTGCAGGCATTTTTTTTAAATTCGCTATTAGCATAATTATCTCTTGCTTTGAAAGCTGTTAACTGAAATAACCAAAAGCAAAAGTCTGGCTAAAGAGGAAACCATTTTCTTTTTTCTATTTCATGTTTTCGTCTCGTTCTTTTTTGCCTTTGCTTTTTTGTGTTTTGTATCCTTTCAAGACGTAGACGATCACGGCTCTCCAAAACTTCCTATCCCTTATAGACGTAAGCAATACATGTCCCTTCGTTATTCTTCTTAATCCATATCCTGCTATACATTTAAAGAAACTCATTAGATAGCTTACTTTACATTTTCAGTATGACCTGTGCGTATCAAATTGTCTAATCCGTCTTTCCTCATTATGTGTCCCAGAAATTTCAATTGCCACTTTCTGATTCTAAATATAAATTTCCTTTTTTTGTTGGTCCCATTTCCTTTAAAACATCCTCATTGCTCACATCCTTTATCTGTGTTATTCTCGGCATCTTTCTATAGAACCTCATACGTAATGTTTCAACTCTCCTCTTCATCTGGAAAGAAATTGTCCAGTGTTCACTGTCGCAGAGTGGGATTCATATTACATACCTTGAGCACTTTTTGAACATTTTTACTACTGCAGTATTCACGATCAACAATAATATTCTCCTTTCATAAAGTGTCACCTACAATTTCTGTCATTTGATATACATTCGAATAACTATTGTTCTTTGCGTTTAATAATCAAGATGCCTAACATGGGCACAATTTGTCTCTGGGATCAATTCACAAGTTCAATGAATTCAATCCTCACTAGGCGCTCTGTTTTATCGCCTTGTGCAACATTAGTATGCAGCCTCAATCAATCTTTTTCTGTCTCCTTGAATCCTCTTCTTTTTTCGTTGTCTTTCCTCTTCGATAACGTTTTCTCAGTTTCTTTTACTATCAGTTACCCCCCCCTCTTGCATCTTAGGGGCTTTATCGCCTTGATTGGTGTGAAACGATTTACTCCGCGAAAAAATGTATACACCCTTCAGGAAAGGAAAAACTTGTATGGATATTGTAATACTAAATCTATTGAGATATCACGGGATTAACACTTTTGAACTCAACCGATAATCACAAAAGATGGTAAAATTGTGGCCTTCCAGACATTTATTAGTACGGCGAGTTACTGCCTGGCCAAGGTTAAACATAGTGTCCAGTGGGATTGCTTTTTTCCATTTTCTTGTCTAAGAGCCACTAATGTAGTCAGTTTTCTGTGATACATAACATCCTCTAGGGTCCCCCACAGTAAACAGGGTTATCACAGTTTGATAAAATTACGAAAGACAAATGTTTCTTTTCCTGAAGTTTGTACACATTTTTGGGTGGACTCTAACTCTCTCTCTCTCTCTCTCTCTCTCTCTCTCTCTATATATATATATATATATATATATATATATATATATATATATATATATATATATATATTACAATGAATCATTCATATAAAAAGTGAAGTTAATGATATAAAATGGCAAAATCCCTTCGCAAACAAACTTTTAAAGGCACATTAACCTACAAATCACTCGATCCTTGTTTTTAAAAATTATAAGCTGTATAAGGTCTTTCCCTAATACGCAATTACCTTCAACTGTACATTCAGTCGACTTCAGGCATGAAAATTATTTTGTTTTGGATGAAATTCAAGCAGTATCCGAGACGAAAAACTTAATTGCGAATCGAAATATGTTTTTTTTTTTTTTAATAAGCTGTATAAGGTCTTTCTTTAAAACGATCTATATGATGAACACCTTCGCAAAAGAGGTGTTTAGCGAGTTTGTCTCACTAGTAACTGATATGTCAGTTCTATATTTTGTCTTCAGTGGTCATAGCCTTATCTTCGTTCAATAAATATGGCCGTCGTCAATGAGTATTTTGATTTGCTTTTTTTACGGCTTAACAACAATTTGCAAGTTATTTCAAGTTAGAAAATATTTTTTAGATTATAAGAATTTGTTTAGATGATTTAGTGATACTTATCACATTGCAATTCAAATATAATCTTCTTTTATGTACCCTGTCATTTCAGGACTTGAAAGATCATGACTCTCCACAGCTTCGTATAGTTAGTGGACCTAAGTATTTTTTCCTCTTTATTATCCCTTTTTGTTCTTGCTTGCAATTAACTTCCTGCCAGTCACAGCATGGATGCGTGTCAACTGAATTCCTGTTTTGAACATTTGTATAAAATATATAATAACTTATAAAGATATTTAAAGTCGAAACATTTTTGAATTGTAAGATTTTGGGGGAAAATAATAATGATTTTATAATACAAGTCTTACTAATTAACACATATCTGGAGGGAGAAGAGGTGGATTCATAGCTTTCCCAAATGTATTTGCGCGTAAGTGAATATAACGATCCCAACTGGAATTGGAATTCGGCTCTCTGATTAACAATTCCGAGTCACCACCAGCACATCCAACCTCACGGCACCTCGTATCCCCAAGAGGTCAACCATCACTGACCAGGGTCTGTGAATGAGTAGACAAAGTATAAAACGAACTTCTGGTCAGAATATTGGCGAGTAAAAATGATGGGACAGCTATTTGTGTTTACAAATGCTGGCTTTATTTCGTACAAATTTTATAAAAAGTCGGTGTCAGGTTTCAGTACCTCCTCTTTGCCCTTTATCAGAATTTCTTTTGACCATGCCCGAATATTATAACTGAAAAATAAATTAATCGTCGTACATGGAGTTTATAGTTCATGCCAGACATTCCAAGAAAGAAACGTCTCTATAAATATCTCCCGACTGGAAAGGGAATTCCACTCACCAGAAGAAATTCTTAGGATTTCAGGGGTTACCTTTGGACTCGACAATCACAAGAGATGGTCAAAATTGTGGTCTTTACCTTCCAGAAATTTATTAGTATGACGAGGTACTGGTTGGGAAAATAAAACAAGTACGGGGAGCTTTATAATACCATAGATTGGAAAATTTTGTCTTTTGGAATATTGATCTTTCTGCAAGTCTTCAATGAATCTTTTGAGTAAGTTATTACAAGAAGGCATTCTGAAAAACGGTGCAAAGGAGTAGAGCAAAAAAATGATTGAAGATCTCTGGTCTATATGATATATGCCTCCCTCATGTAGAAAACATTTATTCACTGTTATTTATCGAGTCTTGCTGAGCGTTTGCATAATTATATGAGTAAGACGTTTGCTGAAACGCCTTACTCATATAATTGCGCAATGGCGATAGTTACTAACCAAGTTTTGAATACGCTATACAGGCTTTTGATTATGGTTGACGAAGTCGTATAACCAGTGGCGGTTGTTATGTGGAAATAATAGTGTTGTACAGATGAACACTTGCTGTATCAAGTGGTATTATCTGGCTCCGCGTACTTGTTTTATTTTCCGTATAAGGAAATGCTTCAGGGGCGTCCCTCGTATATTGAAAAGCACCGTCTATTAGGTCATTTATGGAGATTCATTTGAAAGTTATAAATTGAGGATCATTCAATCTATGGAATAGTGTTTAGGGATCAAATATCGATAACGATGACCAATTTCCCATTTTCTCGTTGTATATAAATTATTTACATACGATGACAATATTCATCCCAAATATTATGTTCAAATCGTGTTGAAAGCATACATTCTCGTCTGATTATCAAAGTTAAGCAACCTCGAACTTGATTAGACTTAGATAGGTGACTCCCTGTCCAGTCAATAAAAGCCGAATGTTTCCTCATATTGCAATCATCATTATGGACATAAAGTAGAATCAGTAACTTGTAGCTTTGTTCCAAACTAATTAAAGCTTAGTAAATAAATTAAGTGAGAGTTTAGGAGCAGCACACACTGTTCCTTGTGTCAGACTTGGTTTAAATCAGTGTTATGTAGTGGTTTCACAGTGGAGGCTTGTATTTGTACTAATTCGGTCCTAAAATAGGTTCGACGTACAAAACGTTAGGAACATTATATAATAGGTAATGAGGCAGAGAAATCTAGTTGTGATCGCTGATACTTTAGTATCCGACTAAAGGTCGTCCGACATCGACTAAGCAACCTACTTTTTACTCTTACTACTCCTACTTATTATAGGTGGGAGAGTCTTTTAGCTATAGAATAGGTGTGTTCCACTATAACAATCAGGAACAAAGTTTTGATAATTCAACAAGGTTTATTTAAGTCCTTCATTTTTTTCTTCAACTATTTTTAGTATTTTTTTTATCAAATGCCCTACTATATTCACTAGGTAATTAATAGCAATTCAAACATTCGTAACTTGTGTTTCAGAGTAGATCCAAAAATGATTCTTTTCTATAATGACTGGCGCATATATCTGTAAAGATATTATCATTTATTGGGGAGAGTCATGGGTTTTGTTAGAAAACTAGATATTAAATATAAACCATACGCAAACCACTTTAATGGGAATTATAAAAAAATTAATGAGTATTGCAACAATAATTATATAATTTAATTGGAAATGGTTTTAATTGAAAGAAAATCATTTTAATATGTGATAAAGTTATTGTTAATGGAAATAAAATCATTTTAATGGTAAAATGTATTACAATTCTTAGTTTCACTTCAAAGTTAAGGAGAGTCGAATATGATTAATTCATAGATGGGTAACTGCTTCGAAACACCGAGGCCACACTAAGCAATGCTTCGTAAAAGTGTTGGATTTTCTGTTTGATTATCTGAAAGAACAAACATCCAACGAAATTATGCTGAATATTTTTTGTTGCAAATGGCTGAAAATAGAGTAGATGGTTTGGCAAATTTTGTGAAGATTCTCCGTAAATCATCAGCTAGGAAGACTAAATTATTCGTCCTAATATGCATACGAATGTCTCTCCGTATAATTATGCATTTATTCTCTCTCTATGTGTGTGTATAGGTGTGTGCCTGCAACGGATGCACCTATGTTTTGGATTGTATCCCACGAGTATTAAGCAGATGACAATGGACTCAAATGTCGGGAGGTAATCCGCCACCAAACTTTCTTACACCAGCCCGAGGCCACGATACAAGCTGCGCAGCTAAATCACTGAACTTCTCATAGAGAGCTTTATTGTTGAGGCATTAACTTTTCTAAGATGGCTACAATAATAAAAGGATGAAGATAATCCCCATTAAAGGCTAAAAGAGCCGATTCGTAATACAATCCAACATGGCTGGGCTGTCGTAAATGTTGATTTCACACGAAGCCTATCTTTTCAGGTGGCCTTAAAGACATCTGACCAACAGGTATTATCCCAATCGCAATTCGAATATAATCTTCTTTTATGTACCCCCTGTCCTTTCAGGACGTGAAAGATCATGACTCTCCACAGCTTCTTATCGTTTGTGACTCTAAGCAATGTTTCATTTTATCATCCTTCTTTGTTCTTGTTTGCAATTAATTTCCTGACAGCACGGCTGCGTGGCAGGTGAATACGTGCTTTGAACCTTTGTATAAAATATATAATAACTTACAAAGTTATTTAAAGTCGAAACATATTTTTTAATTTAAGATTTTAGGGGAAAATAATAATGATTTTATAATACAAGTCTTACTAATTAACACATATCTGGGGGGAGAAGATGTGGATTCATACCTTTCCAAATGTTATTTAACAATTCCGAGTCACCACCAACACATCCAACTTTACGGCACCTCGTATTCCCAAGAGGTCAACCATCACTGACTAGGGTCTGTGAATAAGTAGACAAAGTATAAAACGAACTTCTGGTCAGAATATTGGCGAGTCTTTTGAACCTTTGTATAGATTGTATAATAACTTGTAAATTTTCTGCCTCAATGTTGAAGACCGATTTACTATAATTACTGTCATTCCATAGGTGTAAATCTGTATCATTGACATTTTTTTTCGGCTTATCAATCTTTTTTAACTTAAAGCTGAAACATATCCTTGGATTGTTTTTTTTTTTTTTTTAGATAATAATCATGCAAGTATGTTATTTAACCCATAGCTTGGAGGAGAAGACGTGGATTTATACCTTTCCTAATTTAATTTGCTCATAAGTGAATATAACGAACCCGATTGGAATTCGAACTCGACTCTCCGATTTCTCATTTGGTGCTTTTATCCATTACACCACTCGCCCATCCAAGTTTACAGCACCTGATACTCTCGAGCGGTAACCCATCTAGGTACAAACCAGATTCAACGTTGCTTAACTCCAGTGAATGGACGAGAGCCTGTGTTTCAGTATGATATGGCCGTAATTCTGTATCATTAAGTAGGAGGTTCTTTAGAGATTAACAAAAAAAAATGACAATCGTGTACTTCAAATTAATAAATTTATTAAAATAATAAGATATGTTTGTGGATGTAAATAGAAAAGAGTCATAAGAAAAAGACATGTCTTCTGTTACGAGTTATTAAACCATTTGAACGATATGATCAATCCTCAGTGAACTAGAAGTCCTGCCAGGATTTATTGTTGGCGGACACAACACCATAAGAAATGCAGATGGCACATGTTTGATAACAGACTAAGAACGGAAACTACAGGAATTCCTACCGAAGGTAATAAAGGAAGGCAAGAAGAAAGGACTAAACATCAGTTGTAAGAAGACAGGCGATATGGTTGCCAGTTAGAGAAGAATCCGAAGATGCGAAGTACGAATTCAAGAAACCAAAATCAAGAAAAGAAGTATTCTCAGAAAAGATGGAAAATTCGGTACGAAAATCAGAAAACAAGGTGAAATAGCGAAAGATGCCTTCCAGAAGCTAAGCAAATTAAGCAAAGCGAAATACAAAGTGGCAATACCAAAATCAAGGAAGTACTAAAACTTAAATATCTGTGATGTGTCTTATTAGAAGAAGGTAAATGGGATACCGAAATGCGAAGGCGTATTTACTATTTTAAGTGAAAGATGCCTTGCAAAAGTTAAGCACTGTATTAAGAAATAGGAAAGTCCGTAAGGAGCAAAGAAAGGAGTGCTATAAACTGTTATATAATATAAGCCCAGCTATATCGCAGTAAATGCTGAATAATTTCCCCACAAATAAGAGACTTGAGGCAACAGAAATAATGATTGTACAGAAGGATGCTGCTGAAGATGTGAGTAACGACAATTGAAATTTCTAAGCCACATAGTGAAAAAAGTGGGCTTACAAAATTTGATACTTACAGGACAGATTGAAGGCAATATGGACGGAGGGTAACAGCCAGTCTCTACTTAACGAGCTTAGTGTAGGTGATTGGCAAGATAAGAAATATGAATGATAGTTAGAAGACAAATGATAGTAAGCGCTACAAACGATAGGAAATTATGGAAAGCACTTACCTTTCACGTCTTGAAGGACCACAGCACAGAAGAATTATTCTTGACAACATGTCAAAGTGGAATCTTAGTATATTGCGTCCACTTTTACACAAATATCCTTGGGGAAATCCATAACTCAATTTCTACCACACCCACTCCACCCCACCCGCCAACAGGTATGAGTTAAATATGGGAACAGGCTGCCAGCTCAGGTGAAAAATAACTCTGAATATAAAACTATGAAATAAAAAAAGCATCACGAAGGCACGGTAGAGTAATGGATAGCGACTCGGATTGAGGAATTGGAGAGCCGAGTTCGAATTCTAGTCGAATCCATTACGTGGGGAAAATATGAAAGCTCTTCTTCTCGCCCAGCTATGGATAAATAGCAATTGGTCTACCGCAAAAAGAAATGGTAACCTACTGCGTGTATGTATCAAAAGATACATGATCGCCTAAGCGTGTATCACGCATGGCACACATTGACTAAATTTTCTCTGTGTTCCATTTCAATTTGGTGATTTCACTTCAGATATTAATATTTTTCGATCCTTCGATATTTTTGTGTATTGTCGCTTGTCCTTTTTCGATGTGGAAGAATTCTCCTCTGTATTCGTTCCATCACTGAAGTATTTTCTTACTCTAATATCAATGTCCATCCTTAGATGTTATGCATCCTGTTGATGCGCATGTCTTTTGTCCATTTAGTTCTCATATTTATAATTCGTATCTTTTTTATCCGTGATATTCATTCTTTCTATTTCTGCACACTTGTCACCGAGTCATTCCCTTTTTAGCCCGTCTGCATTTTTTCCTCATTTCTTTACACAGTGAACTATATTCTATGTTGTACTATGGCATTATTCTTATCTCCTTTTCATCATGTCGTAAAATTCCATCTGTCGCCCATTCCATTTTTTTTTTTTTTTTTTTTTTTGCATGGTTTTCTTTGGGATTATCTTCATTGCTGATATTGCTAACGCTTCTTTTAATATATCCATTGTATCTGCCGGTTGTCCATATATTTCTTCTTCACGTTTGTGTCATTCAGGAGTCTGTCGCATTGCATTCTGGGTTCTGCCATGGCCCTCTTCAATTTCCGTTATTTCACTCTAAGCTTACTTTGCATATCAATGAAAGATGGTCGCTCCCGCAGATGGCACTTGGACATGTTTTACGGTGTAAATCAGAATTTTTTAATCATTTATTGATAGTTATATAATTGATTAGTTTGTTTTTTGTTTTTTTGTTTGTTTGTTTGTTTGTTTGTTTTGTTCATTTGGGCTTCTCCATGTCTATATACGTCTTGGGAATACTTGAAACCATGAGTTGGCTACTGCCTGATCATTGGCCGTGTATCATTGGACCCATTTTCTTCGTGTTCATTACGAGTTCCTAGTCTTAACAACTATTCCACCGTCTCCCTCCTTCCCTATTTGGCATTCAGATCTCCCAAGACGATTGCAATTTCTTGCGATTTGTATTCAGTCTTGTCTTTATCTAACACGAATACAACTTTCATTGTCTTTGTGCTGTCATTATATATACAACTATGATGCATATTTTGAAAAGCTTTCCTTTCAGTTTAACAAGAATTCTTTCAAATAGTTGATAGTATCCCATTTCATGTTCTAATATAAATCCTACTTTAATCACATTTTCCTCTCCGCTTGCATATATGAACCTGTGTTCGTCACTGACAAAATCTTCATTGTTTTGCCACCTCGTTTCACATACACCTTATTCATTTCCTTGCTTTATATTTTCTAACTGGCCATATTGATTTAGTCTTCTGAAATTTCATGACACGAGAATTATTCTTTAAACCTCTCTGAAGCTACAGTACTTATCAAAATTGAGAAATATTGATTCTGGATCGATTTAAGAGACCCTATCCATAATATCGATACAGTGACAAATCGATTCCAGTTATCAGAATTTGACTGTTTATAAATTTCAAATGTTAAGCTGTGTCATTGATATCTGCGTAGGAGTATGGAGGTTTTTCATTTTTCAAAAAAAATTGTTTAAATAAAGAAAAACCGGACATATTTTTATGTTTTACTTTAGGAAAACATTTTAAACAAGCAATAGCAATTCCTTGGTGGAATAGAATTTTGTTTTTACAAAAAAGCTTTTTTGTCGTTAATGAACAAACATATACGTTTTAGGTTAAATAACAAATGGGTACATTTTTTTAAAGATGCAACTATTTTCATGTGAAACTTTTTTCATTTTCTTTACATTTTTTATAAAACAGATTCCTCTTAATTAAAGAACAGATGAATACATAGCTTTTTAATTAACGAACACAAAAAATGACATAAATTAACAAAGGTAAAAAAAAAAACATGCAGATATCAATGAGATTTTCAAGGCACAGTAATTGTAAACAAACAGCTAGGTTCCGATAACTCTGAAAAAGTTAGGAGTCGATTTGGCACTTTATCGATATCATGAACAAGATCCCCATTTCTAAAATGGTTAAAAAAAATAATATTTTGATTATGACAAATCAGGAAGATCTAATGAATGTTAATCTACAAAAATTTTATCAAAAAAAAAATTATCTACTTTTTACGAATGGATCAGTCTTTTTAAATACAGTTCGACCTCTTTAATTTGGCACTCTTGGAACGAAGCTTTTGTCGGACCAGAGGAAATTCTGAATGTCAAAAATTACTCCTAAAAATACCTACATAATCATAGTCTTGCCAGATCATTCCACACACACACACAGATATATATATATATATATATATATATATATATATATATATATATATATATATATATATATATATATAGGGTGTCCTCCCAAAGAAAATTGACATCATTCTGTAGTTTAATTACCTGGTCAGTTTTCACTCAAATGATATCAAATTTTAACAAAATGTATAACAACTAAGTTGACTGTGGGGACTTATCTCAAAAAGAATCTACCAGCAAGATGGATCAGGTCTGCCAGTGATAATAACAATGTGCTGTTGAAATGGCCACCACGTTCACCTGACTTGACACCTTGTGATTTTTCTATGGGGCTATGTCAAAGGACAGATCTATGAACCCCACACTTCCTAGAAACCGAGAGAAACTTAAACAGAGAATTCCAGAAGCGCTGGAGGAGAATGTTACGCAAGACATGCTACAGCGTGTTTAACAGGAGCTGGACTACAGATTTGACGTGTACGTGTTACAGGTGATGCCCATGTTGAACATTTGTGAAGCTTTGTGAAATCGATTATAAAATCTACACTCATTTGAATATCTTATTCAAATTTTGATAAATATATCTTTTATTGTTCAACATGAAGTCTGTTTAATTTTTCTTGCTTGGGACATGGAGTTACTCAGATATTCACATTTAAAATGATGTCAGTTTTGGTGGGCACATCTTGTATATTGCTGTGTTTTCAAAGGTAGGACAAAACGTAAAACAATCGTTAATGCTTACATTTTTGATAGTTTCATGCAATACAAAGGCTACAAACAAAAAGTATGTAATTCTTACTACTCTGAATAGGTAAATATGCAACTATATATAAAAAATGAGCAAGACCATATCACTAAAACACTCTGCTGCTGTCGGCTGCTGCAGAAAGTTGTAAACACTGTGTGACACTGTCATCTTAGCCACTCTAAAAAGTAATGGCGACTGATTAAAAAGTACCGGACCATGAGAGTGGACAGACTACGGCGTACCGGATTAAAGAGATCAGACTGTAGTGCCTTCTTTTCTTAAGGCTGCTTCTTATTTATACTTTTTTACTATTCACCCCTATGTTTATACGTGGGTACGTCTTCTGTGTAGTGAGCGGTGGGTGCTGGGTGGATCGAAACAACATGGATGACGACCATATATTTATACAGAAAGACTTATATTGATGCCCTTTCATAGTACACAAAAGCATTTAATAAGGTATGACACAAAAATATAGAAAAGCAAAACGCGAAAATGCGGAAAAAAGAAAAGCTGAGTAACCATAAAAAATAGGAAGAAGCGTAAGACAACAATGGTCGCTGGATTTATTCAACTTATACAGCGAAACAATCCTAACAAAAATATGAATCCTACCAGGATTTATTGCTGGCGGATACGAACTTAACACCATAAGAAACAGCAATGAGCACAAAAGCAGAATGAGAAGGGAAACCGCAATAGACCCTAGAGAAGTTTGTAAAGGAAAGCGAGAAAAAGGAAGAAGTTAACTTTCAGTAGAAATTAGGGTCGTTAGCAAAAGGGGCATCCAACTTGTGAGCTAGGAACTGGGGACGTCAATATTATGCAGATACAAAAATTTAAATGTCTAGAGAGCGTCGTAATAGTTGAAGGAAAATGTGACACTGAAACCGAAAGCGAATGGAAATAGCAGTAGAAGCTTTCTAGAAACTAAACAAAGTATTAAGAAACAAGAAAATTTCGTTACAAATAACGAAAAGGCTAAACTACTATGTAATATCAATCATCTTATATGAAAGTAAATGCAAAACAATTTCTTTTCAGATGAATTAAAGACTGTGGAAGGAAGTGAAAGTTCTAAAGAAAATGGAAAATGAAATCAGAAAAAGACAGACATTTCTCGAGCACATTATAAGAAAAATAAGAAATTATAACAGATTATGAGAAAATATACAGCTTGTCTCCCTTATTCTATGTTATATGATCTTCGAGTCCCTTTCTGTGTTCTATGTATTCTTTGAGTCATTACCTTTATTTTATATACTTTTATTTTATATACTTTTCCAGTTCCTTAATTTGTCACATATACTCTCCGAGTCCATTACTCTTCAAGTCCCATCTTCTAACATATACGCCTCGAGTGTTTTCCTCAGCCATGTACTCTAAACTCCCTCTCTCTGTCATATATTCATTGATTGCTTTCCTCTGTCATGTACTCTAAAGTCTCTCTCTATATATCTCTCTCTCTAAGTCATATAATGAATTGATTCCTTTCCTCTGTCATGTACTCTAAACTCCCTCTCTCTGTCATATATCCATTGACACCTTTTCCCTGTCATATACTTTAAACTTCCTCTCTTTGTCATATATTCATTGATTCCTTTCCTCTGTCATGTACTCTAAACTTCCTCTCTCTGTCATATATCCATTGACACCTTTTCCCTGTCATATACTTTAAACTCCCTCTCTCTCTCATATATCCATTGATTCCTTTCCTCTGTCATGTACTCTAAACTCCCTCTCTCTACCATATATCCATTGATTTCTTTCCTCTGTCTTGTTCTCTAAAGTTTCTCTCTCTATCATGCATCTATAGATTCCTTTCTTGTCATGTACTCTAAAGACCCTCTCTCTGTCACATCCATTCATTCCTTTCTTTTGCCATGTACTCTAAAGACCCTCTCTATGTCATGCATCCATTGATTCCTTTCTCTGTTATTTACTCTACCAGTTCCTTCCCCTCTCTCTTTTTCTCATGTACTCTCCGAGATTTTTGCTTTTTCTCTTGTGTACTCTTCCAGTCCCTTTTCTGCCATGCTCTTTCTGAGTCCCTTCTCCTGTCATATACTCTTCGAATCTCTCCTCACTTATGTACTCTTCTAGGTCTTTCTTCTATCCGGTAAACTTCCAATCCCTTTCTGTGTCTTATGTATCCTTAGAATCCCTACCTCTGTTTTACGTACTCTACGAGTTCTTTTATCTCTCTCATGTACTCTTCAAATCGCTTCTTCTGCCATGTCTATCGTCCGTTTAATACTCCTCCGCAATTTTCTGACAGGAGTAGAGGCTTATTCCTTGTTTAGGATTGTGCTTCCGATTTTTCTAATCTTTTCATTCTCTTTTGCGACGTCGTAACATAATTGGCTTACTTAAGGTGAATCGATGAAAAAATTTTCTAGTTTTCGAGTCATTTCCTCTCTATTATACGCTCTCCAAGTCCCTTCATCAGCCATGTGCACTTGAGAATCTCTCACTCTGCTATGTAATCTCCGAGTCACTTACTCTGTCAAGTAGTCTTCGAGTCCCTTCCCCTGCCATGTACACTTGAATCTCTTTCTCTGTCATATAGTCCCCATGTCGTTTCCCTGCCATGTACACTTCGAGTCACTTTTTCTGTCATATACACCTCATATCCCTTCCCCCGACATTTACATTTCGAGTCCCAGTCTCTGTCATATATTCCCTATATGGCTTCCCCTGCCATGTACACTTCGTCCTTTCCTCTGTCATATACTCCCCATGTCCCATCAACTGCCATGTATACGTTGAGTCCTTTCTCTATCATATACTCCCCAAGACCATTCCTCTGCCAAGTACACTTCGAGTCTTCCACTGTCATACACTCTTTCAGACCCTTCCTCTTCCATGTACACTCCAAGTGCCTTTCTCTGTCATGTACTGCCCAAGTACCTTCCTCCGTCATGTACACTTTCAGTCCCTGCCATGTGCACTCCAAGTGCCATTCTCTGTCATGTTCACTTTTAGTCCCTTCCACTGTCATGTACTGCCCAACTGCCTTTCTCTGTCATGTACTCTTTCAGTCCTTTCTTCAGCCATGTACTCTTTCAGTCCCTGCTATGTACACTCCAAGTGCTTTCCTCTATCATGTACTTCCCAAATGCCTTCTTCTGCCATGTACTCTTTTAGTCCCCTACTCTGCTGTGTACTGCCTAAGTGCCTTCCTTCGTCAAGTAATTTTTCTGTCCCTTCCTCTGTCATGTACTCTTACAGTCCCTGCCCTGTACACTCCAAGTGCCTTACCCTATCATGTACAGCTCAAATGCCTTCTTCTGTCATGTACTCTTTTAGTCCCTTACTCTGCTGTGTATTGCCCAAGTGCCTTCCTCCGTCAAGTAATCTTTCTGTCCCTTCCTCTGTCATGTACTCTTTCAGTCCCTGCCCTGTACACTCCAAGTGCCTTACTCTGTCATGTACACTTCAAGTTCCTTCCTTTCTCATATACTCTTTCAGTCCGTGCCATGTACACTTCAAGTGCCTTCCTCTGTCATGTACTCTTTCAGTCCCTGCCCTGTACACTCCAAGTGCCTTGCTCTGTCATGTACACTCCAAGTTCCTTCGTCTATCTACTCTTTCAGTCCCTGCCCTGTACACTCCAAGTGTCTTACTCTGTCATGTACACTCCAAGTTCCTTCGTCTATCATCTACTCTTTCAGTCCCTGCCATGTACACTCCACGTGCCTTCCTCTGTCTTGTACAGCTCAAATACCTTCTTCTGTCATGTACTCTTTTAGTCCCTTACTCTGCTGTGTACTGCCCAAGTGCCTTCCCCCATCAAGTAATCTTTCTGTCTCTTCCTCTGTCATGTATTCTTTCAGTCCCTGTCCTGTACACTCCAAGTGTCATGTACTGCCCAAGTGTCTTCCTTTGTTATGTACTCTTTCAGTCTCTACCATGTACACTCCAAGTTCCTTCCTCTATCATGTCCACTTTTAGTCCCTTCCACTGTCATGTACAGCCCAACTGCCTTTCTCTGTCATGTACTCTTTCAGTCCTTTCTTCTGCAATGTACTCTTTCAGTTCCTGCCATGTACACTCCAAGTGCCTTCCTCTGTCATGTACTCTTTCAGTCCCTGCCCTGTACATTTCAAGTTCCTTTCTCTGTCATGAACTCTTTCAGTTCCTTCCTCTGCCATGTACAGTCTAAGTGCCTTGTACTTTTCCAGTGCCTTCATCGTGGAGTCAACGCAGTCCTCGATTCGGACTAGTTCTCTTCCACCTTATTTTTTTCTTTTTCTCTCAACAAAACAGCCTGTCGATATTGTCTTTGAAGACGAAGGCTTCATGCATTTATCATCATCAGAATCATTATTAGTAGTAGTAATAGTAGTATAAGTAGTATTATCCTTTTTCCTCCTTCATCTCATTGTCTTCTCCTCTCTTTACTGTACTCCTCTTTCTTCCTTTTCTCTCTTCCACACATTGGCTTATCCTTCCCTTTTATTTTAATCATATCTCTTTTCTCTCCTCTCCTCTCTTTCCTTCATCTCTGGCTCTACGGATAACAAACCTCCTCTCTTCTCCTTCCTCCCCCCTCTTGCTATAACTTATTGTTTACTTGTCACATTGCCTTCCGTTCGAAACAAAAGAAAAACGTGCATAGGTGGCGCATAAACATTGAATGTTATATATTTTCTGTTTACCCAAAAAATCCTGCGTGTATTTTCCGCGACTTTACATCTCTTTTCACCCAGCCCCTGCATTTTCGCTCCCTACCACTAACCCTTGCCTACCACTCATTACCCGTAAGGCCCCCTGTCTATCTACCTATTCATAACGTCTCTTTACATTTTCCTTTTGACTCACGCTATTTCGTGACGATGACCTGTCCAGGTGTAGAGGACCAACAGCGACAAATAAAGTCTTTTCTGTATCGGACTGTGGACACGGAGTTTTTTTTCCCACGACCCGGCCTGAATTGAAACTGGTCAAAATTTCCTTTGAAGAATGGTGTGTGCCCAGCGGTCGTATGAAACAAGGGAAGGAAGAACTGAGACGTGAAAAAGAGCAGGAAAGCAAAAAGAAGAAGGAAGTTTTGGGTTTTTTTTCTTTATTCTTACAGGTAGAGCGGAAAGAAGATGAAGTGGACGGAAGAGAGTGTTTAAAGAAAAAATAAATAGAAAAGGTGAAAAACTGAAGACAGAAGGAAATGGTGGTAAAAACAGACCTGCTGTGGGTAATTTAATAAAAGACGAGTTGTAAAACGAACAGAGAAACGGCCTACGAGAGTATCAAAAAGGAATAAAAAATAATAATATTTGGGAACAATATTTAATCAGATACTGCCTGCCTAGATGGGATTAACCGATCTGAATATATTTCTAATTGGGCCCTGCCTACAAGGTTATGCGCTGCTTTTATCAAAACCTCTCACCATATCGCGCCCATTTGGCTGTGAGGCATGTGCATGGTATACACTTACCACACTGGATGTCCTGATGAGTATATTGGACTTCGTATATTTATATTCCAGTGTTACTTTATTGGCATGCTGCTCTCTCACGCAATGACAACTACAACGACAATAATAATAATAATAATAATAATAATAATAATAATAATAATAATAATAATCTGCAGATTGTAATGTATCAAAATACAAGGATCTTGAATTGGAAATCTCTAAAATGTGGCACATGAGGACGTCAATAATTCCAGTTGTAGTTGGATCCCTCGGGTTGATTGTCAAAGGTTCCGATAGACTCAATGAAGACATTCCTTGTAGCCCATGCCTTAAAGAAAAACAAAAAATTGTACTCACAAGTACAGCCCACACATTTTGAAGGGCTTTATCTATGCAAAATGTGTATGGTCATAGATTTTTTTCTGAAGAAATGCTCAGTGAAAATATTGTTAAGACATTTGTTACCTTAGATCTCTGGTTGGGACCGGGAGGGAAATGTGCATACAACAGAAATCAAAGGAAATAATAATAATAATAATAATAATAATAATAATAATAAAGCCCTAAAATATATGAATTGCAAAAAAATAAAAAACGCGGCTACTTCTCACATCTTACAGGAATGTCTCTTCATAGAGGGATCAAAATTGCATTTTGCTCTTTGACTGCATGTTACTTCATCTGTTTGCCTTTTCTGATGAAAAAAATTGTTGTCTCTTGAAGTTTTTGTTTGAGATTTGGGGTCAACTCGTACTGCACATAGCCAAAGGCAAAAAAAAACAGCAACAAAAATAATAGATCATCGAATTCAAGTCAGAAATCGGCTTCACTGTAAAGAACAGTAGAAGAAATTTCGTTGTTCAATCTGGTCAAAGAAAGTAAAAATATAAACCCAATAGTTTTCCCGATTCACAACCATACGAGTCTTTTGCAAAAGTTATTTGGGTTCGTTCCCTGCGTGCAGGTAACGACTGTCACATTTTTCCAATAGCGTTGTAGTTCCCCTGAAAGGTTGAAATCAATTTCATTCTTATTTACTCGGTAGACTAGCACAACAGTGAAATCCACTATTTTCACGAAGATTATTTTCACGAAGATTATTTTCTTTTTCCTTACAAGTAAAATGATACTGTCTTGTAGCCGAGATTAGATGACCCAGTTGACTCTCAAAAACACAAAAGAATTTGGGCTTCATTCTCTTGGATAAATTCTGGATTATTATTATTAGTAGTAGTAGTAGTAGTAGTAGTAGTAGTAGTAGAAGTAGTATGAAAAGAATCCAAGAGGTACAGAAATATTTAGTAGTATTAGTAGTATTATTAGCAGTATCTATATTCTTGAGCTAATGGTTGAATTTGAAGATCAAGTTTACTCAAATCTACAAAATTTCATTCATTATTCGATCTGGGCGTTGTCATATGGATGTTTTACATTCTTTGAACATCTTTGCAACGAACTTCCTGACTGATCCTTGTGAGGCCAATAAGGATGGATTCAACGCTCAGTTTTTTTTCAATTTTCTAGCGAAGGTGAGATATTTTTCAAGCTTGTCCATCTCTTTCAGTTTTTTTTTTGTTTTTTATTGTTTTGTATTTGTAATCAGGCCATGAAAAATTGTACTCCACTTTAGAAGAAACTAGAAATGTAATCTATTTGGATTATATCGACCATTTCTGAGAATCCCACGGACAGGGTGAGTAAGCAACGAATGAAGTCTTAAGGAAAATAGAAAAAAACACCTATAATCAGAATGAGAAAGAGAAAAGCTCAAATTTCACACACACACACACAATTAAGAACTTAAATAGGAACTTAAAATATTTAAATTTATAAATATTTAAATTTATTTTAATTTAAAATACGAACTTAACTGATAAATTGACACTTCGCTAAATATTATAAAATATATTTTTTCTCCTAGTTTTATTTCTGAATAATTATGTGATTATCATAATATTGATGTTCGGTTAAATTTAGAATTTGATATTTTTAATTTTAAATTTAACTGTGAAATCGAAACTTTATTTTTTATATAGATTTCTAATCTAATCTTAACTTTAATGCACTTATAAATCGTACTTAGGGTTTATTGTCACGTTATTTTGAATTACCATATACTCATATTCTGATAGGTCACCATAGGTTAGGTATTAGGTTGGTGCAAAAATAATGACGTAATAATGACGTTTTTGACGTTAAAAATATGTCAAAAAAACGACATTATTACGTCAATCATCATGTTCGAACATGACCCTTTTAATTTCAGTGATGCCTTTCGTGGCCATGTCGGTTAACTCTCATTGGTTGGAAAATAGTTTCCCCAATATAAGGGGCCTTATGTTTCAATTCACTTGAAAGTCCCATTTTGTATACACGCACACATACACACACACGCACGCGTGCTCAATGTAAATTTATAGAGCATAAATATTATAAATTAACTGATTTAAAATATGGTTTCTTCGCTACACAAGAATTACCATGTTTTAAAATTAAATGTTTTTATAATTAAATTTGAAGTTTGAGCTTCGGTTTTTGAAACATGGTAATTCCTGTGTAGCGAAGGAACCATATTTTAAATCAGTTAATTTATAATATATATATGTATGTATGTATGTGTATATGTGTGTATGTGTGCGTGTTTGTATGTGGGTGTGTGTGAGTGAGAGAGAGAGAGAGAGAGAGAGACAAAATATTTGAACGGAAAAATCAAAGTAATTTATTAAAGCGAAATTATATTGAAAGTACACTAATTTCGGAATCTTCATATTACGTTCCCATTCCTGACAAAACTAATGGCGGATATGTAAAAACAAAAGCGGTAGAAAAGTGAATGGGGTCGTTAAGGTCATGCGTCTCAAGGGAGCGGTTGCCAAAAATAAATGTCATTATATCTTTAGCATTTTCAATATAAAATTTCAGTATATTCATCATCCACTATATATATATATATATATATATATATATATATATATATATATATATATATATATAAGAAGAAATATTCTCTTAAGATGTGCTATATTTATAGGATAAAGTGCTCAATATCAGAGATAGAGCGTGTGAAAATATAAAAGTGAGCATTGAAGTGAACAGGCTGTTTTTCATGCTAGACGCAATCGTCAGATGGCCTGACGATTGCGTCTAGCATGAAAAAGCCTGTTGCTTGTAAGTGTTGACTTCAATATTCACTTTATATATATATATATATATATATATATATATATATATATATATATATATATATATATATACTAGGCCGAATTACCTACGCCTTGCCGCGTGTCACACATACATGTTTTTTGTAAGAAAATGAGGATTGAATCATTATTATAATTTGTGGAGAAAAATTTCAATATTACTCAATGATCTTGGCGATATGACCTCCATCTTCTGCCTTTCTCCTTCTATATTTTGAATAGGAGTCATTCCATTGTTCAAATTTAAATTTAATTTAAATTAAAGTTTTAAAATATTCAGTGGAGGTTTGTACAAAAACATCTTGATCTGATCCCTTTGATATGTATTTGATGCAATACTTGATTGAACGAACTGATGAACACTGATATAACACTTGAATTGTCGCAAAAATATGTATTGTAAGGCACTACCCACTTATTGATGATTTCTTGCTCAACTTGACGTCCATATTGACACATTTAGATCTTGCCGATATGACCTCCATCTTCTGGCTTTCTCCTTCCTGATCTTATGTGGTGAAACCTAAGTAGATAGTACCTGGCTCATTAGGATTTATTATATATATATATATATATATATATATATATATATATATATATATATATATAAGGGTGTATGTGGGTGTGTGCGTAATTTCTATATATATTCTATATGTGAAGTACTTATTTGTTTGATGATCGCAAAAGCTTGAAACCCAGGGTTACGAATTCATATCCACACAGCTGAGTATATATATATAAAGGGAGAGAGGGAGGGATGGGGGAGAGGTGGAAGGAGATACAAAACAAACTCCATCATTAAGACCTTCTTGGGATGAAGCGTGTAACATGGGAGTTTTTATTCTTTATTCAACATTCAATTACACGCTATTGATCTGATATATATATATATATATATATATATATATATATATATATATATATATATGGCTCAGGTCTGTTTGATATGTATGTTAACCTACGTCATACAAGCGTAGGTGGTTTCATGCCTGTGTGCGAATGTGCTAGTTATCTTTCCCCACCCCCACCAACCATGTATACCTGTGCATACGTGTCGGTATTTAGCTATAAACACACGCAGATTTGTGTACGACTAAAAATATTTTAAAATCCAAAATAATGGGCCGCATGTGAAGAAATGGTGAGAAAACATTTAAACAACGGGCATCTAGTCAAGCAAACACTTAATTCCCCTCCTGCCGGGATCTTGATGGGCCTTCCGAAGCTAATATCGTGTTCAGCCATTTCTTCCCCACTCTATGAAACACTGGAAATATTGGTATTGTGTATTGGTCCTGACTACCGTGTCCAGGCTAAGTTTGGATAAGCCAACCGGACTGTGTTGAGTGGCTTTCCTCTAAGGATTTTTTCCCCTCGGGTGTGTTAAGCGATCGGTCAAACGTGTGTTGAGACAACAAAAATGTCTTTTATATGACGTTTATCACCTCGTCTGTCAACCCGGAAGGCAAACAAACCAACCCTTATGTCCTCCTTGTGTCTTTTCTTTCTTTTGACTCCTTTTTCCTGCGACGATTTAATATTGTTGGCCTGCTCTGTGGGTTCACGTATATTACATTTATATGACACGTTAATGTTTTAAAAGATCCTTGACTGGACATTAGAAGAAATAAACGCTTCGTTAGAACCATTCTTACGCCTACTCAGTAAAAATAAACAATATTTAAAAATGTCGATGATTACTTTCTACATAAGTGCCTTGTACTAGTGTTCAAATTATTGTACTCGATAAGTATTTTAAAATATATGTATAAGGCTGTTCGGAAAGTAACTATGTATATCACCGCAATAAATGAAGTTAACCAACCGAGGCAGAAGCCATGTTGAATGGTAGAAAACTGCATCCATAATTACTTTATCGTCTCTTCTATTAGGGTGTTTGGAAAATAATTACGGATTCCACTGCGATGAATTATGAGCCAATCAATCAATGCATAAAAAAATTCTGAATCAGAGGAAACTGTCTATGGACTTAGTTTATATCTGAAAGTCGGCCGTATATAATCCTTTTCAATGTTTAATTGGGCAGGATTGTAAAGAGTGAATTTGGATCACTCACGAGCCTTAGCTTCAGACTTGAGGTCACAGAGATGCAGTTCAATAGAATAATGGCGAGAATACAATGGACGTAGCATGTGAACAACAAGGAAGTTTTCACGAAAATGGAAACAAAAAGAACACTTGCACTTAAAGTCAGAGACAGTTAAAATTTCTAGTACACGTAATGAAGAAAGAGCTCTTGGAAAATTTAACACTTACGAGACATGATATGCGGGGGGGGGGCATTAAGTAATTTCCCTAACGAGCTTGTTTAAATGGATCCTAGTACAGGGAGTGATAGTAAATATACAAACATTGCTAAAAGCTACGAAGAATAGGAAGTTATGGAGACTCATTATCACCTACCCCTTGAAGGGAGACGGCACATAGAAGTAGATTATAGAGTTTGGAAAGTAATTACGTATTTCACTGCTATGCATTGAGTCAACCAACTAATGTTGAATGGTAGAGAAAAAAAAGTGAAATTAGTTTCTCATTACCTCTAGCCGGCAATGCGTCAGAGTTTAACTGAGAAAAATTGAGAAAAGAGAATTTGGTTTCCGCATAAAAACCGAAAATGCTTTTATTTTTTTTAAGCAGTTATGTCAAACTTTCATTTTTGCATTCACTTACACGCATATGCCACTGGGGAAAGTATGAATCCATCTCCTCTCCCCTCAGCTATGGGTTAAATAGTAGAACTTGTATCTGAAAAAATGAATTATACTTTAAATCCAAAATGTGTTTCGGCTTTAAACAAGCCACAAAGAGTTGATAAGCCGTAAAAAATAAGCAAATCAATCAAAGATAGCTAACCATTACACCTCGTCAAAGTGCCCAATTGATGAAGTTATAAACCGGTATAGTTTTCCGGCATGAAATAGAGAAATCCTTTCATGTTAAAGTCGCTTTTCTCAAATGGGATTTTATGCGCCAATCGAAATGTTGGTTTTGTACTGCGGAATTTATTACGGTTTTAGAATAGAAGAAAAAAGTTCAGAAGAAAAACTGACGCCAATAAATAATGAAAGTTTCTCTCATACTTTTGTTGTTTTCTGATAAAAACGGTCAAATTAAAAAGTATTGTCACTAATTTTTCACTTATATTTACGAAGTTTAGTTGAAGTCGGACACAAAGTTATTGGAACAGGAAAGCGGAACTGGAGTGGCTGTCTACAGGCCTTGAAAATCAGCACAAAAAAAGGTTGGAATTGGCCAGACCCAAGTTATTGATTATTGGCATCAGTAAGGAAAATGCAAACACCTTATCGATTATCACAGCTTGCATATCTCTCTCTCTCTCTTTCTCCCATACACACATACACACACACACACACACTATACATACATATATATATATATATATTAATATTTTATATTACTAGGATCCACTTGGATTATATATCAATGGATTTATTACCTTTAATATATATATATATATATATATATATATTAATATATATTTGTATAGTGTGTGTGTGTGTGTGCGCGCGCGCGTGTGTGTGTAAGGGTTGATTGATAAGTAAGGTCTCCAATCCTATAAAACAAGTTTTATGTCAAATAGATTAATGAAACTGGCATCAAAATGAAGTCAATTCATTTCTCTTCAAAATTACGATAGCTGATAAATGAGATCTCCAATATTATAAAATATGTTCAAAACCAAAAATAATAATAAGCCTCTTTCCTCCTACTCTCTTTCTTTCTATCTTTCATCCCCTTTTCAATATCTCTCTCTATCTTTCTTTTTGTCTCTTTTTATACTTTTTCCCTCCATTTTTTCTCTCTCCTCACTTTTCTGCTCTTTACTTCTCTACCCAACAGGTTATTTCGTTTCTAATGCATTTTTCTTCTCTTTTTTCCCTGTCCCATTTCTCTCTCCTTTTGTTTTTTCTCCTTCTTCCAATAGTTGTTTAATTTCCTGGATGGCACTGGTCATTCCTGTTGACCCAAAAGAAAATGCCAGCCACTCGAAGAACTCTCTTCTTGACCGTCAACAAAAGCCATGCGCCTTCAATAATTTCCTCTTCTCAAAGCTCAACAAGTGATATTCCATCTAACTTTATTTCTTAAAACCTCTCTTCTTTGTCCCCGCCCTCAATATAACTCCAGTGTTTGCTCTAAAACAACCCGGCTTTTATTTCATTCTTTTTATTTTATTTTTTTTATTATTTTTCTAGACGTATGCGTGCGTACCAAGATGTGTACAAAGAAACCTCAGTCAAGTCCATAGCCTCGAGCATTTTGGCTGATTATGTTCAACGGAAAACGGCTTAACGGAAAGCCAACTCAACGTATGTCAGATTAGAAACCAAATTAACCAGAATAAAGAAAAGTTTCCCACGTTAAATAAAGTCGTGTTGTTAATTTTTTTTTTTTTTTTTTTTTTTGTTATTAAAACGTCGTGTATTCATTTCCACATGTACCCTTCCCCTAATCCATAAACTAACCAGGCTAAGAAGACCTTCGTTATTTGCTGCAATTTAACGACACCGGTACGATTCTGATTATTACTGCTTACGCTGATTATCTATTGTCGCACAGAATCATGGGAAGTCTGTCATCATTGTTAGCTTTCTCAGACTGTGTGCATGCCTATAGTGATCGTTCTCAGTAGATCACGAGTTTGGATTTCACTTAATTTAACTGAGATAACTTTACGACAGTAGAGTGAATCAATTAATAATTCTCGTTGAGAAGTCGACCTCACCTCAGTAATCATTTCTAAGCACTATCTTATTTGGCCGCCTAAATAGTAAATATGCGTTTGGTACTTGTTGAAAAATACATAAAAAAATATACTATTTAAAAATTTGTTTCTGTTATTCATTAATTTTACAATATCTTGCTTTCATTTTGAGGCTGTAGCTTCCTTATTTGAAATCTTTTGCAATGTCGGCAATTTCCAGACGAAAAATGTTGGCTTGCATAATAAAATATGTCATAGGATAACGCGACCACTGAACAGAAATTATTCGATGCTTCAGAAGAAATTTACATCAGAAAACTTCGTCAGTAAAATGGTGACCTTTCTTTTTCTGTTTGAAAGCAATTAACAAAATAAACAATATCCCGCTAAAGTGTCTGCTTTTAACATCGCTTTCATACGTTATATATATATATATATATATATATATATGTGTGTGTGTGTGTGTGTGTGTGTGTGTAAGTATTGAACAATACCGACAAATATTGTCTGTCTGTCTGTCTAGTTATCGAAATATAAACCGAAAGATATGAATAGATAGACGGATATATATGAACAGACTAAGATGTACATCGTGTACAAAACCCAAGAACTTTTTGAGCCATAAGGTTACAGAGTAAAATTAGGAAGCAGAGTTGATGGGGATATGAGCGAAAGATAACGGCTGACCGTAGACTTGAACAGATTAAGATTGTAGTGATCGAGGAAGCATCCTCTTGGGAGTCAGTTCTACAAAGTAACAGTTCGTGGGAAGAACTAACCATTTTTCCAGCTATGGATCGTGTGTACAAGTTCCACTTGATGTCTGGTTTGAGTTTAAGTGGCAACAGGCGCTCTAGGCACGGGCCTGCCCAACAGGACACCTGTTCACCGCAATAGGTGAAACTTCGGGGCCCTCTCGTCGTTGATGGAACGTCACTAGTTTGATTTTCAAGGCATTGAATGTGACTAGCAAATTTTTTACCCACTTAGCTGGCTTAGAGGAGAGATTAACTGCCAATGTCTAGTCATCAAGAGTTTTGGAGGTGCACCCATATACTGTCGGATTATCAGCATATATATTCGGAATATAATCTTAGGGAGATCATTTATTTAAAATAGAAAAAGTTGGGCCGAGAAGCGAGCCATTGGAGACACCTGCGTTGATCGCTTGAGTCTAGGAGGATTGGTCGTTAATAACTATCTTCAGGGACCTATCAGTTAGGAATGATTTAATAATTAAGACACTTTCAGTGAGTCCATAACTCTCTAGCTTGTGCAATAACCTTGTATGTCACACCTTGAAATATTAGAGCATAATAAAGATTTGGAATGTATTAAATGAAAACGTCTTTAGATCCGACATGATTTATAGCGACTCGACCAAAAAGGGCGTCGCTGAGCAAGGCCGAATAGTGCCTTATAAACCTTCCCAAGTTCATATCTGCTCAGTTTCGAAATCGAACCTAAATAAATCCGTTTCTAAAGAAGTAATGGATTTTTTTATTAAGCAGATTCTTTATTTTTAGTGGATACTCATATCTGAGTAGATGCACTGTTTATTTTTAAAACAGTTTATTCATTTATTTATTTTCGTCTACCTCTAATATTAGAGGTTATGGTTGGTTTCAAACTCTATAGGTTATTTAATGCCGGTATCTAAATATTTTGAACACAGTTTTATGCTTTGGTTTGGTTTGGTTTATTTTGTCTTACGGCATATCAACACCTCAATGGGTTCACTATTTACATTATTCGGACTATTGTCCTCATCTTTGTCGCCATATTTATTACAACATTCCAACCACCTGAAGAAGGCCAGAGCGTACAACAGTCGAAAAGTTGTAATAAATATGGCGACAAAGATGAGGACAATAGTCCGAATAATTTAAATAGTGTACATAATACATCATCTCAGAAATATATATGTATTAATATTTTCTTTTTTCTTCAAAAACCTATTGCTGGTATTTTTACTATAAAAATCTATTTTATAGTTTCATAGTGTTTTGACCCTAGTTTAGGGTTAACTATTTGCCCATAGCCGGGATCCTAACAAGTGCTACCACCCCGAGTCAGGGTGCACGTGAAAACAACAGCAATTAAGAGGTTGTTCCATGTTCCTCAAAAACTCCTGATCAGACGCCTTGCTGCCGGATGTAGTTTATCGTCGTACTTAAGACGCTGAATATTCGAGAAATCTTATTAAAGAAAAAGTATGGTTACGAAACTCAGCTCATGGAATCTGGAAAGGATTATGCTTATAAGGCTTTATTCGGTCATGCTAGATTGGCGACGCCCTTCGTGGCCGAGTCGGTCTTAAGCAATGTATTGGTTGTGTAAATGTTTCCGGCGGTTTTTATTCTAATTTTTTTTTTTTTTACTCTGTATACAGTCTTTAGTTTTCCAAAGGTCTCGTGTAAGTAACAAGAGGAATGAACGCCATCTCTGTAACCACTAGAGCACAACCAAATATTTTACCCGAGTCAAACACTTAAGGCCAACTTCCTGGGATTTGTTGAAATTTGTCTTTCATGATTTGTTTCTCATGTACATGACACAAAATGATAGATTATAAATAGTAAGCTTCTATTTCGACGCCAATTTCAACAAAGAGAATTAACTGCAGAGTAACGTCGAAAGCGTAAAGGGCAGGGTAGGGCGGGTTATTTGAGAGGCAAGCACGAAAAATAAAGAGAGAGAGAGAGAGAAAAAAAAAAAAAAGAAAGAAAGAAAAATATTTCCGTTGATTACAGAACCTGGAATCAACGACTCACGGTGAAAAGAAAAGCAAAATGGCGATGAAGTAGGGGACCAAAACAGCCGGCGGGCTGAAACCTTTAAATGTCGTGTTTTTATGGGTCGATATACGAGCGAATAATAGACTCCTAGATGAATAACTTCTGATCATAAATACAGTAAAAAAAAGTGGCATAACAAAACACCTCTTTTATTCCAATGAAAAATGAAGAAAAGGATATTTATGGCTTACAATTTCTTTCCGTCACCCGACTCACTCTCTCACTCACTCTCTCTTTCTCTCACTGTCTCTCTCTTTCTCTCTCTCTATCTCTCTCTCTATGGCTTACAATTTCCTTTCGTCCCCCTCTCTCACTGTCTCTTTCTCATTCTCTCACTCTCTCTCTCTCTCTCTCTTTGGCTAACAATTTCCGTCCGTCCTCTCTCTCTCTCTTTCTTTCTCTCTCTCTCTATGGCTTACAATTTTCTTCCATCCACCTCACGCTGTATTTCTCTCCCTTTCTCTTACTCTTTCTCTCTCGCTCTGTCTTTGTGTCTTTCTCTCTGTCTTTCTTTCTCTCTGTCTCTCGGTCTCTCTCTTTCTTTCTCTCTTTCTATCTCTCTGTTTATCTCTTTCTTGTTGGGGTCTTTTTCTTTTTTTTCTATTTCAACTTTGACATTTATTCTTTCTATTTTTTTTCTTTTTTATTCACTTATCTTTTTTTTTTTTTTTTGTCTGTTTTTCTTCTTTTTTTTTATTCCTTTTGAACATTTTCCCTTACAAAATTTATTCTTAAATTTCTTATTTTCTTTCTGGCTCTCTCTTTCTCTTCTTTCTTTCTTCCTTTTTCTTTTCCTTTTTAATTACTTTCTTTCTTTGCCAACCTTCACTTTACAACTTTTTATTCTTACATTTTCTGTTTCTCTCTTAGTCTCTTTCTATTCTCTTTCTCCCTATCTTTGTAGTTTCCTTCTGTCCTTTCTTTCTTCTTACCTTTTTTTCCAAAGTTTTTCCCATATAACTTTCTTTTGCTCTTTCATTTCTTTACACTCCCTATTGCTCATCATTTTTCTGGCTTTTCCGATATTTTCATTCATTTACGCTTTCACTCTCGCTTTCTTCCTTTCTTTGTTTCTCTCTATATATATATATTTCTGTCTTTGTCTCTCTCTCTCTTTCTTCCGTTCTTTCTTTTTCAAAGTTTCTCTTTCAATTATCTTTTATACTTTCATTTAATTTCTCTCCCACTGTTTCTCAAATTTATCCTTTCTTTTCTTTCTTTCTTTCTTTTCCTTCCACCTTCCAGCCCTTCTTTCTTTTCACACGACTTTTTCTTATAACTTACTTTTACTTTCTGTTTTCTACTTTCCTTCTCATTCTGATTTCTTTTCTCCCTTTTATATACTTTTTTAATTTCGTTTTTCTTAATTTTTTTCTTTTCAAACTTTTTCCCTGAAAAGATTCTTCAATATTTCATATCTTATATTTTTCTTCTTTTTTTTTTCTTTTCATTTTCTCTTTTCTCTTTTTCCTTTCTGTCTTTTTTCTGTTCGTTTCCTCTTAGTCTTTCGTTTCGTTTCTCATTTTCCTTTCTTTCATTTTTTCTGTCCATTTCCTCTTAGTCTTTGTTATTCTTTTAGCATTTTTTCTTTCTTTTTTCTGCTCATTTCCTCTTAGACTTTCATTTTGTTTTCTCATTTTTTTTCTTTCTTTTTTCTGCTCATTTCCTCTTAGACTTTGATTTTCTTTTCTAATTTTCCTCTTTGTCTTTTTTCTACTCATTTCCTCTTAGACTTTCCTTTTCTTTTCTAATTTTCCTTTCTGTCTTTTTTCTGCTGATTTCCTCTTAGACTTTCATTTTCTTTTCTTATTTTCCTTTCTGTCTATTTTCTGCTCATTTCCTCTTAGTCTTTCATTTTCATTTCTCATTTTCCTTTCTGACTTTTTTCTGCTCATTTCCTCTAAAGTTTTCCTTCTCTTTTCTCATTTCCTCTAAAGTTTTCCTTCTCTTTTCTCATTTCCTTTCTGTCTTTTTTCTGCTCATTTCCTCTAAAACTTTTATTTACTTTTCTCATTTTCCTTGCTGTCTTTTTTCTGCTCATTTTCTCTTAGTCTTTCCTTTTCATTTCTCATTTTCCTATCTGTCTTTTTCTGCTCATTTCCTCCTAATTTTATTCTATTTTCTCATTTCATTTTCTGCCTTTTTTCTACTCATTTCCTCTTAGTCTTTCATTTTCTTTTCTCATTTTCCTATCTGTCATTTTTCTAATCATTTCCTCTAAAGTTTTCCTTCTCTTTTCTCATTTTCCTTGCTGTCTTTTTTCTGCTCATTTCCACTTAGTCTTTCCTTTTTTTCTCATTTTCTTTCTGACTTTTTTCTGCTCATTTCCTATCAGTCTTTCATTTTCTTTTCTCATTTTCCTTTCTGTCTTTTTTCTGCTCATTTCCTCTTAGTCTTTCATTTTCTTTTCTCATTTTCCTTTCTGCCTTTTTTCTGCTCATTTCCTCTTAGTCTTTCATTTTCTTTTCTCATTTTCCTTTCTGCCTTTTTTCTGCTCATTTCCTCTTAGACTTTCATTTTCTTTTCTCATTTTCCTTTCTGTCTTTTTTCTGCTCATTTCCTCTTAGTCTTTCATTTTCTTTTCTCATTTTCCTTTCTGCCTTTTTTCTGCTCATTTCCTCTTAGTCTTTCCTTTTCTTTTCTAATTTTCCTTTCTTTCTTTTTTTCTCCTCATTTCGTCTTAGTTTTTCCTTGTCTTTTCTCATTTTTCCTTTCTGTCTTTTTTCTGCTCATTTCCTCTTATTATTTCTTTTTCTTTTCTCAGTTTTCCTTTCTGTTTTTTTTCTGCTCATTTCCTCTTAGTTTTTCCTTTTCTTTTCTCATTTTTCCTTTCTGTCTTTTTTCTGCTCATTTCCTCTTAGTCTTTCATTTTCTTTTCTCATTTTCCTTTCTGCCTTTTTTCTGCTCATTTCCTCTTAGTCTTTCCTTTTCTTTTCTAATTTTCCTTTCTTTCTTTTTTTCTCCTCATTTCGTCTTAGTTTTTCCTTGTCTTTTCTCATTTCACTTTCTGCCTTTTTTCTACTCATTTCCTCTTAGTCTTTCATTTTCTTTTCTCATTTTCCTTTCTGTCTTTTTTTGCTCATTTCCTATTAGTCTTTCATTTTCTTTTCTGACATTCTTTTCTTTCTTTTTTTCTCCTCATTTCATCTTAGACTTTCCTTTTCTTTTCTCATTTTCCTTTTTTTCTTTTTTTCTGCTCATTTCCTCTTAGTCTTTTTTTTTCTTTTCTTATTTTCCTTTCTGTCTTTTTCTGCTCATTTACTCTTATTTTTTCCTTTTCTTTTCTCATTTTCCTTTCTTTCTTTTATTTCTGCTCATTTCCTCTTATTCTTTCCTTTTCTTTACTCATTTTTCCTTACCGTCCTTTTTCTGCTCATTTCCTCTTAGACTTTCATTTTCATTTCTCATTTTCCTATATGTCTTTTTCTGCTAATTTCCTCCTAATTTTATTCTATTTTCTCATTTCATTTTCTGCCTTTTTTCTACTCATTTCCTCTCAGACTTTCATTTTCTTTTCTAATTTTCCTATCTGTCTTTTTTCTGCTCATTTCCTCTTAATTTTATACTCTTTTCTCATTTCACTTTCTGCCTTTTTTCTACTCATTTCCTCTTAGACTTTCATTTTCTTTTCTCATTTTCCTTTCTGTCTTTTTTCTGCTCATTTCCTCTTAGTCTTTCATTTTCTTTTCTCATTTTCCTTTCTGCCTTTTTTCTGCTCATTTCCTCTTAGTCTTTCCTTTTCTTTTCTCATTTTCCTTTCTGTCTTTTTTCTCCTCATTTCGTCTTAGTTTTTCCTTGTCTTTTCTCATTTTTCCTTTCTGTCTTTTTTCTGCTCATTTCCTCTTATTATTTCTTTTTCTTTTCTCAGTTTTCCTTTCTGTTTTTTTTCTGCTCATTTCCTCTTAGTTTTTCCTTTTCTTTTCTCATTTTTCCTTTCTGTCTTTTTTCTGCTCATTTCCTCTTAGTCTTTCCTTTTCTTTTCTCATTTTCTTTCTGTCTTTTTTCTGCTCATTTCCTCTTAATTTTATTCTCATTTCTCATTTCACTTTCTGCCTTTTTTCTACTCATTTCCTCTTAGTCTTTCATTTTCTTTTCTCATTTTCCTTTCTGTCTTTTTTTGCTCATTTCCTATTAGTCTTTCATTTTCTTATCTCATTTTCCTTTCTGTCTTTTTTTTTTTGCTCATTTCCTCTTAGTCTTTCCTTTTTTTTCTCATTTTCTTTCTGACTTTTTTCTGCTCATTTCCTATCAGTCTTTCATTTTCTTTTCTCATTTTCCTTTCTGCCATTTTTCTGCTCATTTCCTCTTATTATTTCTTTTTCTTTTCTCAGTTTTCCTTTCTGTTTTTTTCTGCTCATTTCCTCTTAGTTTTTCCTTTTCTTTTCTCATTTTTCTTTTCTGTCTTTTTTCTGCTCATTTCGTCTTAGTCTTTCCTTTTCTTTTCTCATTTTCTTTCTGTCTTTTTTCTACTCATTTCCTCTTCGTCTTTCCTTTTCTGATATTCTTTTCTTTCTTTTTTTGTCCTACTTTCATCTTAGTCTTTCCTTTTATTTTCTCATATTCCTTTTTTCTTTTTTTCTGCTCATTTTCACTTAGTCTTTTTTTTTTTCTCATTTTCCTTTCTGTCTTTTTCTGCTCATTTCCGCTTATTCTTTCCTTTTCTTTTCTCATTTTCCTTTCTGTCTTTTTTCTGCTCATTTCCTCTTAGTCTTTCATTTTCTTTTCTCATTTTCCTTTCTGCCTTTTTTCTGCTCATTTCCTCTTAGTCTTTCATTTTCTTTTCTGACATTCTTTTCTTTCTTTTTTTCTCCTCATTTCATCTTAGACTTTCCTTTTCTTTTCTCATTTTCCTTTTTTTTCTTTTTTGCTGCTCATTTCGTCTTAGTCTTTTTTTTTCTTTTCTTATTTTCCTTTCTGTCTTTTTCTGCTCATTTACTCTTATTTTTTCCTTTTATTTTCCTTTCTTTCTTTTTTTTCTGCTCATTTCCTCTTATTCTTTCCTTTTCTTTACTCATTTTTCATTACTGTCCTTTTTCTTCTCATTTCCTCTTAGTCTTTCTTTTTCTTTTCTCATTTTCCTTTACTGTCTTTTTTCTACTCATTTCTTCTTAGTCCTTCCTTTTCTTTTCTCATTTTCCTTTCTTTCTTTCTTTTTTTCTCTTCATTTCTTTTTACTCTTTCATTCCTTTTTTGATTATGTTATTCTTTCTAATCGTTTCAAAATTTTCTTTCATTTATTTTACTACTCACAAAATCTTTTTCTTTTGATTTTTCTTCTAATTTGTCTCTTGCATTTATACATAAAATCTTTCTTTACTGCAGGTTCCAGTTAAAAATTCTGATAAATGTATATGCCAAACAAAAGTCTGTTAAATATATTATTATTATTATTATTATTATTATTATTATTATTATTATTATTATTATTATTATTATTATTATTATTATTATTATCATTATTATTATTTTTATTATTATTATTATTATTATTATCATCATCATTATTATTTGTCTATGTTATGTGTGCTTCTTTGTGTCCTGTAGAGCTGGCTGCCGATCAATAAAAATATTTATTTACTTCTTTTAAAAGTCTTGGTAAAGAAATTTATTTGTTGTGGCCTTGTTAGAGCCAGAAATAAAGACAAAAGAGAGGAATTGTGTTCAACAAATATATTAACAGAAAAACATTAATACAAACGAGAGTGTTACAGCAAGAATATTCGGTCCGACTATCAGATCTGACTGCTGGAAACTATCCTACTCTAAAAGACAGTACCTGCTCTTATTTATAACTGGGAGAGTCCATGTATATATATATATATATATATATATATATATATATATATATATATATATATATATATATATATATATATATATATATATATATAATAGTTCTTAGTTATGTTTTATTACGGTGAGGTCAATAAGGGGTGATAGTCTGTTTCATGCTTGGACTCAGTAAAGGAAACCTTATTTTAGCCGATGCGATTCATCCTCTGCCTGACTTTTTCAATGTAAGGATATTATATTTAGCAGCCAGAATTTATAAACAAAAGTAAAAATATTAGATTTTCAAAATTGTTAGAGTTAATCATTTTGTTAACTGAATATCCTAAGTAAATTACGGAAGATGCTAAGTGACATAATTTAATGTCTAATAAACGAAAGTTAGTAAATTATGTTGAATTTTTTATAGATTATTTTACATATATCTGAAATTTTCACATAATATATATATATACATATATATATATATATATATATATATATATATATATATATATATATATATATATATATATATATATATTGTGTAAATTTCAGATATATGTAAAATAATCTATAAAAAATAAATTATTTTACATATATCTGAAATTTTTAAATAATATATATATATATATATATATATATATATATATATATATTGTGCAAATTTCAGATATATGTAAAATAATCTATAAAAATCATATATATATATATGTTGTTGTCATGTTGGGGCCAGAAGTAAAGACAAAAAAAGAGGAATTGAGTTCAACAAATATATTTACAGTAAAACATTAATACAAATGAGAGTGTTACAGCAAGAATATTCGGTCCGACTATCAGAGGTGACTGCTGGAAATAACCTCCTCTAAAAGGCAGTACCTGCTTTTATTTATAGCTGGGAGAGTTCATGCGTTCATGGGGCAATTACTATAACAGTATTCAACAGCATATCAGGAAAAACTGGCGATGGATACACATCTTCCTTAAATTCAGATAAAAGTCTTCATAATAGAATATATCAAAGTGCAAATCTGGGAAACAGGGGTTAATAACGTAGGATAAAAATAATCATTTACTACTGGTAAAGTATTGTATCAAACAATGAATCAGGAAAACGGGTCATGATAATACATGCCAAAAAAATATTCATTTTCTTCAGGTAAAAATCATGGTGAAAGATTGTATCAAAGAGCAAATCAGGAAAACAGGGAATGTTAACACAAGCCTACAAATATCTTCCTTTAATTCAGGTAAAAACTTGGGAACGGAATGTATCAAAGAGAAAATCAAGAAAACAAGTGATAATGCACAGGTCACCAAATATATATATTCATTTGCTTCTGGTAAGAGACGTGGTAAAGCATTGTGTTAAAAAGCAAATCAGAAAAATACGTGATGATAACGCAGGTCAACAGAAATCTAATTTTACTTCAAGTAAAAGGATTTTATGAGAGAGAAGTTTATTTTAACAGAAGATAATAACACGTGTCAACAAAAAATATTCTTTTATTCCTGCTACGAATCTTTGTAAAGTATTGTTTCAAACAGCAAATCAGGAAAACAAGAGATGATAATACCGTTCAGCCAAAATATTAATTTATTTCAGATAAAAGACATGATCAGATATTTAAATGATATAGCTACCTATTCTCTGGGAAGAATTATAAGAAATTAAATGCAACATAATTTAATATGCTCGATACTTTAAAATAAAATCCTACATTTACTTCTGGTTTGATATTTTTTGGTAAGAAGTACTAGAACTTAAAGGTGACATAATTTGATATCCTCAATACTTTAGTAAGAAAAACCTATAACCTTTACCTATAGTTAGATATTCTTTGGAGAGAATTATTACAACTTAAATGTAACGTAATTTAATATGCTTTACTAAGACTTATAAGCTTTACATCTGGTTTCAAATAAAAGATTTGGTAAAAGAATTGTATAAAACAATAAATCAGGAAAACAGATAATAATAATAATAATAATGATAATAATAATAATATGTACAGAAAGATCAATCTCTGAACTTCTTTTACATACCCTGTCGCTTCAAAACGTTTGTGAACATGGCTCTCCACAATTTTCTGTCTTTGAAACTCTTAGTAAATGTTGTTCTTTTGTTAGCGATGAACTACAAGTGTAAATGAATTTTATACAGTTGAAGCATTACAACCATAACAAGATCATAAAGAAGGAAAAGAAGAGGTATTTACAAAGCTAAATGGTGGGGTAGAAAGATTATGCTGCGTCAGTGTTTAAAAGAGACAGCCTGCTTACCTTTAAACAGAGTGAATATAAGATATTTGTGACATATAAAAGGAACAGGATAGAGGTGAAGTGAAAGCATAAACATCTCTTTAGATGTTATGTCTCCTCAGAACTTAAGTTGTTATGGCTCTCCACAGATTCCTATTCTCTTAATATGTGCAAACTCTGCATTGCTATGATTGTCTTATGGGAATAAAAAAAATTTCGTTGCCTTTTCTACGGTTTGTTACTCGGATTTATCCTTATCTGGTTGACACCCAACGCTATTTAAACGTCAGTTAGGGAGGATGTAGATTCATGCCTTTTCTGAGTACAAAGTGAGCACCAACTGACTCAACTAGAATTTGAATGAACTGACCAAAAAGAAAAAAAAAACGAGAACAAGAAAGTATAAATAAATATCAAAATAATAATAAGGGGTTTCTTCTTATCCGCTTTTTTTTTTTTTTTTTTTCTCTCTTACACTTTTTTCTTTCTGATTCTTTTTCCCTTTTGGTTGACTGAATCTTTAAGGACATATTGAGGCGAACAGGAATGTTATATGGTGTATGATTGTGGCTAAAAATCTGTCTATTTTGCTATCATTACACGCCAGACAAGGGCACTAATGATTTGTTTATTTAGCGCGTACGGTTTCACTTTAATGCTTTTCCCCTGACTGTGTAGTCAGTGTCCGAACACCTTCTTCATTGCTTTTCACTAGACTACCTGCAGACTAAATCAATCAACCTTTCATGGTCTTCATTTTAAACCACCCTCCCCTAATTCCTCTTGTTAGGTGCAATACGTTAGAGCTAAGTAGGTGATATTCGTTATTAAACCTTACTATTACTTCAAAAATTTAAATACAATGGCTTGTTTGATTAAAATCGTTGCTACACATTCATCAAGAAGGAATAAGTTGGTGGGTTGCTTTCCTTCGATTATTTTTTATTTTACTTCTCGATTTTTTATTTAAGTTTTTTATATCTTTCTTGTTTAAATAACGTTCAAGTCGGCTTATTCTTCGGCCATTCCAAATAAAATTTTATTTAAGAGCTGAATATATTACTCAGAGGTGAATTATTCAAATAACTATTGAATATCTCTATCTATAAAAGGCAGGATGTGTGTGTGTGTGTGTGTGTGTGTGTGTGTGTGTGTGTGTGTGTGTGTGTGTGTAACGAATGCACGGCCGCAATTTTCGACGGATTTGCACCAAAATTTACATACACATACTCCAAGTTAGCGGAAAGGCCAAGACCGACTTTGCACTTCCCAACTCCTATCGATATTGGAAATAATTATTTTTTTCATGCTTCTACGGTAGTTTTCATGTAGTTTGCGGCCATTTTCTATTGGCCAGAATGAGAGCCTATAGCTGGTTGCCACGAATAGGCAGGAAGATTTTATTGGCTAGCGTGAGAGTTGACTGACACGAATATTAACTAGCATGCTAGCGTGCAAAAAAAATTGCTAGCTGCATTCGTCACAAGTGGGAAAAATTTAAATCTGCATGGCACTTTACTCCAATTGGCTCATTCGCTTGCTTAAACTCAACGTTGATTCTGATTCCACAGAACTGGGTTGGGTGTGAAAAAGTATTTGTTGTTAACATTCTTTTTTCACTCGGTTTTTCCAGTTACAAGTCCTTTTTTAAAACTGATCGTTTTATGTCCATTTTGTTTAGTTCTTTTTTCGTAACAGATTTAATGTTTAGTATAGAGCTTAGAAAAAATTCGCAGTGTGAGATAGGCAAGAAGTAAGGCATGTAGCAACATCAGCACGGCAAAGGGCACTCCTTTAAAGGCAAGGAAGGGCAAAAATATTTTAAGTCAAGTGATAGTGATTGCTGTATGAGTCGTACGATTTTTGAATCAAACACGGGCAACGCCGGGCCATGCTGCTAGTTAGTAAATAATTCTTAAATTAAAAATGTAACATTTGTTAGTATGATCAATATGTTTTTAAAAATATGCGACATCGTCTATTAAATATTAACAAATAATCCCATATTTTGTTAGAAATGCAAAACGTTATTTGTTAAATATTAGCAAATTATCCCTAAATCCTAAATTGAAATCAATATTGGGCAAACATGGACTTTCGTGCCCTCTCAAAAACAGTGTGTCAAAAGGACAGCTTTTCCCTTCACACCGCTATTATTTTAACTACCGTCACTTCTCGGCGATGTTTATTGCTTTAAAAAAGCGATGATTAAAATTGTAATAGAACCTAAATATATGATTAAAGTGAATTTATACATTTTCTTTGTTCTTAAAAATTAACAAGAATAATAAACACTATTTATTTATTAGATTGTTTATTTACACTGTTTATTCATATAGTTGGCACGACACGAGCGAATTACAAATCGATTCGAACTGTATAATATTATAAATAAGGAATTCCACATGGTTGGTTCAGATATTTTAATAATTTAGTAAATGTTTATAAATTTATAAATAAAAAATTGTTTTCATATTTATTTCTTGATGAATTGGTAAATGATAAATATCGCATTAGTCCTAATGTTGTAAATATAAAATTATTCTTGTAAATAAAGAATATATTAAATAATTAGTGTTTAATATTTTTCTTATAAATTCTCAAGAACAAAAAAATGTATGAATTCACTTTCATCATATGTTTAGTTTTTATTCCATTTTAATCATCGCTTTTTAAAGCAATAAACTTTGTCGAAAACTGAAGACAGTTTGTGGTGAATAGCTTGTTATTTATACACGTGGGAGTTAGCAAAATCCTGTAGTTGGTTTTTATATACGTCGGGTGCACCAAATGATGTGGATCACTCGTATCATAGCAGCAGAAATAGCCTCGTGTTCACAGAAAATAAAAACATGCATTGCAGAAAAAATACAGACAAAGGGATAACAGTGAAAGCATGGTATATTGTACATTCATATCATACAATTTATTTCTTTTTTATCTGTACTATAGTGTGTATTTTCGTTTACAAATGTTTTATGGTGCATGTAATTAAAGGAAGAAGTTACTTGATATTATTACACGCGATGTCACAGAGAGAGAGAGAGAGAAGTTGGACCTGTGTTGAATGTCCCAAGGTTGTTGGTGAAGGGAGTGAATTTAACATCTTTTGGCGGGAGAATTTTAATTATTTTTTATTTTAAATAAAGTATTAATGTTACTGTTTTATTTTATTTATAATTTTCATTATTATTATTATTGTTGTTGTTGTTGTTGTTGTTGTTACCTAGAAAAGGTTACTGAATGAAGAATGACCAAAACGGAGGTTGGAAATGAAATGGTAATCTTTATAACATCAACAGAATACAATACTCTCCAGTGGGATGAAGTAGGTAAACCACTGCTAGTGGGGGACTACTTAGACAGCTTATTACCCCCACTTATAATAGTGTTCAACGTATTTATGGGGATTGGGACATATCCATTAGTGTTCATAGGCATGGTATATAAAATTTTATATTTTTATCTCTATTCATTTACAATAATAAGGTTAAGAAGTTAAAATAAAATCTGTGCAGGGTGCAAGAACGGTGGTCCATGTTCGCCCAATCTTGCTTTAAAGACGACATTCATTAACTCTCTTAGTCTGGCTAACTAAATTTTTAACACCATCTCAAAAACTACGTTTTATTATTGAGCCATTTTCTCAGGAGTTTTTATAAGTGAATTAATAATTATATCATGCGAATGTTATAGAATCTTCACACGTTATTTAAACAGGCCGTATTAAAGGTTTTTTTTGTTTTTTTTGTTTTGTTTTGTTTTTTGTATTCTTAGGTTAAAATCTGATTGACTAGAAAATACAAATCAACACTAAAGGATGAAAAAATCAGATAAAATTATCTCCCCTTTGTTTGTCACTCTCTAGCAAAGTAGACTGATTTGTTTAACGCACGTATTTCCGAGCAACTCGAGCTTAGTTGTTAAAGAACTAGCACTAGAATAATTTCGTCTAACAATAGTGAGTGTCGAGTAGTCAATAAACAAACTGATATCAAATAAGAGAGTTGCCTTCCAGTTCCTGACTGAGCTGCTTTCCATTATGCGTCGAGCTTAAACATGGATTCGCGCAACGTGATATCCGTAATGCGAGGTCCATATATGTTGATGACAGACTACCAAACTTTCTTAATCCAGCCTCGAAAACCTCGTGACTGTCGAGATCACCGCTTTCTGATAAATCATTGAACAACTACAAATGCGCGTATTGATCAAAAGCTATTTACTTTAATGTCCCCAGTTTATCTCTCTTTTTTGTTTGCATTCATGAAAAATATTTACGTTTAATACTGCAACAAAATATTACGATTGTTTCATATATTCACAAGCTGAAAATCAGTTTGATTATTGCTTGTATTAAGAAACAGGAAAATTTCGTTAGAAACAAAGAAAAGAGCACTGAGCTGCTATATATCAATTCTCTTACATATTTTTTTAATTGGATTTACCCCAAGCAAGGCAGTAAAGCTACTAAGACTCAGAAAGTTAATAGATGTGAAAGAATTAGAAAGCAGAAACATTACTAATGAACAAGGGCAAAAGATGAGTAATCAGGAAGACAGTAAATAACGATTGACGTTACATTTAAATTTTTGATGATTAAATGTTAATAAGTGCTAATAGGAATATATACTTGAAAAACAAGGTGGATAAAATAAGTAAAGGTTTATTGTAAAAAACAATACAATAAGAATAAAGGTAACAGTTATGCACAAGGTCGTCGCAAGTCAATCCAGTAGTGAGTGCTACTATTGGAAGCCCGGTTGTTCTCGCGTAAGTCTGAGTCGTACTCAACAGATCCTAGCTAGTCTCTGTAGTCCGTTGACTTACAGATACTTATAGGTAGTTACTACAGATACTTATAGGTAGTTAATACATATCGTTTAGTCACTCATGGGGGTGACAGGTTATTCCGTTACATCATTAAAGTTAATTGAAAAGCATGGAGGTGGAAGAGGATTCAGCAGGCGAGGAGTGTGATAAAAGAAACTGTTAGCATAGAACCTACGGTTACATTTAACCAATTCAACTATGAACTGATGAGACTTTGTTGCCAATCTAGTACTGCGTTTAAATTCATAAGGTTTAGGGTCCATAGCGAAGAACTCATTTATATAGAAATTAAAGGGTGTTCCAATAACTTGGACCGATTTTAAATGTGAATTAAGTTTAAGCGTCTAATTATTTATTTCTTTTTCTTTCAGATTTGGCGGACACTTTGACGATATTATTTTTCACACATAATTGCCATGACTTAAATGACATGATCAAATAGGAAAATAAATAAATTTTCACCAATAACACTGATTTATTTACTGTTGATTTTGATCCGTCTTAATGAAACACCCTTATATATAATCCGTCTTAATGAAACACCCTTTATTTATAGAAACAATTTCATCACAGATGAAGAAGAGACTTGAAGCCACAGAAATATGTTTCAATACACAGATACTGAGAATATCATAGACCGAACATGGACATAACGGTGAAGTTTTAAGGAAAATAACTATCTGGGAAGACAACTGAATAGGAAATGATGCCTTCTAAAATCTAAACATTAAGTATTAAGAAACAGATAAAGGTTATTAGACACAAACAAAAGAGGGTTGAAGGGCTATTGTATATCAACGTTGCTGCATGTCAGTGAATACCTAGAAATATCCTAACTGTTAAAGAGAAGACTTGAGGCAACAGGGATGTGGTTCTAGAGAAGGATGCTGGGAATAACATGGGTGGAACATATGAGAAACTAAGAAATTTAAGGAAAATGGAATCTAAAGCACTCCGGTGTGGTGCAGAAAAAAGAGGAAAGATGGATTGGAGAATTTGATATTCACATGACATATTGAAGGCAAGAGGAACAAAGGGAAATAGTGGCTAACCCTCCTAACAAGCTCGTGTAAGCAATTAGCAGAACAGGGAGTAATGGATAAAACTTTAAAAGGATAGAAAGTTGTGGAGGGCCATGATCGCTCATGGCCTGAAGGGACATATTAGGTTGGTGCAAAAATAATGACGTAATAATGTCGTTTTTTGACGTTAAAAAATAGGTCAAAAAACGACATTATTACGTCATTATTTTTGCACCAACCTAATAGAGCATAGAAGAAGATAATCAGTTGAAAATTCACCCGGCGACCTTCTTCGTTATTTTGTTATACTAATTTTATCTTCGCCTGCGGAATGGTTCTTTGTCCTTTTGTAGCAGTTCAACCCAACTGTCAAGTACAGACGAAATTCGATCTTCACTGCTGTGTGATCTAGGAACACAACGTGGGACAGAGCAGATGAAGGAACGAAGTGGAAAACAGACGACTATCAGTTGACCGCCGACAGTACTGACCGACATGGGAACAACCCAGGATGAAGCCGAGCCGACCGTGTTATATTTTGTAATATTTATCAGTATTTTCATTGTAATTCATATTTATTCTAAAATTTTCTAGTTACTCCCATGTCCTGTTATTCATAGACTGGGTAATAAAAAGGAAAGCAACTAGAAAAAAATACTATTAGATATCAACTGAAAGAAGGTTGAATCTATGGTCTTCTGTAAAAGTACTTCTATGTACCGCATCCCTACAATGATGTTCATCTTGTACAAGACCCAAGAGCCACTCAAAATAAAGGGTCACAGTGTAAAGAGACGCCACTCCAAGCAAGCTGATAATGCTGCCGAGGCGCAAGGTGCCACTGGAAGTGTAAAAGAAGAAAAAGATTTTAAATGGAACCGGAAACCCAATTTTAAGCAGAAAACAAGGGATAAACTTCTACTCCTCTTCAGAATACCAGGGTGGAGTGTGAACCGGGCGATAGACAAACCTATCTATTTATTGAATGAATAGTAAATAACATTTCTGAGCTTAGGCGGAGTCATCAGAAGTATAGAGTTGAAGTAAACTTTAGAAGGAGCCAGAAATTGAGTCCTAAACAGGAAACAAAGGCATTGCTCTCCACAATGACCTATCCCTTGTGGATCTTAGCTGTTTTTCACCCTTTGCTATGGTTGTTCCACCATTCATTCACAAAAGTTCTTCGCGTAAGTGACTCACTGTCTTCCCCTATCTCTCTTGCCCTCAATATTCCCCTCAATTTTATAAGTAATGTGTCTTCATTATGTCCAAGAAATTCCAGCTGTCTTTTTCTGATTCTGAGTAGAAGTGTTCTTCCGTTGCCATTTGCCATTTTCTTTAAGACAAAGCGTAAATTAACCATTCAAATTTTGATTAATAGAGAGCATAGCAGAATTACACTGACTGAAGTAAGTCTCTCTCTATTTCCATAAAAAAATTGTTGTCACTACCTACATTATCTAGTTCTACCAGCACAGACCTTTAGAAACCTGACATGTCATCTACATACAGTTGAATCAAGCCCCCTCTCTAATCTCTATTTCCAGAGAAAATGCTGATGAGCTACATTCCCTAGTTCCACAAGCTCAAACCTTTTCAGCTAAGATAAGCCATGTACGCAGGGATAAATCAAGCCTATCTACTCTATCGCTATTTCAATGGAGAATGTTCTCATGAGCACCGTTCCCTTGTTCCGCCAACTCAGACCCTTACAGCTAAGACCCGCCATACCATGTGAATGGGATTGAATCAAGCCACTCCCTACTCAATCGCTATTTCTCATGGAAATCTTCTGACGAAATGTTTCGTTCTCTGAGGGATTTTATCAAGGTAAATCATTTACTTTGATAAAGTCCTTCAGGGAACTAAACGCGTCGACTAACGTTTTTGCCTTTATTGATATTGTTCTTTTACAGACAAACTACATGAAATTTCTGCACACACACACACACACACATACACACACACACACACACACACACACAAGCATACACAAACAAGCAAACACAGACACATATATATATATATATATATATATATATATGTGTGTGTGTGTGTGTGTGTGTGTGTGTAGAGAGAGAGAGAGAATGATACTGAGACAGAGATTGAGTCAGTGAGAGTTTAAAATAATTAAGAATAGTGGATTATATGATATGGCTTGGAAAGACAACCTATGATAAAATAGCTAAAAGAGTTTTTCTTATTCTGTCAAAAATGTCCGTCGTTTTTAAAAACGTCATATCAATTAGATGAACAGGACACCGTACAGCTCTTAATAAATGGCTAATACAAAACTAGTAAATCTGAATTTAATTTGTATTTATTATTATTATTATTATTATTATTATTATTATTATTATTAATGCAGTCGATGTGGCAAAACGCATTACAAATGGAGACACTTGCCAATTTTATCCTTAGTTTGGGTCTCTGATCTCTTACAACATCCAATATGGCGTGTGACAAATTCAGGCTTTTTTTTTTGTTTTTTGTTTTTTTGTCTATGACACAGGGTTGTCATATTTGATACGATGATTTACGTCATGAAATCTGAGTTGTCTTTTTGTTTCACGTGTACTGAAACACTAACTCACACACACATACACCTACATATATATATATATATATACATATATATATATATATAGATAGATAGATAGATAGATAGATAGATAGATAGATAGATAGATAGATAGATAGTGATATTTTATTTATTTTTTATTGTTATTGCTACTCGGTGAGACAGGTTTGTTTTACAACTCTTATTAAGTTCCAAGCCTCTTAGGAAAGTTTTGCATCTACAAATATTCTGCATATAAACAGACTCTAAACAACTGTAAAAAATGTCCATGAGATTTTAAAAACAAATATATATGGAATACAAGATGTAAAATAGTAAAGAGCTAAGATAATCGTAAAAATATAATTTCTCTTTCTCTTACATGTATTACAATTGTATCAATCTGTCACGTAAATCTAGTAAACTCTAACACCAGCAATTTAATTATAGTCTTATTCTAAATGCCCTGTCCCTTCAGGACATGGGTGATCAACTCTCCCCACAAGTTCCTATCCTTTGTAGTTCACTTGTCTTTTTACTTTTTACTCATTCCCTGTTCTGTCATCCATTTACACAAGCTTGTTACGTCAGTTACCGACTGTTTTGCTTTGCCTCCCTTACCTTCAATATGAGTGTTCAGTTTTCTAATCCTTCTCTTCTCATTATATGTTTGTGTTGTCATGGAATGTTCTGTGCGAGAAAACGGGGGAAAAAAAAAACTTCTTGCGACACAAAAACGAACGCCTACTTGCGAACCTGAAACGAACGCCCGACTCTTCCGAACGAACACTTTACGACAGCAAACGAACAAAACGGCACCCAAGACTGCTGCCGACGAACGACCGACCGCAACGGCTTTTGTCACCCAAGAAAAGACGAAAAACGACTCGCGCGTCTTCTTGTAGTCCTCGGTCGAGCCCATTATGGTATTCCAAGGTGTGCCCGGCGACAACACACACATGCAGTTCGAGGACGCTTCCGAGCATGCTCGTTACATGTCCCACACTCCCTATCGCCTATGTAGACTGACTATATCAGTCGCTATATATACCGACCACAGGATATACCTGGGGGCTTGCTTCGGGAATTACTAGCCTGCCACCCGATTCCCTGTCTTTCAGTAGTGTATTCTCTTTTGCAATAAACCTCTCTTCTTTCACCTACGCGCGTGTTGTTGTACCTTCACTCGAGTACCACCTTTGTCTGTCTGTAACCTCTTTAAGGATATAACCGTTTGGGAAATCTGAAATGTCTCTTTCAAATTCTAAGTATTAATGTTCTTTTTTTCATGAAAAAATACAACAAAAAATACCAAAAATATGTTTCAGCTTTAAATAACCTCAAAAAGGTTGATAAACCGTGAAAAACAATAAAGAAAATTATAAAATCTTTCTATTAAGACAATTTTTCACAAAAATATACCTCCGAAATCCAGTAGCTGTTATTCCTCTTTCCAGTATTGACGGAGGTTTCCTTCCTAACCTTTTGTCTGGAAGTAGTGTGGAACGTCAACATCTTGACATTGTTCCCTTTTCGAATGACATGTGTTATCCGTTTTGTTTGTTGCTGTTGTTGAAAGTTCTCAAGTGATGTCGTTTATGATTCTGTAGCACCAGTCCACAAGGTTCGCAGAAGTATTTTCTCCACCAAGACCTACAGGCTTTACTTGCTTATAACCATTTTAAACCATTGATCTTAGAGAGCAGTTGTATACTGCTGAGAGTTTAAATAAATGTAAACGGATTTGACGCCATGTATTAAATCCACATAAACGCTTTTATCTGAATAGGCTGGGGTATAAAAACACGAGTCAAGTTTTCAAGTTAATCTTTTCATTTTGTAGCAATTTGGACTGTTGTGTGAAACTAACTCTGGTGCAACCTATTCTATGTTCAATTTTTCTTTTTTCTTATAGTAAATTTGTTATAACAGATCTATAGATCGAGGAATTGGACATGTTTAATATTTAGTAAAACCACATACTGATTTTTCTTATGAAACCAATGTACATGTCATCACTGCTTTCATTCCAACAGATTCTAATAGATCATAATTTATGTTTAGGAACGTTTATCATGAGTTCTATTTCTTGGAACACTTGGTAGGGGATGTTGATTTTCTGTTCAATATCGTTCTTATCCATAATATGAATACATATGTTGTCATCATACCCCTCCCCCTAGACACACACCTCATCATCAGTTTACTGGCCTCGGTAACGAAAGTACGATTGGTTTGGTTTGGTTTGGTTTGGTTTGGTTTGGTTTGTTTTACGGTATATCAACCTCAATGGGTTATTTAATGCCGACAAAATTTTTATAACTGGTAATATTTTTCCTTGAAGAAATCTATAGCTGGCCATATTTTTTTTCAAAGATTGTATTTGCTGTTTGTATTGCTGGTATTTTTTAAAGTATTGCTGATAATAATTTTTCCTTCAAAAATTATTGCTGGTAATCATTTTTTTATTATAAAGTATTTCTGGTATTAAAACCTATTTTTACACAAGTTTGGGTATTAACTATTTGCCTATAGCTGGGACCCTAACAGGTGCTACCACCCCGGGTCAGGGTGGACCTGGGAACACCAGCAATTGAGAGGTGGTTCCACGCTCCTCAAAACCTCCTGATCAGAGGCCTTGCAGTTGGACTTAGTTTATAGTCTTACCCAGGACGCGGATGTAGTTTATCGTCATACCCAGGAAGAGAAAGTACGACTGTTATCTTTTATTAGCAGTTTCGCTAGAGATTTGGCATGAAATTTTTAAATGATCAGTACCCATCTCTTCAGATCTGTGCTTGTAAATGCGCAGGATATAGTTTAGGGACTGGAGTCAGAAGCGATTACAATTTTAACCTATATTTGAGAGCCTCTCTTTAAAGAGACTAATACCTGTGATCTATCACTTACCAAATAAAATGCATTATTCTTAGCATATTTCATTACCAACATCATCAGTTCCATGACCGATTATGATCATAAGGTTACCGCGCATTTCAGCACCTGGCCAGTTCCCTCTACATATCTGGGTTTGAAAGCCGGAGTGTTCATTCATGAGTGGCGTGTCTTGAGCAAGTACACCTGACGGAGCCCATCCCTCTCTGGGTCAAATCACGGCCGATATCCTCCAACTTTAAGGCTCGGTTTAGTCACGGATAGTTGACGGTTGATTCCATCGAGGTAATCATCCACCCTGCTAGCCATTGACTTCAGTCTCGGAAGCCCTCCGCCCAGCGATGCCGTGTTATCACTGCACTAGCTGCAACCATAGCAATGGAGCCCAGTCAACCCCATTGTGTTAGATGGCTGTTGAACCTATACTAGAGTTCATCCACTTGTTTTTCAACCCGTAACGTGTCTCCGCAACCTCCTAACAAGAAAGCCTGGTGAGGGATCCAGTTTTACCAGCAGGTAATACTAGGTTATATGACGTGACGTTGGTTTATTACATTGTCCTTTTCTCTTATTTTGTTATCAATTTTAGAGTTTTCTCTCGAAAGAAGCGTTAAGATGTCGGACTTTAGAACTGTCAATAAAAAAAATTATTCTTACTCTCGAGATTTGAACGTGGACAAAAGAGAGCAAGGCGTTGTCGTCGTCGTCGTCGTTGTAGCATTAGATATGTACCTTTCACAGAACTCTTTTTATCAGCTTGCTGATAATTATAATTTAGGAATAGTCTTAGTCTGTGTTAACACAACTTCTCTGCAAAAAAAAAGGATCCCGAGAGAAGCGACGCAAAAAGATTACAAGTAACAAAATGGGCTTACTGACGTGATCTGAAAAAACATTTTTAACTTATTTAAAGCTAGATAAAATATATTTGCTTCAAATCTCTTGGTCCTCCCAAGAGGCTACAAAAACTGTCGATTTTTACTCCCTGGAGTAACACGATAAAGTACGCCAGAAAAATATACTGGAACAACCTTGGTATTATGTTGGTGCAAAAATAATGACGGTTTTTAACGTTAAAAACCGTCATTATTTTTGCACCAACCTAATATATTTGCTATTAGGATTACCAAGAACCTCTGCTGGCAGCAGACCTCCCCTGCATATGGGTTCATTAGTTCATATAAAAACATAAAGGGGTCTAAGACAAGGATGTGTCTTCTCTCCAGACTTATTTAACCTATACAGCGAGACGATTCTGAGAGAAGCGGAAGTTTTACTCGGATTCATTATTGATGGCCAAAGTCTTAATAACATAAGATATGCAGATGACACGGTGTCGATAGCAGACACAGAAAGAAAAGAGAAAGTGAAAGGGAAGAAAGAGTTAAGCATCAACTGCAAGGAAACAGAATGCATGGTTGTTAGCAAAAGGATGAGCCCAAAATACTAAGTGGAAATCAGAGATACCAAAATCGAACAAGTGCTGAAATTTAAATATCTGAAAAGATTTTCGGCACGAGTACAGAAAATGTGACATTGAAATCCAAAGGCATATTAAGATAGCCAAAAACGCATTTCAAAAGTTAAGTCGAATACTTCTTGTTTGATTTTGTTATATAATTTGTTTGTTTTGATTTTTTTTTAAATGCAGCTAAGTAATTAGAATTTCATCATGAAATAATGTAATTCTCTTGAATTAATTACAACGCTTGAATTTTCATATTTAGATTCGCGGCATTAAATAACCCATAGAGGTGTTGATATGCCGCTAAACAAAACAAAACCAAAACTATTGTCCTATAAAACTTCTTTGTTGCTCACATTGCTCAGGGAATTCAAGCATCCGTCAGTCGTATACAATCTCAGTCGCTTTAAATCTCTTCTTCATCTGTGAGATTTTTGCTCGGAATTCACTGCTATATAAAAGATTAGATATCAGTTCATTGTGTAAAAAGTTATCTATGGTATGATGTTGTTATTCAGAAATTTTATAAAGTGATTACCAGAGACAAAATAAAGAGAGAGGGCTTGGAGAATTTGACACTCACGGGACATGTAGAAGGCAAGAGGCTAATAATACTACTAATAATAGTAGTAGTAGTAGTATAGCTGGCCACTCGTATTCGAGGATACCTCTCTACTAGGGTGGCTAGACAATCCCTATTGCAGACGCTTGCTCAGACGTATTTGCGTTTATTCAACACCCACCTGTGGTTTATACTGCGACTACGCTTAGCAGACCGTAGTTACAGTTTCTGGGAAACATCGTGTTATCTAGCGTGATCAACAATTTCAACAAGGCTAGCACGCTCAAGCCCTCGGCCACGATGACTTGTGGATTTGTGCCAGCATAGCTATCGACGTCACCCAAGGGTACTGTCTACCCAATTTCACTCAGAAGGCTTGGCTCAACTCGTGGTATGGTTTTCGGGCATTTTCCAAAGGTGTCACGTGTCTCTTTCCTGACAAATCGACTATGGTGAGATTCGGGATTGAGATTCTATCCACTCAGCCATGTGCTCATATAATAATAATAATAATAATAATAATAATAATAATAATGATGATGATGATGTATATGCCAAGGTTGTGTCAGTTCTCATAGGGGTCCTTGAAATTATTCCACAGAATCACTACAAACGTAACATCGGAATCACCTGCAGCAAAACAACCATCTTAACAAATGTAGTGATTTTCTAAGCCCGGCTTAGATGTGGCACAAGGCCGAAAGTATGGGATACCCAGTGAGGATCGAACTCACTAATTAATCGTAAATTGATCTAGCAAGACAGGCTTTCTAACCATTACACCACGTCGAGGTGCCCCCATCTTAGCAAATATTATCCGAGAAAGTGTCTGAGGTCACAAGATTTGACAGAACGTCACTTAAATTTATTTCCATTGTTTGAAACCATCATGATGCAAATTTTAATAATAATAATAATAATAATATATCAATTGGGAATTTGGTGAAATGGAAATGATGAACAAATCAATGATAGAACAAGAAAATCCTTGCGTAAACTATTTTCGCTAATAAAATAAGAAAATGAAAAAGAATTCTATGTAACCCGTTTCATCCTCTAAAGGGACTTCATCAGACTAAAGTGATTCTCTTACTGATGGGATTATATGTATACAGTGCAGGAGGAATATAAACATATACATCAGTTATAATTCTGGAAAATGCTGAAAATGTATGAACACAAAATTTTAAAGTGTAAACTTAATAATTTCTGGCGTCCGACGTGTCTTGACGCATAACTCAGCCGATCGCATTTACTTTCTCAAAACTATTGTTTTTGTATTATTTACATTATTAGGACTGTTATCCTCATCTTTATTGCCATATTCACAATCTTTCGGCCGTTGTACGCTCAGGCCTTCTTCAAGTGATTGGAACTTCGAACCGAACCCTTTCTTTTGTCTACTGGGGTAGATTGTTCTAGTTCCACCTTCCAACGACATGGCCTAGTTGATAAAGACGTTGTTTAGATCCGCTGACTAGACCCAAAGAGTTGTGAGTTCAGTACCAGACCACAGCAGTGGTGAACCAAAAACTCGGAGAATTTAGTTAAAGGGAAATAACTGAGAAATCCGGAAGAGGCATGGCACGTGGAACTAAATCAATCTACCCTGGTGGACGAAATAAATGCTTCGATTCGAAATTCCAATCACCTGAAGAAGGCCGGGGCGTATAATCGTCGAAACATGAATATGGCAATAAAGATGAGGATAAGTGTCCGAATAATATAAATAATGCAAGTAATCTTAATACCTCATCTCAGAGATATATACAGACTTTTGTTTTTGTTAAGATTTGTTACGAAAGTTGAACTGTTGTTAGAACCTGGACGCAAATTTACCACGGAATACTCAAATCTGTGTATTTTCTATATATTTTCACTTTAGTATATTACTATTAGTATATTATTGCTTCAAAGACCTTCAAGTTGTGCTTTCTGAAAAGGCAAAATACAGGAATTATTAGATACTGATATCAACTATTTAGAAGAAGATAGGCTTGCCAAATTAAAAAGAGAAAAGCAAATGAAAATAATAAAAAAAGAAGAAAGCAAATTACGAATTTAAGAAAAGAAACGTAACGAAAAAATAAACAATGAAAAAAAAACGATATTAAAAAATACGAAACAGAGAAAAAAGGGTAACCTCTAGTTTAGTTGTTTGCGAGGGTTCAAGATGGTAACGTGTTTAATTTGATAATTAAAGTCTTTTTTCTGCCAAAATAGTTGTTTTTTTTTCACTTCTAAATCGAGGTCAGCAATTTGAAATAATCCATTATAATCCGCCATCTTTTTTTTATTAAACCAGGTTCAAGGTTCCGAAATTCAGTATTCACCTCAACATAGCCGACAGCCATATGATTTTTATCTTTGTCTTTTCTTGATTTCGTCTTATTCTCCCCGAACAGATTAAATTTGTGTCAGCAATCGTGTTTATATTTCTGTTTTTCTCGGTCAATGCTCCAAAAGAAGCAAATAACAATTATTATCGTAAAAGCCACTTGGTATATTTGACAATACCGTTTGGATTTTTATTTCATCTTCAATTTAAAATTATGAAAATTTACTTTTTAAATACTTTAGATGCATAACAACAATTACCCTGATGGTACAGCAGACTTGGCTCTCGGGCCTTTTGATCTTAATTGATTGAATTTGATATAATGTAGTTTTTTTATGGTGAAATAAGATAGACAACAGTAAATATCCCTTTCACTACTGCAGATTCGTATATCAGTTACCTGGCCTTAACCACTTGGCCGAAGAAGCGACATCTAAAGGCCAACCAGGTGCTTGTCGTCCAAGACGCAACACTACATTATGTACTGCTTTATCAAAAAATGTCAACATATCGGGGACATTAAGATGTAATGAAGTTATTTTCACTGAATGAAGAGACTATATGCTGAGCTATTAGTTTTAGCTATCGATTATGATATATCTTCTCGTTAAGTAAAGCCTTCCTCAGTTTTTCTGTGAAATTGCCTTTGTGTGTGTGTGTGTGTGTGTGTGCGCGCGTGCACGCGCGCCGGTTGAAATTATCTTCAAATCTTTTCATTTATTTAAAAATAATAGGATGTTATCTAATCATTCCCAGAGTCTGTATTGTGTCCGTCCCAATCTGAGAAATTTCTTTTGAATTTCTGATACAGACAATAATCAATATTTTATTGAACTGTTCAAAGTTTTGGCTCTACAACAGATTAAAAGCTATTTACACTCAAAGAGAATTACAATGAACAGAGAAACATGAGAAAAATACTTAAACCTCTATATTCTCTTCTTTTTAATACGATCAGAAGTTAAAATATTTTAAAGTTCATTTTCCGCCATTTTTAATTTAGCTCAAATGAAATTGGGCAAATGGTTGAAGCTATTTAGACACAACCGTTTGATGTTAAATTTTTAGGTGGCAGCAATTTTAGTTCTAGCTTTTGGAGGTTATGCATTTTGGCATAAAGAAATTAAATGTTCAATTGATCTATTATTAATCACATTTAAAGTATTACTCCCGGTAAAAAAAAAAAAATGGAAATGTAGCTACTGGTAATGTATACGTAGCAAAAAAACTGAGACTAAGAAAGAATTCAGATATTACCTGTTGGCAAGAGTGGTAGCGCCATCTATCACTTGAGCTAATAACTAAATACGGTTTAATAGCTTAGTAGTTTGGTTTTGCGGATGAGAAGGCGTTCGTTAAGTTCTTTCCATATGAAAATTACATAGCAATATTACTTGAGCAGTTGAATTGAAAAATATGTAGAAAAAAAGATTGATTTTACAGATAAAAATATAGCGACTGTCAAAGCATTCCATGCCTGATGGTTTGGTATTAAAATGATTTGGCGCCCGATTGGCTTTACCTAGAAGGTTTGGACCAAAAGGGCTATGTAAAAACCGACACTTAATGTGGGGTTAAAAATTATTGTCTTTGATAATAACTAATTGAAAGATAGACGCCACTTCAGATCCATTTTCATAAGATTCTTTGGCAAGTGCAGCACGACATTTAATTCTTAACCATTTCCAGACTGCATATATATATATATATATATATATATATATATATATATATATATATATATATATATATATAAAGAAAGAAAGAAAGAAGAGTAAGATATATAATCCGGTGTTTTTATAGATATTTTTATTTTTCAAAATAGTGCTCAATGTAAATTTACAGAGCATTAATATTATAATTTCGCTTTAGGATGAAATGGAACTAATGTCTTTAATTTAATTACAAAATTAATTTCGGAGCTTTCAACTTCCATTTTTGAAACATGGTTAGAACTGTGTAGCGAAAAAAACATATTTTAAATAAATTAATTTATAATATATACATATATATATATATATATATATATATAATACGAGACAAAAAAAAATGGACGCACCCATAGAAAGTAGATTTTTGTATTTGTACGAAGACGAGTGAGTAAGAGAGTTCGTTTATTAATGCAGGGTATTAATACAAGTGTACATATGTACATTATACAAGTAAAAAATGATTTAGTATTTTTGGGGTAACCTTTAGCTTTAATAACGGCCTGAATTCTTTGTGTCATGCTATAGACTAAATCCTTTAGTAAATCTACGTCCTTCGACAGATTTTTTTCTGCATTTCTTTAATTCGCGAAAAAGCTTATCTTCTGTGCCAACCTTCCTATTTGGGGCACGCTAGTCAATTCGACAATCCAAGATTATAAAAAGCGACTACTTAGCCTTTCTCGAAGTCAGAACAATGCGTAGTCATGTTAATAAATGTAAATACAAATTGTATCTTAAAAATGACTATGGTTGCTTTTTTATATTTAGTCCGTCAAATCATAACTCTTCACGTAATTAAATTATTAGATTCGCTTATTAACAAAATACACCCAATTTGCTGGTTAGATCAGGCTGACTTGCCTGAGAAAGGTTAAGTACTATAAATTGCATATAGAAATTTCAAACGTTATGTCACGTGATAATGCTTACGCCTTACCAGAGAACATGAGAGCTAAATACTGTGGGTTTTTTTTTTAATATCCCTCTTTTCCTTAAACTTTCTAAACCTTTCGCATATCAAAAACTTACTGTGCCTCTCTGCTCAACTAGATTGAAAATAATGGCGGGAACTTGGCTTGCTTCAACCTAAATTGAATAAAAACAAAAAAGACCTCTTTTCTGACATGACATGTGACGGGCGATCCCTGTCGGGCAAAGCTGACCTAGCCTGAACCTGGGACAAGGAGATTTTGAAAGAAGAGCGAGAGAAAGAAAGAAAGAAAGAAAGAAAGAAAGAAAGAAAGAAAGAAAGAACCATAGGAAATATAATAATTGCAAGTGCGCTCACTTTGAAATCAAGTTCTCGCCGGAAGGGTGAACAGATAAACCTTTAAGCACGCACGAATGATAAATAGATGCACTAACAAAAAATGCACAGAGAGAGAGAGAGGGAGAGAGAAAGAGAGAGAGAGGCACACGCATACACAGAGAGGGAGAGAGAAAGAGAGAGAGAGGCACAGAGAGAGAAAGAGAGAGAGAAAAAAAGAGAGAGAGGCACACACGCACACATATAAATACCAGAAGGGATCAATAAGTCCGTAGTCCGATGCAGTTATTAATTGAATTTTGATCTGAAATTTTCACTGTATAATGTTCGAACTATGTGATCTAAGGAGAACCGTTGGGTGGATTAAGGACATTGAAAATGGGGGAGATTATGCTGAAAAAAAGATATTTTTGTGTAAATTATATCAATTTTAATCAGTGGGCTACCGCCTTATTAACATACTTGCACACACACACACACACACACACACATATATGTATATATGCACAAATAAAATTAAGTGAAATAACGATGATGCAGACTATGCTGAACAAAGGGTTCTTCTGTTAAACGAATAATTTTATCGTGATTAGGCTACTAATCTACAGATACACTGATAGATATGAATAGACATAGATAGATAGATAGATAGATAGATAGATAGATAGATAGATAGATAGATTTGTAGCGCCAGTAGTGTTTGATGAGGGATCGTCTTTTTTAATTATTAAAAGATGTATTTGTTTGAAGCTATTTTATATCCCTCAGCTGGAAATACGTTTGTATACAGTTGATAGTTTAGACATTTCTGAAAATTCATAAAATTAATTGAAGAGTTCTGATCTGATCAGGCTATTTGAGAATATGGCTCTAGTTTTCAGCTCAATGTTTTTGTTTTGTGGCATCTTACGGTGTGGAACAAAACTAACCGCCTAACAGTATGTTTTGTGTCTAATTTCCTTATTTACTGTATAAATTTGTTATAACCGATCCAGATATCGAGATAAAGTGTTTAGAATTTTTATAATGGATTCAGGTTAACTGCACTCCTTACTCTCCTTCCAATTCCAGATCATAGCTTCTGTATTGGAAAAGCGAAAAGTAAGTATATAATTCAACAGGGACTGATATACACGTTGAAATCATTTCACTTTTTAAATTCATCGCTTCTTGGCCGATCACAGAAATTAAGTAAGTTCGAGCTTAATCAATACTTAGATGGTTGACCGCTTTGGAATAGCATGTGTTATAAACTTAGATGAGCTGGTGTTGTAATGGATAATGACTCGGAATTGGAATTTAGAGAGATTAGTTCTAATTCCATTCGGTTTCGAAATTTTCACTTACGCGCAAATACCTTTGGGAAAGGTATAAATTCGTCTCTTCTCCCCCACCTATGGGCTTATTAGTAGGACCTCTATCAGTAAATTATTATTATCTCTAAAACATTCTTGCTTGAAATGTTGATGAGCCGTACAAAACAAATCAATCTTTTCAAATTTTGTATGAATAATAATAATAATAATAATGATAATAATAATAATACAGTCATTGTTCATTGCCCCTGATCTTAATTAATTGGAGATGTTAACATGTACATATTTTGTTTTGATGACTTAAGATGGGCAACAGTAAATATCCTGTTCGTTTTCACGGATTTGATGGTCAATTGCCTCACCTTAACCATTCTACGTCTGCTAGGGACTGACGCACTGTACAATCTCTTTTCATCAGCGGAAGTAGTGTTGCTTCATCTTAGCGAAAAGAATTTCACTTCTGACTATTTTTTTTTTAATTTTGAAGGGTGAGGTTGCCATCTTGAGGGTTGGGAACACCTCGGTCGGAGGTCGTCTGAGCGGACTTGGTTACCCAAACTAAAAATATTTCCAAGTTTGCTCCATCTGCAAGGTTATGCACTGCTTCTATCAAACCTGCCACCATATCGCGCCCATTTGGCTAATAATAATTTAATAATAATAATAATAATAATAGACTTTTGTAGTATTTATGAGCAGCGATACTGATAATGATTTTTCACGCTGACCGAGTCTTTTTCAGATTATTATCCAAGACCTAGAAGGAGTCTGAATGATACTGTTGTAAGGTTGTAACAGTAAGAAGCGAGAATTTCATATTATGAGGATGTGTAGGATAGATAAGTGTTGACGCTAGACATAGAAAACTTAGAAAAATGTCTAAACTTGATCACTGAGTTCCTAGTTATCTGAATGCTTCTCAGTTTAATCAAAGTGCTAGTCTCTGCTCTTCATTGAAAAGTAGGCTCGCTATCGAAACTTTCCCGGGTAGAAACATCACCATTCATGAAAAGTGGGTTCTCTATAATCATATCCAACCAAAATGACAATGTTTGTCACCCAACTAGAAAATGAGAATCCCAGTTCCAAACCAGGACTACACCCGAGAAAGAGTTATGCCTGCTGATTGGTGGCATATGGATGCTCTCGTCTTGCTGTTAAACCAAAATGAAACAACGTGAAGAAGTAGTGACGTCAATTGGAAGCATTGAACAAAAATCTGAAATAGTTAATCGTAAAGGTGAGTTGCATTTACACCACAATGCGTTCATATGCCACAGGGCTTTCTTTCTATCCTAATATATATATATATATATATGTGTGTGTGTGCGTGTGTGTGTGTGTGTTGTATGTGTGTGTGTGTTGTGTGTGTGTGTGTTGTATGTGTGTGTGTGTGTGTTGTGTGTGTGTTGTATGTGTTGTGTGTGTTGTGTGTGTGTGTGTGTGTGTGTGTGGAAGCATGGTAGAGTAATGTATTCGGGCTCGGATTGGGGAATCAGAGAGCCGAGTTCGGATTCCAGTCGAATCCATGACATCCACTTACGTGATAATATCCTTAGGAAAGGTATGAATCCATCTTTTCTCCCCACCCCACCTAGGTATGGGAAACTAGCAGGACAGACTGGGTTCTATAGCCTTGGGTGGCAACAGGTCTAGGAGAATTCTGAATTTAAATCCCGCGGCGGGTCGTTTGGGGACCTTGTGGCATACTGTGCACCAAATCTCTGTATTCGGCTCTTCCAAAAATTGTAGGTGGATATGCACAAGGCTTCACCGGTAGAATCAAATGATATGCACGAGTAGGCTGACTGTTGGTTCTAGGAACTGATCCTTAAACGACGTAAGAGTCCAATATATATTAAAATTTTACATCTCGTTTATTTTTATTTTTTAAATCTCATATTTTTCACAGTTGTTTAGCATCTTTTTATATTCAGAATATTTATAGATGTAAAATCTTTCTAGTAGGTGGGAGGTTTGGAATTTAGGAAAGTTTGTAAAAAAGACTGGTTTTACAAAGAAGTAATAACAATAATAAAAATACAATAGCACACACACACTATATATATATATATATATATATATATATATATATATATATATATATATATATTATTGTCACCGGTAGCACGACTCAGAGTTTCATGCACAACGTAATCTTCAGGTACTGAGTACAGACCTGAAGACTGCGTTGGACACGAAACTCATGTATTGACCTGCATAGATTTATATGTCTGATGAAAACCTAAAAATTAAATCATTTCAAACCTCGCCAGGAGTACGACAATAAAAAAATAAGAGCTCCAGCCTTCTTAATCGCTTCCGAGACTATGCTTTCATATACATATCATGCATGTGTAGAGGGAAAAGGGTGTGAAAAGCGAAGAAAAGAAATAATCTTCAAACACAGCTCTACAACTTTTAATAATTTTGAAATAATTTTTGTTTTCTTTCAAGTTGAACAAAACAAGTTATAAATTTCCTTGAAAACAAAATTCAGCGAAAAATGTTTTGTTTTCTTTTTACAACACTAATAAATGAATTGCGTTAGTATAAATTAAAAAGAAAGTATGCGAAAATTTACGTAGTTACATTATTTTCTGTGTGACTGTAATTTCCAGTAGTATGCAAGCTATAAATAGTGATATTTGTACTGTTGCTGCAATTACGCTTGTTTATATATATATATATATATATATATATATATATATATATATATATATATCGCTTCTATATTATGAAAAAGCGAAAAAATATTTGCAAGAAGGTACTAAACTCTCAAATAATAAGATGGTTTCAACATACGAAAAATTAATTTCAGAATCCAGTATTATATATATATATATATTTTTTATCCGGTGAATAAATGCTGAAAACTATTTTATAAATTAACGTTATCGCATCACAGGAAGTTAGATTTACTAAACTCAGAAGTTTAATTGATTAATAAATTTATTACCCAATTTTTAATTTCAATTTTTAGGAGGGAAAAAATTGTTAATCATTTTCTGTGTGATCTTTTTTTCTCTGAGAAATTTTTGTAGCAAACGACACAGAAATGGTTGTCTGCTTTTCGAAAGCTTGAACAGCGTTTGAGATAACGTCGTTGATTTGTTAATAAATGATAATGTAGAAATTTGAATTTAGAGTGTGATCCTATTTTGTACTGAACTGAGATTTAACGATATTAATTAAATTTATTGATTTTTTTCTACAATTTTTCCATAAATGGCTTCCAAGACTATGCTTTCATATGCAAGTCATGTATAGCTCCCGAGACTATGCTTTTATATGCATGTTATGCATGGCTTCCAATTCGTTCAGAAATGACTTCACTATCCTCTAAATACTACCGTTTACTCAGATGTGTGATTAAAAATTACTTTAACCAAAGGACTCTTTCAGGTTTTAATCAATTCACTCCAATCAAGGCCATAATACCACTAAGATTCAAGAGATTACTGAGATTGAAAGAGATTGAAAAAACTTCAGAAGAAACCGGAAATCCAATCCTAAACAGGGTGACAAGGAATAAAGCTCTACTCCTGTTCAAAAAAATCAGGGAGGAGTATGAAAAGATAATCCGTCATCACACTAACGCTCGAAACCTTACTAAATTAGAAACACCGCATTACGAATATATATATATATATATATATATATATATATATATATATATATATAAAGAAATAATCATACATAGAATCAACCAACAAACATCTGACAAGTTTTATAAATGAGGATCACATCATTCAATGGATTAACAGTATTTTAATGCATACATTATATTTCTACTAGCGATGTGATTTCGCCATTAATCGCATTAATATTGCTGATTGATTCTTTGTATGATTATTTCTTTATATATAAAATATCTAATATTATATATATATATATATATATATATATATATATATATATATATATATATATATATGCACATTTCATTGAATACGAAAGTCAAGGTGCTTTTATTTATTTTTTTATGCAATTTCTCAAGCGATCTAATAATTTATTTCTTATCGGATGATAAATTATATAAAAACTCTCCGAATGTTCTTTTTATCCGAGCGGTTTCGGATATACATTTAGCCACTTTCAAGGATTAAATATTTTAACTGTTAAATAAGAAATAGTTTGTTATATGTATGTTGTATAAAATGCTTTGATTTTTCAAAACACGGTCAATATATTGTGTCCATGTTCAAAGTTAATATTATTAAGTGTTTTTTTTATTAATAATGCTTCCATTATTTTTAGACTTTTTTTTGCATGTAGATGGTGCTATTATATTAGTGTTGTCAACAAGTATGTTACAAATAGTGTCCAGTAGGTCTCCATGAATATTTAAATGAGATCTAATTGAGCTATTGTCAGAAAGATGTAGAGTGAGTCTGCGTGTCAAACGTGTTGTAGTGTGGCCTATATAATTATTTACGAATTTTGATTGATCAAGAATACAATTCCTTAATGGGTATTTAAATTCGTAAATAATATTTGCACTCTTTAATTTTATTTTAGGGATTGAATTATTATTTTTAACTATAAGGTGAGAGGTTTTACAAAAGAAATTGAGAAATTGTATAAAAAAAACTAAACAAAAGCACCTTGTCTGTCGTATTCAATGAAATGTGCGTGAAAGAAAGATTGCTGCCTAAATACACACACACACACACACATACACACACACACACACACATATATATATATATATATATAGAGAGAGAGAGAGAGAGAGATTAGGTTGGTGCAAAAATAATGTCGTTTTTCCTTTTAAGTTGAACGTAAAAAAAAACGACATTATTTTTGCACCAACCTAATAGATAGATAGATAGATAGATATCTTGCATCATGGCATGAGGGAACTGAAACTTATGGGATCATTGCGTGTGCATACGCGTGAGTTCCGGACAAATAACAGCCTGATAAAAATCGCTGACAAAAGGACACCAAAGTAAGTATAAAAGGGTAATAGTAGGAGGTGAGGGCAGAACAGGTATTATTTCTAATCACATTACAGTACAAATAAAAGAGAAAAGATTTGCTTTAATGGGAAAACGATGAGAAAGAAAGCGACAGTGTTCATTGAGAAAGTAGGAGTGACAATGAGGAATGTTAATAAGTCGAGATTTGCAGTAAGAGACAGGCATGGATAAAACCTGAACACGTAAGAATAGGGCGGCTTTTTGCTCTTAATTCAACGTGAGATACTAAAATGCCTGACGGACAATGTCGCAATTTGCCTTCTCATTTATTTAATGCAAAAATCTGTCTCCCCCACTCCAGAGGAACTTTTTATTCCGTTTAACAACAGTTTTTGTTTTTCTTGCAAGCTATTGTTGGCCTACAGGCTTGCAAATAGGCGTGGGTGGTGAGGGAACTGAGAGAGTTGTTCGATGTTGATGGTATTAGGGTATGAATCATTTCGAATTTCTTTCTAGATTATCTTGTCTGTATTTATAACAATCACTTCTTCTTCTATGGGCTGTGTCTCGTCACGACGTTAGCGACCATGGTTCTCCACAACTTCCTGTTCATTGTAGCTCTTAATGAACTGTCATTTTTGTTCTCTGTTAAACCTTGTTCATACATCTATAAAGTCAAGCTCAGTGGGTATGTCTTGCACTGTTTTAAACTGTACTAAATTCAAAGAATATATCTATTAGAATCTGTTTCCTTCCATGTCCAAATCACAGTCTTCTCACCTTAGCCTTTCATATCTACATTTTCTTAACTGTTCATATCTATTTATATGTTGTTAGATTTTATTATTCAAATCAATGTTTTCACAATATAATTGGTATTAACCAATCGCTATAGGTAAAATTATCATGATATATTCATGAATATAAAATGTGAATTTCAGCTAATAAGAATTAAAATGGAAACAGAACAAGAACAATGAGTGCTCGTTAAATACACTAGAACAAGAAATGCAATTTTTTATCAAAAAGAGCTTTTTAGTGATAAAAGAAGAGTCGCATTACATGCAACTGAGGATTGGGCTAGAGGTTGGCTCATTCAGGGAAATAGTTATCCAGTACCGATTCGGAGGTGAAGATGAAGAGATTTGTTTTTTTAAGCATTTCAGCCTAAGGAAAATGGGAGTGTCACGAGTAGTCAGGGGGTTAGATGGACTAATGTTTAACATTAGTATAGCTGGCATTAAAATCAAGAAGTCACTTCAAAGATGAAAATGCCAAGATAAATACAAAGAATTGTTCTATATTCTAGAACAAGACATTTTTAATGGTACAAGTTACAACGAATGTTTTAAAAGAGTATTTCTGAAGAGCTGACTGTTGCCAGTGTCAGATAACATAGTTATAGCTTCTTCACATTTTAATGTAAGCCATTTTAGGTGTGAGATTAGCACCTCAGTCGCGTAATATATATATATATATATATATATATATATATATATATATATATATATATATATATATATATATATATATTATTATTATTATCATTATTATTATTATTATTATAAAAAAGAAAGAACAGTAAGATATATAATCCGGTGTTCTTATTGATGTTTTTATTTTTACAAAACAGTGCTCAATGTAAATTTACAGAGCATAAATATTATAAATTAACTGATTAAAAATAGGTTTCATCGCTACACAGGAATTACCATGTTTCAAAACAGAAACTAAAAACTTCAAATTGAATTATATAATTAAATTAAAAGCATTAGTTCTGTTTCATCTTCATCTTTGGATTCCAAAATTCGCTTGAAGATAAAACAGAACTAATGCTTTTAATTTAATTATATAATTCAATTTGAAGTTTTTAGTTTCTGCTTTTGAAACATGGTAATTCCTGTGTAGCGATGAAACCATATTTTTAAATCAGTTAATATATATATATATATATATATATATATATATATATATATATATATAGTGTGTATGTCATAAACAATATTTGGGATTCTATGGATCGTTCGAATAATTTACATAAAAAATTGTCACAAAGTTGCTTTTATTTTAAAAGTGACATGTGATGACACTTCTCACTTAATGACTGGGTTCCGCTCTAACGACCTAATCGCAGAACGAACGCTAAATGAGGAGATGTTTGGTATTTCACGTATACAACGCATGCAAGGAGTTTGTGTCAACTAGCTTCGAATAGAATTATTGATATAATTGCACAACGCATTTCTCGCCTGTGGAACTCGCTTCCGACTTTTAATTTTCCAGTCAACTTTGATCTTAAAACATATAAATGCAATATCAATCGTTCTCTTTTGTCTTATGAATTCCTCTTGTTTTGTTCTTCTCGTACCTTAATAATGTTTTTCTTTTTGTCATATTCTTTCACATTCAGTCACCACCTTGCATTTTCCTGGCTTTATTACCTTATTAGCGGTGAAATGATTAAAATATCGTAACATTGCTAATCTTGTTAGAAACGTTCATACAGTGTAATAGTTAACTTGGCAGTGAACGATGTAAACAAATTTGAAAATCAGTTCTATTTTTTGGAAATGGCTTGTGTTTGCATATTGTAAATACAGCACAATTTAATTTGAATTTATTTATTCATTTTATTTTTATTTTTTTTACTAATTTTCACCCAATATAAGGCCCGAGAGCCACTCAAAGTAGAGAGTTACTGCATGGTATTCTATTAGCGTCGGAAAGGACAAGCGTTAAAAGTACAGAGCTGAAGCAGACTTTAAAAGGAACCGGAAACCCAATCCTAAACAGGAAACAAGGGGTACACCTCTATTTCTATTCAAAAAAACATATTCATTTTGACGAAAGAGAAAACAATTACAATTTTGCGTTTAAAGTACAATGCTGACTGGTTGGATTTGTGTGTGTGCGTGTGCGTGTGTGTGTGAGAAAGAGAGAGAGAGAAAGTGAGAGAGATTTTATAGCTGGTCATAAGTCCGAGGTTCGCTAAACGTAAACGCAAAAGTCGTTAAATGAGAAATTGTTGTTAAGTAACTTTAGTGGCCGCATTAAAATAAACAGAAGTATCTTTCCTTTGTTATCTATTACGTCGTTATAGTGTCCAACACAAGTTCTAGAAAAAGAAAACTTTCACAGGTTAATGTTGTGAATCCCGTCGGGTGAGTAAAGAACTATCGTTAGATTTCAATACGGAAAAATCATACATTCAAAGTCAATGGTGTTTGTGGCGTTTGCACCAGCAGAGGCGGTCGTAGAATTTGTCGACTCTATAAACAACATTTCAAAACTGGACAACATCTAAATGAATATATAAAAAGATTAGAATTACGGTCATTTATTTTGATTTGATTGCAGACAAGAACATACAGAACCAACAGAACGCACACTACAAAATAAGACTATAGAAAAGCATATTTGAATAAGACTGAATATACTACCAAATCATGCGACATTTAAAGACCTAATTTTGAAGGTAACTTCACTACAGTAAATTGGTATATAGTTTGATCAACGGGGTAGCCAGGACCAGTAGTACATATGCTAATGTTATATCTTGTGTATTATGCGACGCTCTTAAAACTAGCTACAAAATTAGGTCTTAAAAGTCGCATGATACGCAAATATATACGGTAATTAGAAAAAAAAATTTAGCGAAGAATAATTTTTCAGATTAAATTTTATTATGTTCTTAGTTCACAGAGAGTTTTATAATGCTGCGTAGTACATAAAATTAGATATATACAAATATATACGTGTCCCACGCAGAGAAACTATAACATATGCAACAACAAATGTTGTGTAAGAAACGGGAACCTTATTCGTAATATTTCCCAAAGGGAAAACTGGACTGAAGGCGGTTTATCTACGTTTATCTAGTTAGGCTATGTAGTTTTTCCTGTAAGACCTACCGCTATAGGCTAGGGACGCCTTTTTTCTCCCTGGCTCCACATCACAACAGCACTTCCTTAATCTATCTCTTGACATCATTCACCGTGACCCATGTGACTATCTCAACGAAAGGGAGAGAATCGCCGTTTGTAACCCACCAATATTAACAATGACGTCACTATGAAAAGAATATATATATATATATATATATATATATATATATATATATATATATTGCACAATAAAAAAATAAAAAAATTAAAATCTTTAGACATACTGGGTTGTAGATTAATATTCTTTCGTTTTTTTTATTATTATTCCATTTAGATTCCTCGACTAGTTCCGACCAAAATGGCCATCATCGGGAGGAGAAATATTTCTGCTTGTTGCTAGCAGTGAACTACAGAAATGAATGTCTTGATGGAGAAAATGAACTTTTGTCTGTAGTTTTCATTTGTTTTTTTTATTTTTTTATCTTTTTAACATGAATCTTTTAACATTCCTTGTGTTGGTCAAATAGTCTCTTTTAAGTTGTTATTTGAGATAAGAGCTGGATAGATACATGCTGCTATGAATTCTCTGGTCAGTTTGACAGTTTTATTGGACTTGGTGAGGGGATGTGTCTCTGTTTAGTGTTGGTGTGTGTGTCATTTGGTTCTTAGGGAGTGAGTGAGTATGATGTGTGTAAACGTGTGTATTGCTGTGGGTGTGTGTTATCATTTGGCTCATTAGGGAGTGAGTGTATGATGTGTGTAAGTGTGTATATTCGTGTGGGTGAGTGTATAAGTGTGAGGCCTCCACACCTCCGTAAGCATGTCTGTCTTGTGTGGGTGAGAAATGTGGGTAGGTTTTGATTTGTTGAGTTACATATTCGTAATACTATCTATATATTGTTAAATTTATGGTTTATCCCGGCTGGATATTTTGTTTTTAGACGTTGTATCCACTTATTTTCATGGGACTCTAAAATCCTTCTAATGTTATCTGCTCTGAACTTTTCTATTCTCTCAATTATAGTGAATTTGGCATAGGTTTTGAAATCATGTTTTTCCAGGCGGAAATGTTGTTCTACAGGTAATAATTTTTCATGGGGAGTCGACTTAATTCGTTTACGATAATTGTTAATTCTGTAGTGAAAGGGCCATTCAGATTTTCCTACATATTGTTTCTGGCATAGTGTGCATTCTAGGAGGTAAATTATGTTATGACTTCAACAGTTAGAATCGTGGTAGATTTTGAAAGTAGATTTAGTGATTGAGCTAGTGAATGAATTCGTGTTTTTAATATGGTTGCAACATAAACTTCTTTTGTTGTTACATTGTTGGGAAAATCCTGTTGTTTTTGTTCTTAGTTTATTACGGATTACCTTGTCCCCTGAAATGTGGTTACGACCTATGATTTCTTTTAGGTTCTTAGGTCTACGATATGCAAGAAGGCCGGGTTCCTTAAACAGTTTTTTTAGGTCTGGTTTGAGATGTAGTATTTCCCAGCGACGTTTGATTATTTGGGATAGTGGAGGCAGAGTAGGATTGAAAGTGGTTACTAGAGGGATGCCGCTAGATTTATTTTTAATCTTGTACATTAGGGTGTCTTCTCTAGGTGTGGAAATTGCTTTATTTATTTGTTCCCTGATTAAATGTTGTTTATAGCCACGTGTTGTGAATTGATGCTCCAGATTTTCAATGTGATTATTTAACTCTTCATTGTTGGAACATATCCTTCTGAGTCTAAGTGCTTGTGAATAGGGAAGGTTCTCTTTGAGGTGTTTAGGGTGGGAAGACTTAAAGTGTAGATAGTTGTGGGTGTCGTTGATTTTAGTGTGTAGTGTCGTTTGTAGTTTCCTATTTTCATCTATGTAAATGCAGGTGTCTAAAAATGTTACTGATGATGTGGATTTTTCATAGTCATATATATATATATATGTATATATATATATATATATATATATACAAGTATAGGATTGGTGTATTCGAAATAAATTCCAATAACCAACAAATACTATTCTTAAAAGAGTGCTCAATACAGAGTAGAGCAAATATAATTATTTATTCGAAAATTATAACATAAATATGTTATAAAATCACTGCAAAAATAGCTATTTTGTTTCAACACTTCTGGTGTCTTATTTAGTGATGGTGTTGAATGTAGAATAAAGATGGATGAATTGTATGATAAATTGGAAAAAGTTTACTTGTGACGCGTTTTGAACTTCAGTCCGATAATGTCCTGAAGGACGAAACGCGTCACTAAACTTTTTCCACTTTGTCATACAATTTCTCCAATATAATTCTTGATATATAAATATATATTGCTATCTCATATATATATATATATATATATATATATATATATATATATATATATATATAAAGTGAGAAAGAAAGAGGTTTCGTTTTGCTTTCTTGACACTTTTTGTTGCGCGTCAAATAAGAAAATGAATGGCCTGAAAACAGGAAAAGACCTTGACGAGTTTTTGACTAAATAGCCTCAACGTTTTGGGCACGCAGCGGGAGTGAAGAAAAGAAAATGGAGGATCATGAGACTTTATTGTTTTGCAAAACAACTGTGAGCGGTCGGGTTATTTCTCCTTTCATACTAAAAGAATATTTAAAAATACAAAACTATACAATATAACTCCAAAAACATACAAACACGTATACAGATATATTTTACCATAATTGAACGAGAGGAATTTGTTTATTGGCACTCACAGCCAAAATTGTGTTCTTTACGCCACTCCCCACCTCCGTAAGCATGTAGAGTGTATCTATTTTCTAAGGCTAATTAAGTCTGACACAAGACTACATGGTACGAGCGCGAAAGTGATGATCCACCTCACTTCACTAGTAATGGTTTGTCGGAGAATCTTGCTAGAACGTTCTATAGAACGTTTGTTTTCCGGTCATGAGGCCCGGGTTCTTGATATTATTGTCATGGGGAGCTAATCCCAGTGTGCGGTGCCTTTGCAAAGTACCTGAAAAGAATACCACAGGTTGACCCAACCCTTGTAAGTGAAATTGGGTAGATGGAAATATTCGGAGGCCGTCAATGGTTGTTCTAACACGAAATCACAAGTCATCGTGACCGAGGTTTTGAGCGTGCTGAATTTGTTTCAAACTATTGATCACATAAGATGACGCGCTCTCTCCCAGAAACTATAAGTAAGTTCCACTCAGCATAGTTGCAGTATAAACCACAGGTGGGCTATGCGCGTTTTGAACAAGCACAAATGTACCTGAACCAACATAAGGGGTCTGGCTATGATCCATAGCAAGGCGCATACCAATCTAACATATAGCGGCCGCAGAATTACAGGAATTGGTGAGAGCAAAAGTTTAGTGCGATTTCTCTAAATGTATACGCTTCAAATAAAATTATACATTTTTGTCTCCGAAAACTTGCTTTATTGCCGATGTAACAAGAATAGCTAATAAACTAAATAAGAAGTGAGCAAGTATATATATATAAATATGTGTGTGTCTACTTGCTTTTTTTTTGTTTGTTTTTTTTCTCACTACATCAGCTGTTCTTAACGTTTTCTTTCTTGACGCCCCCTTTTTCGTCTATGTCAACATTGATTGCACTGGTAAAGGGAGCAGAGGAAATGTAATGAAGTGAATGTCACGTATCTATATTTTGTTGCATTATAACAGTGTTTCTCAACCATTTTTAAGCAACGACAGGCTTAGGAGCAAACGAAAATATCACGGTACACTGTAAGTTTTTAAAGTGTATAGCTGTTATGTAAACCATAGATTTAAAACTAAAACACAAATATGAATTTACTTTGTTTCAACTATTTGTCCAGCTTATTTAGTGTGAAACATGTGCCTTGGTATTTTGTTTTTGTTTTTTGTTTTTTCACTATTTTTTCAAGGTTTAGTCAAATCCGGAAAACTATATTTCTTATGCTCGTCAATTCCTTAACCTTGGTTATTATTATGATTATGATTACTATTATTATTATTATTATTATTATTATTATTATTATTATTATTATTATTATTATTATTATTATCGCTACTACTTCTACTAGAAGCATATTATTATAGGCACAATGCAATCCTAAGAAAACGACACGAATAACTGCGGTGAAACTCACGGATATGTTAATCCACTTGGTGACCAGTCTTGTGTATTTCTGTACTTACCCAGATGTAAACAACGGGATGCTTTCTGGCGATAATATTATATTGCATAGAAATTAAGAGGAGTAAAGAAAGACTAGATGACACAAAAAACATATTAATTAATGAAGTATTTCTCCAAGATTTCGTGTTGTATTTGATATAAGAAACCAGAGACGCAAGAAGTTATGACGTAAAACAAAACAGTCGTATAATTATGAGCCAGTCATAATTTCTCGTCATTTTGTCTCAAATCCGTGTTGATTTTCTCTCCGTCAGATGGTCTAGTGCGTGCGTGTGTGTGTGTGTGCGTGCGTGCGTGCGTGCGTGTGTGTGTGTGTGCGTGTGTGTGTTCGCCTGCGCACCCGAATCTCCATGAATATACGACGTGTCTAGTTTAAAATTAGCTCTTTTAAAGCTTTCTGTTAAAATGAAAAATGAATTCGTACAATAGGAATTGCGACGAAGAAATAATCTCTTTTCTTTTTTTCTTTTCTTTTTTTTCAAAAGATTTTTTTTCCGTATTAATATAGATTAAGCACTTCTGATCACGAATATAAAAAGAAATTATTAAATTTGATGAAAGTTAATAGGGATTCCAGTTTCATATGTAAATTGATTTCCCTACGGAAGCCCAAACAAAATATGCTTAAATCATGTAATTTCTTAAAATTCCCAAGAATAAAAAGAAAAATTAAAGTTCTGTTTTTCATATATTACTATCGATTAATATTTCTTTCTTTTTTTACATTTAAAGAAAGCATAGTATTATATATATATATATATATATATATATATATATATATATATATATATATATATATATATATAGGCTTCTTTAAGGGTATCAGCTTAAAATGAATTTACATAGACAAATAGACCCCTCTATTAACTTTTTTAAAAACTAAAATAACAGATATAAAAAGAAAGAAAGAAGAAAAGAAAAATTAAAATTAAGATGAAAGCATAGATATTAGGTTGGTGCAAAAATAATGACGTAATAATGTCGTTTCTTGACGTTAAAAAATAAGTCAAAAAACGACATTATTACGTCATTATTTTTGCACCAACCTAATAAAATGAATGTTTAAAGAAAGATTGAAAGAAACGTAAAAAGAAAGAAAAAAATGTGAAAAGAAAGATAAAAGAAAGAAAAGTGGAATGAAAAAAGTTAAAAAAGAAAAGTTAAAATAAAAGTATGTTTAAAGAAAGAAAGAAAGAAAGAAAGAAAGAAAGAAAAGGGGAAAGAAAGAAAGAAAGAAAGAAAGAAAGAAAGAAAGAAAGAAAGAAAGAAAGAAAGAAAGAAAGAAAGAAAGAAAGAAAGAAAGAAAGAAAGAAAGAAAGAAAGAAAGAAAATATTAGCAGACGGTTCGAGAAAAAATGGGTAACTATTGCACCGGATGGACACTGGCTCATGTGAATTTGCAGACCTCCGTCCGTTGTTGTCTTGGTCAACTGTAATTCACTCTCTGACCAAATTCAGGTGTCATAATGGCGGATAATGAAGGACAAATGCTTACTGCTTGGCTTCAATTGGATGCTCATTCTGTATCAGTTGCACACACATTCAAAAACATACACCCATATGCATTCATATGTACACATAAACACGTACACACAAATATAAACACACATATAGACAAACAAGCACATGCACTGACACACAAACACAAGTAGAATCACCCGATGTTGCTGTTCAGTTCCAGGTGAAAGCAAGAATTCGAAAGGCTGATTTTCAAAACAGGCTCTCTACAATATTAACACAAAATAATCTTCTTATCATTGTTTTCTCATATTTAACCTTGTATCACACTCACTTAATACTAACAGAAGCACATGCAGACACACATTGACGCCCAATACGACATACATATGCAAACTCATGATTGTGCATCTACCTACATAGATTATGACTTCGCTTCGAAAGATTTAGGGATGGGTTTCATATCTGTCGCAAATTCACAGGCAGTCGTTGACGCTTATTATATAGGAGAGGATTGCTTTTCCAAGTCGGCTAGTGGAGTGGTTTTAGTAACCAAAAGGATTTCCAGCCTTGCCAAGCTACCTGTTTTCATTTCAACATATTTTTTTTTTTTTGTCGTTTGGTTTGTCGGGCGGGGTATCTGATAGATCTTTTATCTCCCTGCCGCCCTCTCTACCTCTGCTTTCTACTGTTGGTGTTGAAGTAGAAAAGGGTGCATTGTCAAAGAGTACTTGTCTTTTTTCAGTGGAGACTCACTTCTCCTCCGGCAAGAGACTATTTCTAAACGAGTCGCCACATCGCCTTCCCACTGCAATTGAGACACATCTAACATATCTTCAACACATGTCACCTTTGCTAAAATTTAGAACTTCATTGTTACTCATGATCACGCTCCACTACACTTTTAAAATGGGACAAAGAAAAAAAAAACCGATGGAGTCGCCGGTGATACCCACATACAACCCGGTAAAACCGACCTTTCTGTAACGCTTTTTAGACGCGAGTTTGTGTTTTGCGAGATTTTGTCTCTCCAGACGCGTTTTAGTCGTCTATTGAAGGCTTAATTCATCATAGTCAGTCTTTTGGTCATTTCTCTGTCCATTCTAAGGTTGGACGATATGAAGTTACCTCATACATTTTGAGCCACCGTTCTGGTCACCACTCCCTTCCATATCACAATTGTGATTCATGGTGACATTCAAAACAGAATAGAGCAGTGCTTTACCGGTTGCTTTTGCACCGGGGGTGTTGTATCTGTACAGTATCGTAAGATATCAACGATACGCGTTGACTGAGAATTAAATCTTTTAAGTGGAGAGACATTGCACAGGTTCAATCCAATTCTCTGAACAAGGAAAGCGTGTACCTAAAAAGGAGGACCAATCAACATCATTGGATGCTGTCAAGTCGTAGGTATTTCATTCAGAGTTTTCCTCCTCCTCGTTGGACACCTTAATGAACGTGAATTTAACGCTTGCCTTGACACCAACCCTGGTGATTTCTACTAAAAAAAGGGACGCAGGTTAGAACTCAACCGGAAGCCACATTTTCGCTATTAAGTTTTCACAACTGTGCAGAGTGATAGCCGTAATACGCAATGTAAAAAAAAACAAAAAACAGGACATCTATTCAAATACGGGCATCGACTAAAAATAATATTCGAAATAATAAATATATACAGTCCAACCTCTTTAATCAGTGATCCGGGATCTCCTACGCTCCGGTACATTTTTACTCAGCTGGTATTAGTTCGTTAAGCGACTACGAGGGCAGCGCTGCACGTTGTTTACAGCTTTCCGCAGTAGCCGACTGCAGCAGAGTGTTTTGGTTTTACGGGCTTGGTCATTTCTTATATATAGCTGTTTACAATATATCAAGCATATATTATTTGGGGTGATTTAAGGTATGTTGTTAGTCTTTGTATTACCTGAAATAATCAAAATCCTGTTTGGAAGCTTTAATCATTGTTTTATTCTTCTTTTAAGCTTTGTTCTATCTTTGATAACATACCAATATACAGATTGTCCCCAAAAATTGACCTCATTTAAAATGTGACAATCCGAGTAACTACATGTCCCAGGCAAACGAAACTAAATAGGATTCATTTTTAGCAATAATTCATTTATCAAAATTCGAACAAGATATTCAAAGGGATATATATTTTATAACCGATTTCACAAAGCTTCCCAATGGTTCAATATTCACACTTCTTGTCGGTAGTCTAGCTCCTGTCAAACACGCTGTAGCATAACTTGCGTAGCATTCTCCAATGTCTCCGTGCAAACATATCTCAATGAAAATCTACCAGGAAGATGGATCGAGCGTGCCCACCACGTTCACCTGACTTGACACTTCGTATTTTTTTTTCTCTGTGGCTATGTGAAAGGACAGGTCTATATCGCTACTCTACCTACAAGTCTTGAACTTAAGCCTTGAACTTAAGCAGAGAAGCAATGAGGCATTCGAGAATGTTACTCAAGATCTGCGTATGATATTTTTTTAATTTCAATTTTTTTTTTTTTTTTTTAAGTAATTTGCACAAAATGACAAAGTCAAATTTGAACTTGTTGATATTAAGAGGAGAGTGTATGGAAGGAGAAAGCCAGAGAATGATTGGATGATAAATGTGTGGTTCTAACAGTTAATCCTAACCGTGGGTCACTTGTGGTGTAGGAGTGTTTTGATGGAGAGAGATTCGAGTCAGGTTAGGAAAATCTCGAAAAAAAGAACAATATCATTCGATTTTGCAAATACATATTATACAACCTGGTTTGCTCATAATTAGAAAAAAATCACCTTTCAACCAGACAACAATCCAAATCATTTTTTCTAAATAATGTCAAAATTACCTCGAGTCAAAAAAAGGAAGAACATTTTGGAAATTATGACTTGTCCGCCTAAATCTTCTGATCCCTCGCTCATTAAACTAGTATGGGATGGACTGGATAGGAGAGTTCGAAGAGAATACCCAAAGTGTAGCTTTTTCAGTTATTGAAGAATGCAATCTTTTTTTTTTTTTCAAAATTGTTAGAAAGCGTGCTAAGATTTGGAAGAGTAGCAATTATAGTTGGTGGTGGTTTATTGATGAAAAGAAAATGTGATGCTGTTGTACTTTTTTATAGTTGAGTGCTTTTGTCAAAATAAAACCATACTGTAGTTACTGAAATTTTATCTTTTACTTTAAAATATACAAAAATAGCTCATTTTAAGATGTTTTTAATGACATAAAGGATGACCTCAAACATTTTGCCTGTAATGTATGTGGCATAGATTTTAGAAGTCGTCGGAAGATCTCTTGGTAGAAATGTAGCCATGCCAGCTTTCCATAAACTACCTGATATTCATAGATGAAGGATCTTGCGTGCGAATATACATCCCCACTACATCATGTAAATGATTGATTTGAATTATACCGAGTGAATATAGTGGCCAAAACAATTCGGCGGAATGTTCATGATCGGAACTCTCCGGAATGCTCCGTCAACCAATTTTCAGTAAATTGGGCGCGATGAAACAGTACATTATCCTACTGAAAACCTGTCATCATCGGGGTACAGTGGTTTCATGAACGAGTGAAAATACTGATAGAGAATCACAACGTAACGTTACCGGTTAGTGATAAGTAAAAGACCCAAACCGTCCTTTATAAACACACACCACATTATTATGGAACCAGCAGACTGCACGCTGTTTTGCTGACAACTTGGGTCCCTGGCCTCGTGTAATCTGCACCACACCCGAACCCATCAGAGTGAAATTACTGGAATGGTGACTCATCGGACCACACTGAACGATATCTGTCCTCCGAGGACATAGTGTTGATAGGGATACCCTGGGTATCCATATTCCATGGAACTATAAAAAAAACACTGAAGTGAATGATATTCTCGCTTTTTTGTTACCGCAAACATTTCTGAGAAAGCACGTCTGGAATTTTTTGTCTGGATATCTGGAATGTGGAGTCACAATTATTTATATACTGTCCTTTTGCTGTCCTTTTGCTGAAGAAATCCACTTAACTCCAAAAAGGCTGAGGGCGTACGCCAGTCGATTTCATTAGCTCCATGATACAAAGAACAACTGGGCAGACTCATTCCGTCACTTATAACAGAAAATGGGTTATAGAATAGCCCGGATGTGCTACCAACAGGGTTGATGGAATAACCCGGATGTGCTGCCTACGGATTAGCGTACCTGCCTTCGAACGCATATAACGTCAATGGCAGTGAGCAAGAAGGGGCCGCTGGGAGAGAGAGTTTCTGAATTTTTGACAGTTTGTTTTATTTATCTTTGCAGTCTTCATCTTTGTTGTTTTTGTCCGAGTAACCTACAGAGAATTTCGAAATTAACCTTTTATTAAATCTACGCGGTAGGTTGTTCTCGTTCCACTGCCTATGACCTAGAACAATCAAACCCCGTTCGAAATCACCTGTTAAGTTAGAAATCCCCTGTAGGTTACCCGGATCAACATACATCTGATGAAGGCCGAAGAGCACAACGACCGAAACGTTGTGATAAAAGCAACAAATATGAGGACAATAGTCAGCATATAAATAATGTAAATAAAGCCATCTCTGAACATTATTATTAAAATTAAAACCCGTGGTTAGCCAATGTGTTTTCAACGTTAACGCCTTATACAAACTACTCTCCGCACATACATGACAGCATAGACATCACTTGATAAGACACCGAGGGTGTTGAAACAAAATGGCTATTTTTGTAGTGATTTTATAACATATTTATGTTATAAATTTTTTTAAATAAATAATTATATATATATATATTAAACAGTATTAATTACATTTACCGTTCGAGAAGTTTCATAGAAAATACGCGTTCTCCAACAGCAATCGAACCCATACCGTATTTACTTAAATAAATTGTATCTATAAAAAATAATGTGTGTGCACGCACACACGCACGCACGCACGCACATACATAATAAACTGGATTAAATGCGACAGGTGTTTAATATATTTTCTGTTTATACGTTATTTTAATTGATACAGCAATTTAATAGATATATGTATCTAATAAAATAGTGTATAAACAGAAAATATATTATATATATATATATATATATATATATATATATATATATATATATATATATACATATATATATATATATATATATATATATATAACGGAATTTCCTATCGCATTCAACATAATAGGGTCTAACGGTTCCGTTTTTTTAGAACTAAACCGCCAGTCTACCCACACAGATGATTTTTTAAGGCAGTTCACCCCAAGCAAGTCAGAAGTGCCACTAGGGCGCAAGGGGTTACAGAGGATTGAGAACAAGAGTAAAGAAGCGTGTTTGAGGAAAGGATACAGAGGAGGACGGGGAACAAGTTCAAGGTGTCAGATATCGATTGACATTACGCTTGAATATTTGAAGATTTCAGTCATCGGGGAAAGCAAGTAAGAGGAATGGAGTTCCACAGACGGGAAGTGCAGGGGAAGAAGCTGTTTTGAGTAGAAGAGACGGTTACATTTAACCGTTTTAACAATGAAAAGGTGAAACCGAGATGCCAGCTCGGTAGCACGTTTAATTTCATGAATTCCGGGAACCAGCGAAAGTAGCTCGTCAGAACAGTTGCCGTGAAAGAGACAGAGGGAGGCCACAGCACGTCTCGGGGATAGTGATTGCAGACTAGATGCCAGATCAGGACCTTGCATATTCGTCTCTGGATTTTGTCAAGGAGTTACAGCTGGAGCACCAGTCCATATATAACAGCAATATTTCATACAAGGACGGACGGTTGATTTATAGATTTGAAAGATGGACTCAGGCGAGAAAATTGGCACGACACAGAGATCCAACTTTCCTTGCGGTAGATGAAGCTATTGATTCAATGTATCTATTCCACATCATGTCAGTGGACAGCGTTAGACCAAGCAGGCGTAATGAGGCGCTTTCAAGGAGTTGGGAATCAGTCATTCTGATGGGAGGTAGGAAGGGATCTCTGTGGTAGGTAAAGGAGAGCAGTTTTGTTTTGGAGGCATTAAAGTTTACAAGCCATTTCCTGACCCAGTCAACCCACGATTGGACGTCCTTTTCTAGATCAGCAGCCAGGTTAGTTTTGCCAACAATACTTGATTTAGTATCGAGGCAGGAGTAAATAGTGGTGTCGTCGGCGTAGATGCCAACGTCGGGACACTGATGACATCGGAAAGGTCATTGATGATGATTAGGAACAATGTAGGGCACAAGATAAAGCCTTGGGGGACACCAGCGTTCGTGAAAAAGGAACCGGTGTAGAACCCATTTAGGACGACCTTCATTTCACGGTTTGACAGGAATGATTGTATCAAGTCAAATAATTGCCCTCTTATACCGTATCCCTGAAGCTTACGAAGAAGGCCAAACCCTATCAAATGCTTTAGAGATGTCTAGAGCCACGGCTCGAGCTCCTCCATTATTATTGAGGGCTTGGTATACAAATTCAGTTATGGCCGTGAGAACGTCAGCAGTAGATCGGGCAAAGCGGAAACCATATTGCTTGTTGGAAAGCAGATTATATGAGGTGAGGTGCTTAACCTCTTCGGCGTTGATTAAAACCTCGAAGACATTACCGAAGAGTAGTAGGAGACTGATAGGACGTTAGTTAGACGGGTCAGAAGGGTCACCAGAATTTTTAAAGACAGGCACAACAGATATGAATTCAAACAGGCTGGAAAGCAAAATTCAGTGAGGTAGTAGGTGAAAAGTTTAGAGAGGACAGGAGCCAATTCAGGGGCACATTTCTTCAGAGAAATGGCGTGTATCTCTTCACCACTAGCCTTATGGGAGTCTAATTTAGAGATTATGCCTAATACCATCGTTGGGGTTATGTGCATCTCACTCAGTAGAACCTCAGTTCTATGGGTAAAGTTCGGTGTGGGTACACCAGATGAGTCTAGCATTGAAATTGGATGAGAATTTACGAGCAAAACATTCAGCCTTATCAGCTTGGTTGAATAAAGGGGGTATTGAGGTTTTGCTGTTGATCCGCGCGATTTTGCAGAGCCGCCAATAATCTTTTGAAACAAACTTGCGAGACACATTACGGTGTTTCATTCTTTCGGCAAAGAGTAACTTTGCTTCTTTGAGGACATGCTTCAACTCGTTATGAGCAGTGACAAAGAGATGTCTGTTGCAATCAGACAGGTCTATATGGTATAGACGGAACTAGTGATTCCTGTGGGTAATAACTGCTGAACAAGCAGCTAAAAACCGAAGAGATATTTTCTTGAAGGGATGAAAGCTTCGATTCCAGCTTTTACCCAGGATGAGACATCAGACGCACATTTTTAATATTAAAAACAGTATTCCAGGGGACATCAAGAAGGAAATATCGGAATGAGACCCAATCTGCTCGTTGATAATAGAAAAATGTTCTGTTGGTGGGAGGTTCTTTACTGGGGAGGAGTAGAAGGAGATGAAAACAGAAACGACGGCATGATCAGAGTTACCAAGAAGGCGGAGATGCGTGGCACGACAAGACTCATAGATGGAGGTAAAACAGATCAAGAAGGGAAGCATTACCATCATGGTTGCCGGGGAAATCCGTAGGAAAGTCTACCATTGAGTTATTAAACAGTTAAGGGTTTATATACCAGGAAGGCCAGTTACAGAGTGTTTAAGCCATTTGGTATGGTGGGCATTGAAGTCACCAAACACAAATATGCTTGCAGATGGATGTAGAGAGATAGCCTTGTGTATAATATAGGAAATTCAATCGAGTACACCACAGTCTTGGGAGAATGGAGACTTATTTTAACTTCGGACGTCTTCTGCAATCTTTCTTTTTCACCTAGTATTATACCCTATGATAATTAGCGTATTGTACATGAGAAAAAAACATATGTGCCCTCCTACTCCGCCATTCGCCTTTCGCTCCGTTTGCCTATTGCCAGTTTTGTGACAAAAGCAAATTCAGCCATTTTTAATGGCGAAATGACGTGATAAACGTTATGCAATTAGCCAATATCTAACAACGCTGGATACGCAAGACAATGGAATATTTTCTCACGCCATAACAAAGACGAAGACAAATAAGTAGTGAAAGAGAAAGTGTGAGAAAAGAGGAGTCAAAGAGAAAGAGGGAATAAAAGAAAGAGAGGAAAATAGAGAATATACAAAAATTAAAAAGTGAGAAGAGCTTATATAACAGTTAAAGAGAAAAAGAGAGCCAAAAAGAAAAGGCGAGGGGATATAAAATTAAAGAGAAAATGAGAGTCATAGAGTGAAAAAGGAGAGATATAAAAGAGGGGAAAGAATGAATAATGAAAAGAAAAAGAGAGGAGATATAAAATTTAAAGAGAAGGAGAAACAGGTAGAAAAGGGGAATATATGTCAATTAAAGAGAGAAAGGAGGATGGAAGAGATATAGAGGTTAAAGAGAAGAAAGGAAAAAGAAAAAGTGGTGGGGATACAAAACTTAAAGAAGTGGTAAGGATAGTCAAACAGTGAGAGAAAGAAGGGGTACATAAAAAGGGGTACAATAGAATAAAAGAAAGAGGAGACGAAGAGAGGACACATAAAATTTGAATGGAAGAAAAACTAAGTATATAAAAGTTAAGAGAATCAAATAAATTCAACGTTTTATTCCAATATCTTTTGCCTTGTCTCAGTCAACTTCATAATCTCCTTCTCCCAAAATGTTTATCTTCCTCGTTAAAGAACTGCTCCTCGAGCCTTTTTTTGGTTTTTAAGAAACTGAATTACTGATTAAGTGAATCTTGGTATTGTCTGAATAAATCGAAACTTGAAGTATCTGCTAAATACGGAAGAGAAGTCAAAACCTCCAAGCAAGACTAACAATCTTTACCTGATCGCCAGAGAAAAAAAAAAGGTTTTGCATTACATATAATAACAATTTATATATATATAAATATATATATATATATATATATATATATATATATATATATATATATATATATATATATATGAAGAAATACAGTCTTAAGGTGTGGTATATTTATGGGATAAAGTGCTCAAATATCAGAGATAGAACGTGTTAAATATAAAAGTGAACATTGAAGTCAACACTTAGAGGCGACAGGCTGTTTCATGCTAGACGCAATCGTCAGGCGTGACGATTGCGTCTAGCATGAAACAGACTGTCTCCTCTAAGTACTGACTTCAATGTTCACTTAAATATATATATATATATATATATATATATATATTATGAAATGAAAGAGGAGCCGATATGAATGTACGTGAGAGATCCATAGAAGATTGAACTTCAAATACAGTAAATTCGACCTTGCTAGCCGAACGCTCCTCTGTGGCCAAATCGGTTAAATGCACGTCAAGCTAGATGACGGTTCCGTATAGGATACAGGTTCGAATCTTGTCGGAGGACGAATATTTTATGTGAAAATTTCTCGGAAATTCAGGCCGGTAAATGTTGTTTAGTACTGTTTATTGTAAACAGAGCATTTACTTAAATATTTGTATTTATGAAAAGAATGTATAAACATAAAAATGTCTTAAAATATATATATATATATATATATATATATGTTTCCATTTAGTTTAACTTGAAACAAAAGTTGTTTATAAGAATCGTTTGGTTCTCTGAAAGTATTACAACGCAGAAGACATTCTTTCAGTCCGATCATGTACATAGTGTAACCTTCTAAGGTAGATCAATTTACCTTATTTTTTGAGTATGATCGTGGCACGAACTCCCAAACAAAAGCCTCCAATATATAGATATATGTATAGAACTGCATATAAATGTGTACGATCACGCAAACACACACGCATACGTGCGTACACGCACATGCATGCATCTATGAAGGAAAACCGAATTTGACTTCGGTTGGTGATTTTTCTTAAAAGGTTTTTGTAAAGTAACCACTGTTCGTTGCTCATCATAATTTGCGTTTAATTTTTTTTTCTTTTAAGTTGCGTGGAGGTTACACATCAAAGCCACTGACAAGCAACCAACCTAAATAGTTTTCAGCTGCCGATTTAAATGTTTTCAACATATTTCTTCTACCCGACCTTATATGACATTAATTATTTCCAAGTATTCGATCACTATCAAACTCAGATAATCTACCCGATCACGGAGAAGAGTTCAGCGAGAAATCTGCAACACGATATTTTGCAAACCACTTTTGACATTTTAGATCTTTCACAATTCCTTCTCCATCGCCTGCAGATTTTTTTTAGAACTTGATTCACACTTTTTTTTCCTTCTATGTACCGTGTCTCTTCAGGACGTGGCAGGTCAAGGATCTCCTCAATTTCCTTCCCCTTATTAAGGTCTGCCTTTTTATTATCTCTCCTAATCCCTGTTCTGACAACTCGTTAGGTAAGTTATTCAATTTTTTCCTGTGTTTCATATGTTCAATATGTTTTGTGAGCGTCAAATTATCCAAGCCCATTTTCCTCATTATGCGCCCTAGAAATTTCAATTGTCTTTTTCCCATTCTAAATAAGTCCTTTTTGTTTCCATTTTCCCTGAAACTTCATTGTTACTCACATGTTCTGTTCATAGAATTCTTAATATCCTTTTCTATAAGCACGTTTCTGTTAACTCAAATCACTTCATTTGTGGGTAAATTGTTCACAGCATTCACAACATTATAGGTAAACTGATATTACATAATATTTCAGCATTCTTTTGTGGGTAATGAAATTTTTCCTGTTTCTTAATACTTTGAAAGCGGTTTTCTCCCACTACAACTTCTGGATTATTCTATCTTTCCCAAATAAATCAAGATTACCAAGCAATTTGAACAATTCTTTAAATTCCCCTCCTTTTCTCTTTGACTTTCTATTTCTCTTTTTAACGTTATGTCGCTACTTTTTTTCTTCTCTCTTGAATTCTGATTCTCTTCTATTTACTTTTTGCATATTTTATGAAACGCTTTTCCATAATCTATAAAACATAAGTATACATCCTTCTGCGTTTGTATTACTCTTTCTAATATTGTTCTGAGTATGAACATTGCATTTCTTGTTCTAGTGTTTTTAATGAAAGCACATTGTTCTATTTCTGGTCTAATTCTGTTACGCCCTCTATTCATCAGAATTCGGATGAGGTTTCGTTCTGTGATCCATTAGGCTAATTGTACGATCGAATTCGCATTCGATTGCACCTTGCCTCTTAAGCAGCCCTATGAAAATGTATCTACTAAGGTCTTCCAGTATTTAACCACTGTCGTATATATCATTTATCATTTGTGTAATTTTCTCAATGGTGAAATTATCTCAAGCTGCCAGCATCCCTATTACAGTCCCTCTTGTTCCTTCTTTGTTCCTTCAATTTGGCCACTGATTATTTTACTATAGATTTTAAATATTGCTGGTCCTTCCATATTTTTTATGTATTGCAGGTTTTCCTCTTTCGTTGTGAAAACGTCAGCCAGTGTATTCGTTCCATCTTTGAAATATTTTTCCTTTCTCTCTTTTGATTGTATGCGTCCTGTTAATGAGCTTGTCTTACTTTCCTTAATATATATTTTTACATTCTTATTTTTGTCAAAAAAGGGTTATTTTTATTAACATCTTCCATTCTAAGCTCAATAAACAAAAACAATGCGCCAATTTTAGAAATCTTTTGAAAATGCACTCTATGATAACTGCTATCACGAAAGGTGATATTTTGGGAATTAAGGTAATTAAAACTAACTTTTCATGATGCTAAGAAAAAAGTATACTGAACTTTTGTGTATGTGTGTATTTGTGAGGTGTGTGTGTGTGTGTGAGTGTGTGCTTTCTTCAAAAGGAAAGAAGAAAAAGAAAACCCACGATTGAAAGTAGATTGTTTTCCTCCTTTTAAAGATATGAAGAGGCAAGAAGGGATAGGAGCGTTCGTGTTGCGTAACACGCAGGTTGGGGGTGTATGTATATTTAATAACTCTTTAGTTGTTAATTACCCATGGATGTTTGCTCAGTTGGATGTTGTCCAAGACCCATTCCCAAAATAGTCCTTTCGAAAAAAAGAAAAGAAAAAATATAACATCTCTTGCAAAGGGCTCTATCAGCTGCTAGCCACGTGACTTACTACTGCTATCACATAATAAGAGAGTTTTAAAAAAAACAACTGAAAACCAGTTTTTCTTTGACTTTCTCTGAACAGATAACATTTTGAGATTTGAAGGCAGAAAATTTAGATCAATGGTAGCGGTAATATAAGCCGTTTCCTCATAAGGAAACATTCGACATTCTTGATAGAACAGCCAGTGCTACTATCGGCCGAAATTTAGAAAAACAAAACAATTTTTCAGGAAAATAGGTTTCCCGTCTTCACTAACTGTTATCTCTCTTTCCAGTATTTATAATAGTTTCCTTCCTTTGTTTAAAGTTTTGTGGAACGTCAACATTTTGATTGTGTCATTATTTTCCCTTTCAAGTTACATGCGATATCCATCAAGTGATATGGTTTCTGTTATTTGGTAAAGTTCTTTGTTTGGGATTCGGTAGTGTCAGTCAATGAAGTTGGATAAAGGATGGTACTCTCTAAGACCTACAGTATTGATTCGCTCGAAGGCAATTTTCAATCATTGATCTAAAAGAACGGTTTGTATACAGTTAACGGTTTAGATATTTCTGAACGAGTTTAGCGCCATGCATGATATCCAGATAAAAGTCTCAATCTGACGAGGCTATTTAAGAAGTTCTTAGTTTAATTTTTTGGTTTTGCTATATCTTGCTAACCCAGCGCAGCCTATTCTATGTTCAATTTCCTTTTCTCCTATACTAAATTTGTTATAACTGTTCCAGACAACGATGTATGTCTGCTAGAAATAGATCTCTCTTTGTCATCCATATCCTATATCATATTTGAAATGATTAAGTACTGACGTCTTAACCAGACATGTACGACTTTGTAGACCGATATTTTTCCTTTGTCAGATCAATTCAATGGAGAGTGGAATATAGTTCCTAATGGCTAAAAAGAGGAGCTGCTGTGAGCTAAATCCCAACTATGAGCGTTTATATCATCAAACCTATCCCCATATCATCAGCAGCAGGACACCTAGGGCCGGACGGGGGAAGAAATGTTACTTAAAAGTGAAAGACTAGACTAAATCAGTCTGCCCAGTTACAAAATTACTGGACTTTCCTGTCACATTCGACGGATGAGGTTCAAGCAAATCAGTTCCTAGGAACCGACAGTCAAATACCTGCACATATGATTTGATTATAGTGGTGATGGTTTTGTGCAGAACCAACCACACTTTTTGAAGGACCGTATACAGAGACCTGGTGCACTACGTGCCACAAGGTCCCCAAACGACCCTCTGCAGGTTTTGAATTCAGAGTTGTCCTTCTCCTAGACCAGTTGCTATCCAAGGCTATAGAACCCATTCTGTCCTACTATCTACACATAGAGTAGACGCTCAGTTTATTTATTTAACAGTATATTGATTTATTTTCGTCTATCGGCATGAATATTCGTGAAACTTATTAAAGGATAGATGCCCCCTTGGGCAAGATCCGAACCTGCGTCCACTTACCCGGAGAAACCTTCGTTAGGTCCAACGTGCTTTAGACCAGCTCAGCCACAAAGGGTCATACCGATCGAGCAATACCAGTAGTGCCTTTAAGCGCAAATTTCTAAAGTGATGAATTCTTTATTTATGAATCCGGTAGATTTTATCACTTCAACGGTTAATTTAGACGCTCTGTTTAATGGTATATTTATTTTAGTCAGCTTGTCTGGTTATTGGATTTTCCCGTCGTAATCGACGTATGAAGGTCAATCAACTCAGTTCCTGGGAACCGACAGCCAGACACCTGCACATATGGCTTGATTATAGTGATAAAGGCTTTGTTCAGAACCAACTACACTTTTTGACCTGGTACCACAAGGATCTGCTAAAAGATGTCTCTCTCCTAGATATCCAAAGTTATAGTGCCCAGTCTGTCCTGCTATTTAACCATATCTAGGAGGGAGAGGAAGAAGATACATACCTTTCCCAAGGGTATTAGCACGTAAGTGAATGGATTCGACTGGAATTCGAACTCGCTATCCATTACTCCACCGTGGCTCCGCATGCAAGTAGCGAATTGAGATACCCTTAAAGTACAACGCAACTAAATTTTGAATTGACTTTCTGCTTTTTACTAGAGCAAGTTAATCCGACTCCCTCTCTCTCTCTCTCTCTCACACACACACACACACAAATATACACACACACACTGATGTGGATGACCTACTATCCTTTTATACACCAAAATGTGAGCATCTGAGTCAAGATATTTTTAATTGAGAATTATTAGTATTACTATATAAATAGATACTGACCGACGACAGACAGACAGAAATACAGAGAGAGAGTGAGAGAGAGACAGAAAGAGAGAGAGAGATACGCTTGTTTTTGTATGATTATTTTTAGTTTGATAATTTTGTATTTCTTACAAATAAAAACTTATAAATTAAAATCTCCCCAATTTCTCAGATAATCTATTAGGTTGGTGCAAAAATAATGACGTAATGATGTCGTTTTTTGACGTATTTTTTAACGTCAAAAAACGACATTATTACGTCATTATTTTTGCACCAACCTAATATATAATAAATGTGAATGTCACTGTGTCACTGTGTCGCTGTGTCACACTTTTTCAACTTTCCTCCTAGAGGCCATAAGCCAACATATCATACTATTTTGGAATCAGACCGACTTCGTCAGCAAATTAAAAACATTCCAGGTTGGATCCGGACCAGAAATCCTGAAATATTAAATTCCCAAATTTTCATTACTGCGATTGTTTTCGGCGATTTTTTTACCTGATTTTTTTGCGACGAATTTTTTTGTACAATAACAATTTTTATAACTTGGACATAAATTTGGGAATAATTGAAATTAATTGCGAAATCAAGCGAAAGTCAGCCATGAAATAAAAATAATTGTTTGTATGGAAAGTAAGGACCTACGTACATCAAACTCTTTAAATTAACTGGCGACAGAAGAATTATTGTTGAACTTTAAAAAAAAAAACTTTTTATAAAAATTTGCTGCTACAAACATTTAAGAACTTTGCTGCTATAATTATAGTTGGCGTTATTTATTTTTCTACAGCCACCAAGAAAGTACTTCGTGGACTTGAAAGGATTCAAACTAAAATAAAAAGACATAACACATCTAAATCATTTAAACAAACCTGCTTGAATGAAAATATGCTGCCTATATATATATATATATATATATATATATATATATATATATATATATATATCTGACACAGGTAAAAATATAAAGCAAAAGAAGTTGAAAATTCAACTGAAGTCTTTAAGGATATTTATTTAGAGTAATTTTAACGCTTTCACAGTTCTATGATTTTGAAAGGTTAAATTTAGATGGAGTGACATGTGATTATGCCATCATATGTCTCACATCTAAGTGGAGTTGGAAAATTCTTTCGATTTTATTCCAAAAAATAAAACTTCATCTGCATTTGGCTACTTACTGAACCTTAATACATTTATAGAGACTCATATACAATTCTTGTTTGTTTTGCCAACATCATCATCATTATTATTACTATTATGTCACGTTATCTTCAACGTTCCGGCATATTATGAAACACTAAAACTATTTCTAAACACACACACACATTTAATTTTTGTGCATTGAACTTTTTAGGATTTCTACATGGCCCAATAAAATAGAATTCCTGACACTTGAACTACTGAAAACTTTGAAAACTACCGAACATTTAAACGCGCTCACTGAACCATGGGAGTCTCAATTTTTGACAACAAAATTTTATAATCATCAATTTTGAATGCAAAAAAATTCTATGTCTGATAACGTGATCATAATCGACCAATGGGACTGCATTTTAAACAGACAGCAATCCGATCACCCAATTGTGCGGGTGCATAAAACAGAAAGAATTCTCGAACTTCACTTAGATGCAACAGCTACTAAAGAATAGCCACACACACACACACACACACACATATATATATATATATATATATATATAAGTTGCGAAAAACTTGGTAATCTGTATGGGTAGTCCCAAGGAGGATGAAATCCTGAGAGCTCAATGTAAATGTAAGCTAATAATTTAATAATAATCATTTTTTCGTTTCACCTTTTAGAAGTGAAGTCTGATGATCCAGCGTCCTTTAAAAGGTCTCTGATGAAATAAACTATTACAATGGAGCCTCAAAGTGGTTTGTTTTTCTTTATATATATATATATATATATATATATATATATATATATGTTACGTTCGTATCTTTTTCTCCATCTATTTACACATTGATCAGTTGATACATAGATCGATATCTAGATAATCTTCATTTGATTTCTTTTGTATGCTCATTTCTGATTGGTAACATATTCACCGAAATTAAATTCTTTCACGAATTATTGAACCAGTAAAAATGTCAGCAGGGGTTAAAAAGAATTCGCCATTTAAGTTTAAATTTCATTGATATAAGGAATTTTCCTCCAACAAAACCTAATTTAACTCAAAAGAAAAAAAAAAAGCCACGTCGTAAATATATCTTCTTTTTAAATTCATAGACAACATTAAAGCAGCACAGAAATTAATTATGGGTTTGCTTATTCGAGTTTTTTTCCTCTATCTATATTTATTTTTTAAAATCTTTGATGAATAAAGAACGAAGATATCCGTGATGTGTGTTTTTCTTGCACGCTATGATATCACGAGGGAAGCTCTCGATAAAAATATGGCGTCAGGAAAGAAGCAAATGAATGAATGGCGATAGTTTTTGTGGTTACTTTTTGTCACGTTTGTAGGAAATGATTGGTTGCTCGTGACAAGGGAAGTGCCTCTTGTTCGCAATACGCTTAGATCAGAGTTTGGTGTCCAGAATAAAATTGGAGACTGAGTCGAATATGGTTAATTCTTCTGTGAGCGGAAAATGGTAATTTAAGAAAAAATACTGAAAGGTGATGATGTGAAATAAAAAGGGGAATAAGAATTGAAAGGCAGGATTTTATGCATCCATATCGTGGATTTTACACGTACCATATTGTTGAGGTAATTCAGAGATTGTATAAGTGTCAGTTATTCAGATCTTATATGTTTATTCTGCGCCTTAGACCACATTCTGCGTGAGAAATGGAACGTCTTATGAGGTGGGGAAAACTTGTTGACAACTCTACTTGATTCTCTAATAGATAGATATATAATATATGATATATACAGATAGATAGATAGATAGATAGATAGATAGATAGATACAAAGAATCATTAAACACGACATTTCTGTCGTAATTCCCGAAAAATATGAAAACTTAAAATATATTAGAGAAAATGGAAAACCGCAAACCTTGTTGTCACTAATCAAAATAACCCATCAAATCTAAACAAGCGATAACCAATACAGTGTATCAATTTCACTTCCCAATATAGTGTATCAATTTCACTGCCCAGCACAAGACAGTTTCTTGTCACATATCAATTACCTATAATCGGACATACAACCACCTCCTTGAGTAGATGCCTCATGTGTCATTTATTAGATCAAAGTGTTATAAAAAAATATCTATCTACCCGAAATTTTCAAGAATCCTTAAGAAAAATTCTGGTCCAAAACACTAAAATTCTATATAAATCACATTACCGGAAACATCTCGCTATAATAGAAGCCCTGTATATTAAATATATATCTCCCACTAACGCGCTCTGTTATAAATAAGATAATTAAAATTATAGCAGAGAGCGTTCACGCGTGTTTTTTTTTTAAATCACCATCACCACGAAATGCAGATTTTATTACAGTTACAATAAAATTGTCTTTCTAATTCACCCCAGAGGATGTTCTTGGAGGATATTGAAAAACTACGACACCTTTCTTGATGTATTTCATCTTAACATCAAGAAATTGATTAGAGAACTCGGAAGAATTATTATGATAATAAATAGACAAATTATGTCTATATTATTCAATGAAACATGTATATATATATATATATATATATATATATATATTTGACCTAATACAAGGTTCGAGAGTCACACTTACTTTGAAAGTGATTATAACAAATGAGGTTAGGGTGGTATGAATAAAAGAGGAGCTGGAAGGAAGTGAAGATTTTGAGGAATTCACCGTTGAAATTGTTTGATGTAGTCGCAAGTTTCTTCTCTTCCCCTTCTCATTTATACAACTCTCTTCCGGATTTTTGTTTTTCTGTCAACTACGATCTTCCAGTATTCAAATGCAACGTCAATCCTCGTTTTTTTGTCCCCATGAATCCTGTTCTTTTATTTCTCTCTCTCCGCAAAAGCATTTCCTCTGTTTCTTTCACTCTGAGTAACTCTCTGCATCTTAGTGGCTTTTATCTCCTTGCTTGGGGTGAACTGATTCATATATATATATATATATATATATATATATATATATATATATATATATAATTATTTTTTTTAAATATGATTCCATCGCTACATAAGTGTTCTCATGCTTCAAAAACAGAAGCTAGAAACTTCAATTTAATTATAGAAATTTTTTTTCCCACTACCATAAAACACTAATATACCCAACCATAAATAAATCCAAAATTTAAAAATTAAGCGGTTTGTCTGACGATCGCAAATAGCGTGAAATCCAGGGTTACAAACTCATATCAATCCATATATATTGAATATTATTCGATTTTTTTGCTTTTCCACACTTTAAATTATGGGAATTCCGTGTCCTTCACCTATTTTGACTGACCTTTTAACCACCTCATGAATATTCATGAATAATCATGAATATTCATGAATGTTCTCAAATAAGCCTCGACAAACCAATGATATGTTTGCTTTTGTATATAAATATAAATCCTACTTGATAAAGTCCCTCTTGTCTTATCCCTTTTCTTCCTTTACAGCTACACTCTATCTGAAAACGATTTGCACACACATGTGTATATATATATATATATATATATATATATATATATATATATATATATATATATATATATATATATATATGTTTGTGTGTGTGTGTGGGTGTTATGAAATGGACAAAGTCCGATAATTATTTTTAAGATATTTTTATGTTTATACATTCTTTTTATAGATACAAATATTTAAGTAAATATAAATAATAAACAGTTTCAATAACATTTACCGGCCTGAATGTCCGAGAAATTTTCATAGAAAATATTCGTCCTCCGAAAGGAATCGAACCTGTATCCTATACAGAACTGTCATATAGCCTGACGTGCCTTAACCGATTGAGCCACAGAGGATCGTTCGGTCGGCAAGGTCGAATTTACTGTATTTGAACTTCAATCTTCAATTTTACTGCTTTTAAACTAAAATCTTCCATGAATATCTCACGTACATTCATATATGCTCAATGCGTATCCAAATGTAAACAAATGACGAAAGTAAGTAATAATTACTGAAAAAAATATTGTGTCGTTATGAGTGTGTGGATGTGCTTTTATAAACAAATACTTTTTACTGATGAATCTCTAAAACGAATATGCGCATGTACGCATGCGCACGTGTGTATTTCCATGAGTTTGCTTTCAAAAGACACTTATTTCGTTTCTTGTCAGAAAGAAGAGTTAAACTGTTTTTTTCTTTTTCGTTATTCGTGCTCTTTAAATGGTCGTAAAGCTTCCGTCGTCGTGGCCAATTACGACGGCACGCCTAAGCTGTAATAGCTATGTTTAAGACGCATGCGCATAACAAAAGAACATATCGTTTGCTTTCATAAATGGCAGAAGACAAAACCAAAAGATACTAACGACTAGCCGGGCAGTGAAAGGTGAAGATGGGAGTAAAAAAGAGGCTCAGACGAGAATTTATTGAAAATGATACCACGTGACAATAGGAGAAAAATATACCTCTTTTACTGAGTGTTAAATCAGAGTGTTTTAACGAGCAACGCCAATTCGGTGCTAAGAAATGTCAGTTCCAAGAAAGTAGAGAATGAAACACACGGCTTGTGTAATTCGCAATTCTACAAAGACACTGATTTTACCAGTATAATATAGATTGCTTGAGTTATTGTTTACTAATAATAGCGTACTTTTGGCACAGATATTAGAAACCCAGTGAGGGTCAGACTAAAACCTTGGATTGCTAGGGTTAAAGGACTTTGGCTTGGTTAAATTGATATTTTTCTTTTAGGGAGAATTTCAGGAAAGGGTGAAGAATGAAACTGTAGTGATAGCAATTAGTAAATTACTAATTAACCGCCAACACATATTACTAGATTATGTGGTAGTCTGGAACCATAATATTTAATAATAAAAGAAAAATTAAAAGTTAAGCAATAAAAATACTTTAAAAAATTCATAAAATAATGGTAATTAACAGTAAAAAAAAAGATAAAGTTAGATTATAAAAAAGCTTTTTAAAAAATATAGATTACTCCAGAACAATTGTTTTATCACCAAAAAAAATCAAAATATTTTCTCTTTTTATTTTTGGCCATCAAAGGCTGACGTTCTGGACAGTTTGGGATAAAACATGTTGCCACCAACAGATAAGCAATTTTTTTATGTCTGTGTACATATATGATGTTTAAAATATACAATCATCCCTCTGAAATATATACTAAAGTAATTTATCGTTTTCATTTCTATTTTTATTTTGTTGTATCTCATATATGATTTTGTTTACAGTATTTTAATCCCGTAGTTTCTCATGATTACCTTTTCAACTATATATATATATATATATATATATATATATATATATATATATATATATATATATATATATATATATAACACTATGAAACGAGTACTGAACTTTTCTGTAATATCCTTCCTCCTATATGACAGTGAATACTGGACAATCTCCTTGCAGATGAAGAAAAGTCTTGAAGCAAAAGATATCTGGTTCTGCTGCTGAGAATACCATGGGCTGAACTTGTGAGCAACAACAAAGTTCAAGAGACAATGGAAACAAAAAGACACTTCTGCCTAACATCAGGAAGAGACAGAAGAGAGGAAAGTGGGGGAGTGAAAAATTTGATACTCACAGAACAGATTGAAGTTAAGAAAGGCGGAGGAAAGCAACGCATAACCTACCTGTCGAAAACACGGTTCGAAATAATTCAAATATATTAACAATTCTTCATCTCAGATATGAAACACAAACTTATCAATAAGCGGTACGAACTCAGCAGGATAAACAAAACTTTGAAACCATCCGATGCTGAATGCAAGCGAAATACTTCCGGTTCCGTTGTACAGTGGATATTGGATATAGGAATAACTGATATCTCGTGGCCACGAGTTCAATCACTAGATGAAACACTGGTTTAGCAGAAATAAATAATGACAACATCTACTATGTGCAGTGTCTCTTCAGCCTGTTGGCGATCACGGCTCTCCACAACTTCATGTTAGCTCTTAATAACTTATGCCTTTTTACTATATTTCCCAAACCCAGCTCCGGCATCCATTCACTCATGCTCGCCAGGTAGGTTATGCGATGCTTCCCTCTGCGCCTCTGGGCTTCAATCTATCCTGTGAGTATCAAATTTTCCAAACCTTCTTTCTTCATAATGTGCAGCAAAAATTTCAACTTTGGAAAAAAATTGAATCTAATATATATATATATATATATATATATATATATATATATATATATATATATTATGGTTATGTGAGTGTGTGTGCGTCGTATGTGTATGTCTTCACGGATGTATATATGGGGGCACATATCCATATATAATTGTATACAGATATATATATATAAGCAGTTGTATGTATGTATATGTATGTATGTATACATATAAAAAGCCACTATGATGTGTATATGTGTATGTATGTATGTATGTATACATGCACAGGCGGATCTGTATGTATGTATGTATGTAAACGTTTGTAAAAGTATATATATATATATATATATATATATATATAATCCCTGATTTAAAATCCTACAATATCAAACGGCTTTAATACAAATATAGATAAAAAAAACAAAAAAGGACACAGGCGGACAGACACTCTCCAAGTCTGATCTTTAATAAGATAGGATAATTAATTTGGTTTGTGATACGCACCTATAGAGACCCCAAGACAATTTTATCTTTCTTTTATTTTGAACAGAGGATGCCAAAGGGAGCACACGCTTCTCCGTGCGAAATGCGTCTTTAATAAAATTTTCCATTTTGTCTTATCGTCTTCCCTTTTATTTTAGATACTATTACAGATTCTGAAAACACACATAGATAGATAGATAGATAGATAGATAGATAGATAGATAGAAGAAATATACAAAGATAAAAATCGACATAGGTCTTTCGAAATTTTGAACAAAAGAAAAAGTGCTTAAAATATGAGTTTAAAGGAAAGGAAGGATAGAAGGAAAAAAAATAATAAATAATGTTAAAACCAACAAAGGATTGAACCGCTAGATGCCACCGTAAAAATTAAAGCAAAAAAGATGTGCGTATCAAGAGATAACGACAGTGTGAGTGAAGACATGGATTGTCTTCCGGCCATATTTTTTCTGCACTATGGCTTCCCTCTCAATTGGTGTATCAAATGACCGCTGCGCATGCCGATAGTAGCTGCAGGAAATGAACAAAAACTAGTGTCAACGCTAAAGTTGGTTTAGGGGTTAGTTCAACATTCGATTACCATCCGCTGAAACAGGCTTCCGTCTTTTTCTTCTCACTCGACTCTTTTTGCTCAGACAGACTTCTCTTTTTTCTATCCCTTCACATCACGCCGTGGTCGGTTGACTAAATAAAATGTTTGGTTTGTTCCTTCCGCCATGAAAGACGATACGGTCAGTTAATTATTAAAGCGTGAGCCATTCACATGCATTTGCTGCTACCTTATAGAGCGATTTCGTTCCATTTCTATTCCAAATTTCATACACACCCTCTTCCTGGGAAAGAAAAACGAAAGGAAGAAAGGCTGAGTGAGTTAAGAGCAGCAGTTGGGAAAGAAAAGTAGGAAAAGATGCGAGAGGGTGAAAAAGAGATTGGAGGAAAGAGAGAAAAGGCCTGGAAGCAGTTAGGACTGAAACAAGAAAGGAAGAGGTGAAAGGGTATAAAGGAGAGGTTGAAAGAGTAAAAGAATAAAAGGTTATTGGGACGGAAAAGGAAAGAGAGACAACATTAGGAATAAAGGGACAGAATGAAATCCGAAGAAAGGGAAAACATTGATGGAAAAATGTAAAGCGCGAAATGAAAAACTGAATGAGAACGAAATGGCCAAAATGAATGTGCCGATCGTTTGACAAGAAAAGAACTGAAAGATCGATAAATACAAAAACTAGATATTTACGAAGCTGAGCTTACTACGACATAAAAGAAATACAGAGAAATTTTACGGAAAGACTGTATTGCGCAGTTATTCTAATCATGACTGTATATGTGTTGAGGCTTTTGCCCTATATTCTACGTGGCGTCTAATGGGCTAAATATTTCAAATTATTGAATAAATTATAAACATTATGTCTGCTTGTTTTTATCATGATCCTTTCATATTCACGAATATTTTTCTGTATATTCCAATTGAATAAGACAAGAAATGCATTGTAACAATGAGAATCACTTTTATTTCCTAACTACTTTCTGAGATCATCATCAGGGGTGCAACTGGTAAGGCAAAAACTATGATTTTTTTTCTTTTCCGTTTAAATGCCTTATTCAATTGTAATATAAGGAAAAATATTCGTGAATATGAAAGGATTATGATAAAAACAGTCAGATATAATGTTTGTAACTTATTCATTCAGACATGCCTAAAAAAGAATTTGATGGCTAAATACGCATATATATATATATATATATATATATATATATATATATATATGTTGTTTCCTATTTTTCTATATATTTGCATATATATATATATATATATATATATATATATATATATATATATATTCAGTTCTATGCATATGAGTTTGTGACCTGGGTTTCACGCTATTGCGATCATCAGAGCCCTTTCCATTTACTGTATATACAAAATAATGTGTGTGTGTGTGTGTGTGTGTGTGTGTGTGTGTGTGTGTGTGTGTGTGAATCCTGACCGTCTAGGGGTAAATTAGTAAGACTTGTAGTATTAAATCATTATTATCCCTGAAAATAAAATAAAATTGCGTATAAATTATTTTGATTTCGGTATTAAATAACGAATATTTCTTGATATGTCGCTAAGGAAAAGCAAGCAAGCAACAATCTTTGGGCCTTTGTAGCGCCTGTCTATACGGTCAGATGTAGGATCGTTTTCTTTAAAATCTAAAACGTATGTGAAATCGGTTGTATAGAGTCGATAGTTAAGTCATTTCTATACAGGTTAAAGTTCATGCAAGAGATCCATGTGAAAGTCTAGCTATGACAAGGCTATTTAGATACATTCTCAGATGTCAAATTTATGCGTAGTCGAAAACTTTATAATGGTTCAAGTTAATATCAGATGCGAATGAATATATTAAAGTAAATACAAATGGTGATAGCAGTTAAAAATAAATATTTTCGTTGATTTTATGTATTTAGAAATTCTATTAGAATATGGGAAATTTCATTTTACTTTAAAGAAACAAAGCAATTAAAGTTGTATGTGATATGAGGTCTGATCAAAGGGTATCGAGGTTGTTTCTATGCTAACGGAGCTAATGTATGCAGACTGAAGCTGCAAGGCAAAGATTGAACTTTGAACTCTGTCGCGCATTCACATTAAATTATAATGTTGTCACTTACTTCCGTTGTTCATAGCAGTGCTTGGAAGGAAAGTGTGTAGAGTGTGGTTGTCTTGTCATAGTACAGAGGTTCCATCAGTGACCATGTCTTGTGCAACAGTTTTCGGCTAAGAACAAAATTCTTCAGGCTTGACAACTACCATATTCCCCAGATCTCGATCCTTGCGACATTTTCCTCTTCGAAAATCAAATTCTTACTTCAAAGGATCAGGATTTCAAGACGTCGAGAAAATCCAAGAGAATGCGATGAGGCAACTGCTCTCTATGCCAAAAAACGAGTTCAATAGTGCAAAACAACCTTCACTGTGTGTCTCTGGGGTACTAACATACTGACAGAGCAAGAAGAGATGTCTTGTCGCTAGCAAAGCCAAAAGGCAAAGAGAAAGAAGCTCTCAAATATCACGCCGCCTAAGATAATCGTCAGCGGCGTTAATCCAAGAAAAGAATTCTCTTGTTTGCATACAAGAAAAATACAATAAAAGCCTTGTCAGTCACTTTAATGAAATATATGTTAGAGATTTCTACCTAAATCGACAACTATTAAATTACTTACTAACCTATGATCTTCACAGTAGATGATTGATCTGACTTTATTGGTATTATGCATTACACTTTCTTAAGCACTTTCTTATCGCAGATCAATTCTTTATGTCGAGAGTTCGCTCCACTTACATTGGCCTTCTGCCAGTTTAATCAAAGTTTGCTAAATAGCACGCAACTTCATACTAGAAATTTCAACTGATGGCCTTAAATTTATTTACCTTAATTGATCATGTTACCAGTAATTTGAGCAACTTCCTTATAAGGAAACTGTCGGCATTCAGTGACTGTGCAGCCTGTGCCATTGTTATGCTTGGTTACAAAAAGGCTTTTTTCAAATGAAACCAGAAGTTTTTAAGTAGAATGTAGATAATGAGAGATTTAGATACTTACCAAATCTAATGAGGTACATCAATAATCACCCAAAATATGGAAGAACAGATCGTCAATGTCTTCAAATGCTGTTTGTAAACTTCATCGAATCAGTTGTTGAGCATCACTTTACAAGATTTGATAAATTCAGAGAACTGGAAGGGGCAGCAAAATTCATCGTCTCCAGACAGCATCAAACTGGATAAACTAAACAAATGTTTTCATGGATAGACATGGATGATTTTGAAATGCAGTTGAATGAATTTCAGAGTAGCGCAATTTCAAAGCAGAATGTTGTTAACCTGGAAGTTGAGTTGAGAAATATTGAAAAGGAGCGATTAGAGATCGAAGACAAATGCGGAAAACGATGTATTAAGGACTTGGAATACCATTCCAGAAAAATTTTCTATCCATGTTTTCATCTACATATGAATGTGAATCTTTGTTCTCGGTAATGAACTTTAGCAAGTCTCGTAACAGGAGTAGATTGACGGGTGCATGCATATCTCTCAAGGTTACTAAATATAAATCCGATATAAAATCCATGTCATCAGTGGTGCAGAAGCAGAAGACCAATTGATAATATATAAAAAGAATCTACAAGTAATAAAATATTTTTAATTTGGAAAAAAAATAACTGATTTTCTAAATAAAATATTTTCAGTTAAAAAAAATTTACTTAAATACGGATAGTCATTAAAGACAAAGTTTAAAGTTATAGAAATCGGTCAGATTAATACAAAAAGTTCATTCTAAAAAAGAACATATTATTGCAAAATAGCCAATGCGACAGTTCCCTACATTATTAAATAGAATCCATAGTGTAAAACCTCGTTCTGAAATCATTGCAACGAGTTTCGAGGACCAAAAAATAATACAAATAAAATTACGGTTCTTCGATTACAAGTAATCAGGAAAGAAAAAAATACAACTTCAGAAAATCTTAAAGAGAAATCGATTTTTTTTCTTAAGAGGAGAAAGTAACAAACGAAGAACATTTCATTTCTAAATTCGAATTATTGATACATTATTGATACCTATCATTTATGGTAATCTTCTATAAAACAGTGTCAGTGTCAGTGTGTCACACTTTTTCACCTTTACTCCTAGAAGCAATAGCCCAATATGTCATACAATTATGGAATCAGGCTGACTCTGTGAGCAAATTAAAAATATCCCAGGCCGGATCTGGACTCACAATCCTAAAATTTTGGATTCTCAAACTTTTCATAACTGCGATTGTTTTCGACGATTTTTTTACCTGATCTTTTGCAACGAGTTTTTTTTTTTTTTTTTTTTTTTGTACAATAACAATTTTTATAACTTGGAAATGAATTTAGGAATAATCGAAATTAATTGCGAAAGTCACCCATGAAATAAAATAATAATTGTTTGTACGAATGTAAGCACCTACATACATCAAATTGCCTTTAAATTAAGTGGCGGCAGAAGAATTATTGTTGAACTTTTAAAAGGTAACCTTAAATATTAATGCAATACTTAAATGCAGCGATTAATTTTGAGTTCTTCTGTAGTTTATTGTTGCCTATCGCATCTAATCCTCCCTACCTATTGTTATGAAGGCCCAATCAAGAGCTCTCCACAGGAGTTAGCTTAAATGTCACATGATAGGGTGGATTTTAAGCTACTATGTAATAAATACAAATGCCAGTACGGTAAAAATTATTTCCTTCACTTCATTTACTCACTGGCGCTTATTTCGTACGGCACGTTTATTATGTTTCAATTCATTTTCTCCGCGGCGTGATTATTCTGTTCCACGTTTATTAAGCTTCTATAGAAAAAAACATTCCTCAAAGCAGAACGCTTATTTTATGAGTTGAAAACTTCAAACCGGCATGACTAGGGCGGTACGCGTATTTGGTACAAAAGTGTAAACAATAAAATTGCCACACCGGTTCTTTTACGATCACTGAAGCAACGTTGAACCTGGTCAGTACCTAGACGAGTGACCGCTTGGAAATACTATGTGCTGTAAGCTTGGATGTGCGGGTAGTATAATGTGCTTACGGTCATATCACGTTGAAACACTGTTTCTCGTACGATCACCTAAGTTAAGCAACGTCGAGCCTGGTCAGTACCTAGACGAGTGACCGCTTGGAAATACTATGTGCTGTAAGCTTGGATGTGCGGGTAGTATAATGTGCTTACGGTCATATCACGTTGAAACACTGTTTCTCGTACGATCACCTAAGTTAAGCAACGTCGAGCCTGGTCAGTACCTAGACGAGTGACCGCTTGGAAATACTATGTGCTGTAAGCTTGGATGTGCGGGTAGTATAATGTGCTTACGGTCATATCACGTTGAAACACTGTTTCTCGTACGATCACCTAAGTTAAGCAACGTCGAGCCTGGTCAGTACCTAGACGAGTGACCGCTTGGAAATACTATGTGCTGTAAGCTTGGATGTGCGGGTAGTATAATGTGCTTACGGTCATATCACGTTGAAACACTGTTTCTCGTACGATCACCTAAGTTAAGCAACGTCGAGCCTGGTCAGTACCTAGACGAGTGACCGCTTGGAAATACTATGTGCTGTAAGCTTGGATGTGCGGGTGACCATTTGGAAATACCAGGTACTGTATGCTTGCGGGTAGTATAATGGGCTTACAGCTAGATCACACTGAAACACCGTTTTTTGTACGATCAAGGAAGTTAAGCAACGTCGTGCCTAGATGGGTGACTACCTGGAAATACCAAATGTTGTATGCTTGGAGATATTAGTGGTTTAATGGAAATCGCATGTAATTGGAACTCGGAAAGCCGAGTTTCAAATTCAGTCGCTTTCGTTACAAATACTCTTGGTAAAGCTATGTCTCTACCCCTTCTCCTCCAGCTATGGGTTAATTAGTAGGGCTTGTATCAGTCAATTATTATTATCTCCACAGAATTCTTGTAATCTGAAGATATTTCCTGGTTTTAAATAACCTATCAAATGGTTAATAATCCATAAAAAAGAAAAAATTAATCAAAAGTCTTATTTCAGTGAAAACATGTGTTTTGAATATCCTGAAAATGCATCGTGATTTTGTAATCATCAAGGAGATGAACATTATAAAAATATGAGAATAAAAACTGATATGCTACTAAAATTTGTCGAAAGTTCAATAGAAAGAAAAATAGCGTTCTGTGCGTGGAAAATTTTAATATAAATCAGATCAGTTGAATTTTCATTTACGTCACATCGTGCCTAAAATAGTTCAGAATTTCTCAATTTCTCGACTGCAGGTCGGCGTTCGAATCGGCATTCATAATAGATTTTGAATATTGATTCTTCTAGACAGGCATATCGTCTAGGTTTAGCGTAACACCATCACTCTTCCGTTTTCCTTCATTTGCCCTTCGTGACGTACTATGTAAGGAACGCTTAGTACTCTTGCGTACCAAATACAAGTGATGGTACGATATAAAAATTCCTTAACCCCCGACTCCATGACACAGTGCTTATTTGATATAAGGGGTTCTATATTTTTCAATTTTGTTCCAGTTTAAAACAGAAGAGAAAGATAGTAACACACTTAGACAGAAAATTCTCAAGAGTGCCGCTACCGAACCTTATCAAGATATAAATCTGCGACCCGAATTTTTTTAAAATATCTCCATTCCTAAAAGAATTACTCTTTTCCCAAGCCAACATAAAAATGTTAAAAAATTAAAAGAAAATCTTTAAATTTATAACCTTCTTTTTACTTAAAATATATAACATAAATTAATCTCAAACTAAAATAATTTAAATATTAATTTGCATATTTTTTTTCAAAAGCATCATTTACTCACTTTCTTTTATAAGACATTGAATTATGTCACTTAGAGTTCTCCATAGCTTGCCTAGATGTTTGAGCTAACCTGATGAATATTTATGAGCGTTCTTAAATTTAAAAATTTTGAAAAACCAATAACATTTTGCTCGTGTGTATAAATACCTGTCACAAAATAAAATCCATGCCACCTAAATATATATATATATATATATATATATATATATGTGTGTGTGTGTGTGTGTGTGTGTGTGTGTGTGTGTGTGTATGTGTGCCGAGGCTAAGATAAATTTTCCTTTTTTCACTATTCATATTGCCCCGTTACAGATATATTCTATCTTAAATTTTACACGCACACACACACACACATATATATATATATATATATATATATATATATATATATATATATATATATATATATATATATATATTTAGGTGGTATATCTTCATTTAAGCATGTTTGGTTGAATAATCTGGACATATTATGTCTATTTATTTCAAGGCCGGAGCGTACAACAACCGAAACATCGTAAATATACCAACAAAGATGAAGACAAGAGTCGGGACAATGTAAACAGCGTATATAATTACAATACCTCATCTCAGAAATATAGACAGATCCTGAAGAAGGCCGGAGCGTACAATGATCGAAACGTCGTGAATATGGCAACGAAGATGAGGACAACAGTCCGAACAATATAAATAGCGTAAATAATTACAATACGTCATCTCAGAAATATGGACAAAAACTGTGTACTTTATCTTTGAATATATTATAAACATAGGAATTCATAATATGAAAAAACTATACTTTTATCTTTTTTTAACATGGATGTTTATGACATCGCATGCAATAACAAACTAACGGTTTCTCCATTTCTGACACAAGTCTACGATTTCGACTCTCTGGCTCGTTATGATCCATTACATATGATCCATTACATATGATCCATTACATATGATCCATTACATATGATCCATTACATAATGACCGAGGATAACTTCATCTAATGGAAGTCTACCAAGCACATTGGTGAAGAGATGGGCACTAATCATTTAAGCATTCCATTCCACACCCCCAAACGAATCTACTAATATAAGACCAATGTACCGATGATGAGGGTGATATACTGAAGATGTAGGTATTCATACTTTGGTTAAGAATAATCTTGAACAAAATATCACCTTCTACGAACTGTTCCACTAAAAAGGATTCAAACCTTTCCAAAACAGAAATTATAATCTGGAATCGGGACTCAAAACAGTGATTGCATGTACCCTGAATCCATCATAAAAATATGGACGCGGATTTAGTAAATACCAAACACTTGAAATACTTCGGTGTATGGATCAATTATAAGACATTCAGTATAAGAGATAAAGAAACTGGGCATAGAATAGGCTGCGCTAGAGGTAGTTTCGTCCACCGCCGCAAATTGCTTCAAAACCAAAACAATAATCTAAAAACTGGGTCCGATCTTAAATATCCTCGCCAAATCGAGATTTTCATATGGATGCCCTGCATGGTAACAAACTGGTTCAGAAATAGCTGAACTGTTAACTGTATGCAACCGCTTTCTCAGATGAATGGTTAAAATGGATTTGAGCGAATAAACCTTAGAGGCTTCAGCAAGGATCATCCTTCTTCGAATCGTGTGGACTGGCGCTACAAAATCACAAGCAAAAAACTGTACCAAATAAAAGAAAGGTCACTTGAGGACTACCAACAGCAATAACAACTAAAATGGATATCACATTTAACTCAAAGAGAAAATAACGACATAATCCTGAGATGTCGACGTTCCACATTCAGTCAGTTATGCGCCATGCGTGAGACACGCTTACACAATCATTGACTGACAAGGCAGATTTGCAGTAGGTTGTCATTTCTTTCTGCGGTAGACCAGTTGCTATCCAAGGCTATAGAACCTTGTCTGTCCTGTTATTTACCTATAGCTGGAGGGAGAAGAAGAGGATTCATACCTTTCCCAAGGGTATTAGCACATAAGTGAATGTAATAGATTCGACTAGAATTCGAACTCGACTTTCCCATTTCTCAATCCGACTTCAAGCAAAAGTTTAGGGAGATACCCCCTGTAATTACAAAAGCACGCAGGTGTAAGCTTTAAGAAAATTTTATTCAACTGAGAATACAAGGTTTGCATATAGTGTCCTTTTATAGTCCTAGTAAACAGAAATAGCTCTCTCAATGAGGAGAGTAACAAAACAAGAGGAGACCACTCTTGATTATTCATAACACCCCCACCCCATCAATACTGGAAAGGGCGATAACAGCTAGTGGACCTGAGAAATCTATTTTTCTGAAAAAGTGTTTCAAGAGACGGATTTTTTAAATTTCAATCGACAGTAGTACTGGCTGCACAGTCAATGAATGTTAAATGTTTCCTTATAAGGAAACATCTAATATTATTACCGTTGCTATAGAGCATTAGCTAGCGAAGACTGATCTGAGTTGAATTTTTTACAAAAGAGCTTGTTAATCAATACACTTCAACTAGCGCTCGACTTTTATGATTTTTGGACGAAGCCAGATTTGGTAGAAGACTATACTTTTGAAAAAAAAAGTTTGATTTCGGCACTCAATGACGGCACCAACAAAAAAAAAACTCTATTTGCGTTATTGTTCTTTTTTTTTTTAATTTCATTTTGGTCGGTTTTGTTTAAATTTTTTATTACAAAACACGTGTCTTTCTTTCTTTTGCTATAATGGCTATCTTGAAAAAAAAAAAGAAGAAAAAAAACGTTGTTATCCTTCGAGAGACATGAGGGAATATTGGCTTTCCTCCATCCAAAAGTTGAAGTCCGTTCTGAGTCCTTCACTTTCTGCTGCATATCCCCGTTACGTTGAATGGCGTCTACCCAAAATGTCCTGCCATTTCGGAGCTAAAATGAATTATTGATAAAGGCACCACGGAATGAGTCTCATTATATACGCAACACCAACTTAGCAAGTGTCTGACGGAAGTGCTCATGTAACTTAAATGTATCTAGCCGGGTGTCTCCGTTTTTACTCCCCTTGTCGCCTCGACCCTGAGAAGTTAAGACGGGTAACTGGAGTGCGATGAATTCGATTGTAGTTGGGAGAGAGAGAGGGTGAGTTGAATGGCCACACAGCCACTAATAAGTGACATGTGGAGTATGGAAAAAGTAAAGATCTTATTCCCCGCCCCCCATTCAAACAACACTCAGCATCCAGTACAAACTCTGCCATTTGCAATTTTATTTAACACACTCTTTCGCATTATTCGTTTTTTATCTTCTCTTTTATTTCCTTTCTTTCTTTCTTTCTTTCTTTTTCTATTCATATCTTTCGTTCATTGTTTCCTTTCTCTTAAATTAAACTCATCATATTTTTCTTTTTTCCTTTCTAAGTGATACATTTGTACATAGATTTAAAATCATTTTCTCCCTGTTTAAATATCCTTTAAATGTTGCCCTCGTAATCAGCAATTGTTCTTGGAAATTTAAGATATCAACTTTGGTAACTTGCTCTTCGATAAAGAGAAGAGAGAATAAAATGTGTGAAAATGAAACCAAATTAAATTTATACAAAATTCATAAGTAAAGTACTGTCATTATCAATTGTTGACTACGACTGTTAAATAAGCATTATATATCAGAAGTAAAGAAGTAGCTACAAACAAGCTATGTGGTAATGTGTTCCCGTATAGTAACTTATTCGGAATTATGACAAGTGTGTCTTCGAGAAAAGGTTGTGGTTGTATATTCTATATCAGAATTTTTCATTTACAGAGATAAACTAATTGTCTGTAGGCTTTATGTATGTATTGCCTATAGATAGATACAGAAGAAAGTTTGTGGGGGGATCATGCAGTAAGTAGTCATTAAAGCAATGTTTGTTTAATTTTTAATTGTATTTTTCTTATTTTTGAATAAGTTGTTGTGCATTAGAATCAAAATTGTGTACAAGCTGTCCAAAGTTCTTTTTTTTTTTTGTAGGGGTTGTATATATTAAAGAGATATCTTTAGTCAATGCCCGTGGCTGCAATGCACCGTTTTGCTTACTTAGTGGTACAGACATACACAATTATACTTTTATATTATATTAGGTAAATTGATTTCATTGTGAGTAGAAATTCAAATTGTATTAAAATACAGTCACACCTCTCTTAACGACTTACCTGTTTAACGACATCTACTGTTCAGTACGCTACTGTAATTGCTACATATAGAAGTAAATTAGAAATGTCACAAATGGTGCAAATGTTATTATATTAACCCTATGTGAAAAAGGTTGGCGCTAACCCATTCTCGCTTAGCATCTAGTTCATTTAGTGACCAGGTCGTTGGAATATAATTCAGTCGTTAAGTGAGGAGGGACTGTATTTGTTATATTTGAAGCTGATAACCACAAACCCGTTGCACGCATGTGTTTGTGTATGTCGTGCATATCGTAACCAAATAGGGCCGTAGATGCACAACATTTACTGAATCCATAACAGCAGTAGGTGTGTCTATGGCAAGATAGCCTGAAGAATCTCAAACTTCTTCAGGCTGGTTTTGATTTCAGAGTTTTCCTTCTCATAGACTAGTTGCCGCCTAAAGGTAAGAGAGCTCAGTCTACTCTGCTGTTTAACCCATGGGTGGAGGAAAATGGATTGATGCTTTTTTTCTGAGGATATTCGTGCTAAGTGAACAAAACAGAATCGAGCGTGAATTGAACTCGGAACGCCATATCCATTACTCTATCCGTGCATTCAACAGGCGTAGGCCTGAAATATAAATATGTATGTATGTGTGTGTGTGTGTGTGTGTGTGTGTGTGTGTGTGTGCGTGCTAGTGTGTGTGTGCGAGCGCGCAAATATATAGAAAAATAGGAAAGAACACGTTAGGTAAATAATCCGAAGTTCTTTAGTATTATTGTTTTTATTATTAAAAAAACAGTGCTCAATACAATAGTAGAGCATATATATATATATATATATATATATATATATATATATATATATATATATATATATATATATTAGGTGCACCACCAAAACTCTAGATGATCAGAACTTGGCAACTAGTCTCTCTTCTAAACAGCTTAGAAGTCACATTACGTCGAAACACCGGTTCCCGTACGATCATCGAAGTTAAGCAATATCTAGCCTAGTCAGTACCTAGGTGGGTGACCGCTTGGGAATACCAGGTGCTGTAAGCTAGAATGTGCGGGTGATGTAACTGATAATGCCTCGGGATTTTAAATCGGAGAGACGAGTTCCAATTCCCGTGAGTTCGATATATTCACTTACACGCAAATACCGTTGAGAAAGGAATTAATCTACCTCTTCTCCCCAGCTATGGATTAATTAATAAGATTTGTATCACTAAACAATTATTATCTCAACAACAAAAACTTCTTACAATCTAGATATATTTTCTGGCTTTAAATAACCTGCAAATGGTTGATAACCTGTATAAAACGAATCAATGAATCTTCTGGTCAACATTTAACAAGTCAGTAGAGGAAAAACTGGTTGGTTTCAAAAACCAAACTAGTGACGATCAACCCCTGAATTTTAAATATTGCGATGAATGGGAGTTGTCTCAAGGAGGTCCCATGCCTTGAGAACCTATTGGGTCTTAAAGCCAACCCAGACCTCAAGCAGAACTCGCTGAAGATGCTGGAAATATGCTCGATTCCCTGTACCGTCCCTGTAAGTACCTAACTGTTCCTGTTATTCTCTACCTTTACAAGAGCCAGGGCAGGCCGAAAATGGAGTATAGCTGCCATATATGGGCACGAACGACTCAGTCTTCACTTTCCAGTCTCGATAGTATCCAAAATCATCTCGGTGTCTTTGTGGGTAACAAATTATTTTCCACTCTTTTCCCACAGACGTAACGTCGCAAGCCTCTCGCTGTTCTATCGCTATTTCCATAGAAAATGTTCAAACGAACTACATTCCTTAGTTCCAGCAGTTCTAACCTGCATGGCAAAGATCCGCTATGCTACAAACATTGTAGCGAACCACCCTCCTCCGCTTCGGAATTCCACAGGTGCGATACAAGTTCTAATCCAGCAGATTCTTCCCACGAAATGCTGCTTTGTGGAACCGACTCCTAAGCGGATGCTCGCTGATCACTACAATGTTGGCATGTTCAAGTCTAAAGTCTACCGTTATCTTCCTCACATATCCCCATAAACTTTGCCTCTTACTCTGTAATATCTACCTCATGGGTCTCTTGGGACTTGTACAGAGTGAACATAATTGTAAAAAAAAGTTACAGTGTACACCTTCACAATATTTGAGTATCCAATAGGAAGCGAACTGAACTGAAATGGTAAATTTGTATTTACACTATTTACATTGTTCGGACTGTTGTCCTCATCTTTATTGTCATATTCCTTAGGGACACATGGCCCTGTGGATAAAAGCGTTGGTTGATTGACCCTGAAGTGACTTAATCGAAAAATTTGTGAGTTCAATCCCAGGCCAAAACAGTGAGAACAAAAACCTGGAGAATTGAATTAACTAAAATTGAGATATCCAAAGACATAACAGATGGAATTAGAACAACATGATAAAGTGTTCGGTTTGAAGTTCCGAATTTCACCTGAAGAAGGCCGGAGCGTACAACGGCCGAAACGTTGTGAATATGGCAATAAAGATAAAGACAACAGTCTGAACAATATAAATAGTTATAATACCTCATCTCAGAAATATAGACAGATCGTGAAGAAGGCTGGAGCGTACAACGGCCGAAACATTGTGAATAATGCAATAAAGATGAAGACAAGAGTCTAAACAATGTAAATAGTTACAATACTTCATCTCCAAAAATTACAGATTGTGTAAATGAACGGCAGAACAGTCAGTGTGAAGGGCAGTAGAAAAATATTGCTCAGAGCTGCAATGGATAGGAAGTGGTGGAGAGCCATAATCAACCTACCTTACAAGCTTGTCTAGATGAATGGCAGAACAGTTAGTGTGAAGGATAGTAGAAAAACAAATATTGCTCTGAGCTACAATGGATAGGAAGTTATAGAGAGTCATCATCAACCTACCTTACAAGTTTGTGTAAATAAACGGCAGAACAGGAAGTAGGAAGAATAGTATAAAAACAAATATTACTAAGAGATACAATGGATAGGAAGTTATGGAGACCCATGATCGCCCACCCCACATAAAAGAAGAAGAAATAATCTTATATCTTGTAATTTATTTTCTACATATTCAATTGCTTCCAACTTCTCTATATGAACGTAAATCTACAAAAAACTATCTCATGTAGACATCTGAAAACTGCATTTTTATTCTTAGTTAATCCGATACCTTTCTATGGTTGTGATGATAATTCTACTGAAGTATTTTATTTAAGAAACCTTTTTCCTGATATCTACTTAATCGAGTCTGAGACTAGAATTGTCATCTGAAAGACAAAGCTCAAAACCGATGTAGATGTGTCTTTCCTGAAGATTCCAATTTGGATGCATCAGAATTGCGTTATTGGGTCACTTTGATGCATTTGTTTTAATGATCTGAGAACTTGAAAAAATTGACTTTATCCATATTCTAATGTGTGAAGCCCAATATTAAAGTCGAACCTGTGTTACATTTGCCTTCGAGGATGTCTAAATAAATACTAACATCAGAGATTCGTTCATTATTTTTTTAAATATGCAAAAGTAAAAATAAAAAGTGTGAAAAGAAGATACAATGGACAAAATGAAAATGGAAACTCGAAGTGGGACACACTAAGAGAAGCTTTATTAACATCATCAAATGAGATTATCCCAAAGGAAAATAGATGAAGAAGAAAAACTGAATGGATGACAGATAAGATTCTGGACATGATGGAAAGGAGAACAAAGAATGCCAAGACACGGAACAGAATATAGAACACTACACAAATAAATAAGGAATAAATGCAGAGAGGCTAAAGGGGAATGACTCAACGAAAAATGTGCAGAAATAGAAAGAATGAGTATCACAGATGAAGCAGATATGCATAAAAAAAATAAGAGAACAGGACAAAAAACATGCTCATTAACAGGCTGCATAAAATCCAAGGACGGAACGATGATATTAAAGAATGAAAAATACTTCAGAGATGGCATGGATATATCGGTGAGGTCTTCCACGATGAAAATGAACAACCGGCAATACACAGAAATATCAACTGAGCGAAAATATTAAAAACTGAAGTTGAATCTGCACAGGCCAAATTGAACAGAAACAAAACGGTAAGGCCAGACGGAATTGTAATGGAGGTGTTCGTTGCCTTAGATGATTTCGGCATAGACAAGATCACAGAAATAATAAATTAAATTTTACAACAGCGGCGACATACAAATGACCTAAGAAGATATAGTTTCATAGCACTTCCTAGAAAACAGGACAATCAGCCTAATGATATAACAAAACTCATCTAGATTCTGATGAATAGAGCACGCAGCAGGATCATACTAAAAATAGGACAAGAGCAGTGCGGGTTCGTCAAAGACACCAGAACAAGGAATGCAATTTTTATTCTCAGAATGTTATCGGCAAGACCAATACAAATGCAGAAGGACGTATACCTGAGTTTTATAGATTACGCAAAGGCGTTCGATAAAGTACTCCACTAAAAAATTGTTAGAACTGGTCAGCAATCTTGACATATTTGGGAAGGACATTAGAATCATCAAGAACCTATACTGGCAGCAAATCGCCTGCATACGGATAGAAAAAGAGTTCAGCAAATATACAAAATTAAAAATGGGTGTAAGACAAGGATGTGTCTTCTCGCCGGACTTATTCAACTTATTCAGCGCGGCAATTTTGAGAGAATTAGATGTCCTACCAGGATTCATTATTGGTGGCTACAATCTTAACAATATGCAGATAACAGTGTTGAAAGCAGACACAGAAAGAAAACTACAAAAGCTCCAACAGAAGGCAGTGAAGAAAAGCGAGAAGAAAGGACCAGGCATAGACTGCATGAAGACAGAATGCATGGTTGTTAAGCAAAAGGATGAGCCCCAAATCAGAGATACCAAAATCTATGAAGTACAAATAATTAAATATCAAGCGAGTGTTCTAACAAAGGACAGGAAGTACAACATTGAAATCCGAAGATGCATTGGGATAGCCAAAGATGCCTTCCAAAAGCTAAGCAGAGTATTACGAGACGTAAATACTTTGTTAGAAACATAGAAAAGACTACTGAATTGTTACGTGACATATGTCCAGCTATATGACAGTGAATGCTGGACAATCTCCTCAAAGATGAGGAAAGGACTTGAAGAAACAGAAATGTGGTTCTACAGAAGGATACTGAGAATACCATGGACCAAACATGACGAGAAAATGCAGACAAAAGGCAAATATACTGAAATTTCTAGGACACATAATGAGAAAGGAGGGCTTGACAAATCTGATACTCACAGGACAGATTAAGAGCAAGAGGGACAAAGGAAAACAAACGCATTACATACTTGATAAGCTTAAGTAAATGGATGGGTTGAACAGGGTTTAGGAGATATAACGAAAAGACAAAGATTATTAAAATCTACGAAGGACAGGAAACCAAACGATTTCTTTCTTATCGAATATAAGTGTGACGTGATGTGTTTTAATATCACTGTTAATGCGTGTACAGTCGACATAAGAGTTTTCTTTAAATTAAAAAAGAACAGTTTAGAAATTTTCATTTTTCACTGTGAAACAACTTTTATGTTTGTTATTTTCTAGGACCCACTCCACAATTAAGCAATTAATTTTAATATATTTTCTGTTTATAAGTTATTTTCATAGATACAAATATTTAAGTAAATGTCCTGTTTATAATAAACAGTATTAACAACATTTACTGGCCTAAACGTCCGAGAAATCTCATAGAAAATATGCGGCCTCCGACAGGAATCGAACCTGTATCTTACACGTCATAGAGCCAGACGTAGTATACATTCAGGCCGATAAATGTTGTTCATACTGTTTATTATAAACAGAGCATTTAATTAAATATTGATATTTATAAAAATAACGTATAAACAGATAATATATCAAAAGAATTGTCGGTCTTCGTCTATTCCATAATATATGATATCATTTGTTTACGTTAAGATACGCTTCGGGCGGAAATAGGCGTTCAAGAGAAATCATGGGAAATTTCTGGTTTAAAAACAGTAATTTGTTTTTGCTAACCAGGCGCTTCCTCTGTAGCTAAATAGTATAGCACGTCAGGCTATATGATGATTCAGTGCAGTATACAGGTTCGATTCCTTTCGGAGGACACATATTTTCTATGACATTTCTCGGACATTCAGGCCGGTTAATAGAGTTAAAAAAAAAACAGTATTTACTTAAATGTTTGTATTTATGAAAATAACGTATAAACAGAATATATATATATATATATATATATATATATATATATATATATATATATATATATATATAAAGAGAGAGAGAGAGAAATAGATAGACAGATATGTATACAGATATATATATATATATGTGTGAGTGTATATATACATATATAGAGAGAGAGAAAGATAGATATGTATATATATGCGTGTGTGTATGTATATGTGTGTGTGTGTGCATAGATAGATAGATAGATAGATAGATAGATAGATATGTATATATATACATGCGTTTGTGTGTATGTGTATGTATATATATATATGTGTGTGTGTGTATATAGATAGATAGATAGATAGATAGATAGATAGATAGATAGATATGTATATATGTATGTATATATATATATATACATATATATATATATGTATGTGTCTGTGCGTATATATATATATATATATATATATATATATATATAGAGAGAGAGAGAGAGAGAAAGAGAGAGAGAGAGAGAAAGATCCTAAAGCAATTAATGTAAACTCGAAATGACCAGTGTCGCTGGAAATGAAACTTGACGCAGGTGAATAAAGGCAATAAAAACTTTCCACTGACAAAAAGAAACTGTAAAAAAGACATTTCTTAGTTATAAATTTCATTTGTTTCACCTTGATACGAGGAGCAAATAGGTGCAACGAATTTAATTATCCTTTCTTTCATTAAGCAGATTAGCTCGCCATCCGTAACGAGGAATGCTTTTACTGCCATTATAAAAAAAAATCTTGAACACTCTTACCCGATGGAGACAAGTATTTCAGCCAGTATTCAACATATTTCATTAAATACTAGCTTAAAAGCCATGCTCGGTGCAGACATTTAAGCTATCTCCTGTGGAGAGACAATTGGGCCTCTGACCTAAAATTAAAGGGACCAGCTTAGAAAACAGCAATAATTATGAAAAAATAACTTTGAATTCCTCAATTCTCTCCATGGAACTTTAAAACCTCACTTCCGTCTACAAGTCCAATTCCGACCGATTTAGACCAAAGTTCCAATTCAGGATGAAAACTGATTTCTTCAAATCACAAACTCCGTAGAGATTCAATCGAGTTGAGTTCTTCAAATTATTAGGTTGTTGCAAAAATAATGTCGTTTTCTCACATAGTAATATATGTTAGAAAACGACATTATTTTTGCACCAACCTAATACAAACTGTGGCACTTCAAATGTAGAGTAAATGTAGCCTGTGTTAAAGGGGGTGGTCAGTCACACAATCGAACGGATAGAATTTGCCGTTTATTTATTTAGATTGTAGAACCTTTGTCTTAAGGGAGTGCAATAATCGCATTTAATCATGAAATGTTTCCCTGTATACAAAGCCTGGCGTGCCGAGGTACTAATGGTTGCAATACTTCGAATGATGCTCTCATGAAATCACTGGAGATTGTAGCATAAGTAGAAATCTTGCTATGGGCATATGTGGCCATAGTACTTTTGCAAACAAACGATTTCCGACAGTCCCTGTTGACACCATTGGGTCCACATCTGCTCTGATTTAGGTCGCAGACGCTGTGCAGCTTTCCACTGTTGCTGAGGTAATGTTGGTTGTGTTTTCCAAATCACAAACTCTGCGGAAATTCAAAACATCACGTTATGGAACTTCTCACTTAAAGTCTGATTCCTTGGCATTTTGAAGAAATAAAACTGATTTCCTCAATTCACAATGTTTTCGAGATATTTTAAACTCAATTTAAAACAATTTATTTTAAATTCACAATGTTTTTGTATTACTTTAATTTCAATATAAATTAAAAACATTTAAAATCACAAAAAAAAAAATTATATTTGTCTTAAAATTTGAATTTTTAATTTCCCTCCTCATCCGGGCACAAATCTCAATAGTCAATGTTCAAGCTCCAAATCAAGGGCAGAGTTATATCAGAAATTACGAAATCACTCATATTGACCGTCTAAAAGACAAAAGACAACAGCGAAAAGCGTCAGAAAATATTCCTGTTGTTATGTCCCGAGATCTTCGCTGTTGCACAATATGTTGACTTCTATGCTGCTCACTAACGGGACTGAAGTGTCACATACAACACAACTATAAAATCTGAATAAAGCTGTCGGTTCCTGATGCGTAGAAATTGACACGAAAGTCCATCATGTATCGGATTTTATTTAAACTTTCAAGACTTATTCAGAAATTAATATTATTTTCAAACATTTCTTTTTTCAGGAAATCTTAGTAAAAATATTGCTACTTTGCACTCATTTAATTTTATGAAATTTCAAGAAATTCTTCCTTGTACTACTTAATGTTCGGTTCGACATTCCAACCACCTGAAGAAGGCCACAGCGTACAACAGCCGAGACGCTGTAATAAATATGGCGACAAAGACGGTGACAATAGTCCGAATAATGTAAATAGTGTACATAATACCTCATCTCAGAAATATAGACAGATAATGAATGGTCGAAACGTTGTAATAAATATGGCGACAAAGATGAGGACAATAGTCCAAATAATGTAAATAAAACTAAGACATTATTCAATGAGAAAAGCTTTTAATTTCTATTATGAACAAAATATATTATAGAAACTGTCGTCTTAAGAAAATAAATGTTTCGATGAATAATTAATTTTTACACAAATTATTTTCATTTTTTATATTTCAATTAGAATAATTCATAAAATGTTAAATCTTTTAAAATTTTGTATTAACTTATAAAGGTTAGGAGATCCTGTTATTAAATTAAAACTGTATTTACAAATTATAATCGGAAAAGCGCACGACAATATAACGACCCTAATACTTTAAAATATTTTTGAATTTATTTTATGTGTATATAAACGTGTCGATTGTTGTAAATATGCGTGCATATATGACATTATCAACAAGTAAGAACGGTAACTATAGTAAACTTTAAATTTATTGATAGTTTTTTTAACATTTACTCAACAAGTGTTTCGTAAGTATGACAATAAAGCCTAAGAACCTGAAATTCAATAAAATATTAAAATGCTTAAAATATATTGAATTTTTAAGATTACTGGGTAATTAAAAATTATTTTTAAAAAAAAGGCGTTTGTCAAGCCATTTTATTTAAATAGTCTCTTTCTTACTTAAATTTGCCAAGCATCTGGCAGTCAAGACATCATTCACCATTTCAGAAAACACCAACCTCCGTGTTAAAAAAATGTTTTTCTGCAATATTTTACGAATATTACTTGTAGTTACAAGTAATATTTGCTTCGTTTCAGTTTATTTAAACTTTAAATCGGCTAATCTTTCTCAAATACCGCTTCAAAAAACTATATTTTATTTTCGAAAGATGTTTTAATAAAGTGTATTATGTTGCGTTGACAAATTTGTCAATATGAACGATTTTATGGATTTTACTGATGATCAAATAAAAATGATTACAATCAATTTGAATTCGGTTTTAAATACAGCAAAGTACTTTTGCTTATTCGAAATATTAAATTTAATCTATTAGCTTGTAAGAAAAACTAAACCAAAAGCTTCTAGAAAGATTTTTTAATAACCTTAGCCGTCGCTTTTATTTTTGGTGGGGGTACCTAGATTTAGAGGGAAAATTGTTTCAGCACGTGCAAATATTTTTTTTGTTTCATTATTTATTAAAAAAATAAAACTGTATTCTAAAAACCGAACATTTGCAAGTATAATAATTTACCCGCTGCCCCACGCAGCAAGATGAGGCACAAGGCTGAGTTTAAAGTGAGGTATCCGAGCCCGTAGGCTCGGGCAAAATTTCCCTATAGACCACGTAAAACGGAGTCAGTTTCCCGAGACGAGACTCCGCCCCTCGGCAGAGCCTCGTCTGGGGAATACCCTCTAACATAAGCCAGGTGTATTAACTGTTGCTATAAAAGCAAATCTATATAACAAAAATTTAGGTACCTTCACTAATTTGCTAAAAAAATTGCATACTGTTATGAAAAAAAATGACCCAAACTTAATAAAAATAAAGTTTTATCGCCAAAATCTTTATGTTATGAAGAAAGAGCGGATAATTTTTTTATTATTAAATCATATTTTTTATCCTTTTTAGAACTTTTGAAATTTTGGTTAAGCACGGTGACAAAAAATTAATAAATATTTTTTTGTAAAGTTGTACTTTTCCATTGTACTAAACAGTCAAGGGTGTAAAGGGTTTCTGGCTGGGTGTGTTTAAGATCACTTCACATAACTGCATTTGGCAAAGAATAGCAAGAGGAGACAGCCCATTTTGGTCGTCAGGCCAACCCAGTAAAAATATTCAGTTTCTGGAAAAACAATGACTGGGTCTTCATGAAAAAAATTCTTCGGAAAATGGAGTCATTAATCATTGGCCGTGACGGAAACGGTTATATTTAGATTTTGATGAAGTTGCGGTATTTTTTGCTTTAAGTTGTTATATGTTTTCAGATTGTCTAAATCCCGGGAGAATACGGAAAAGAAATCTTTACAGAGGATTGACTTCATAATGAGATAGATAGATAGATAGATAGATAGATAGATAGATAGATAGATAGATAGATAGATAGATAAGAATAGCCTGTGATAGATAACAGATAGATAAGAATAGACATAGATAGATAGATAGATAGATAGATAGATAGATAGATAGATAGATAGATAGATAAGAATAGCCTGTGATAGATAACAGATAGATAAGAATAGACATAGATAGATAGATAGATAGATAGATAGATAGATAGATAGATAGATAGATAGATAGATAGATAAGAATAGCCTGTGATAGATAACAGATAGATAAGAATAGACGTAAATAGATAGATAGATAGATAGATAAGAATAGCCTGTGATAGATAACAGATAGATAAGAATAGACGTAAATAGATAGATAGATAGATAGATAGATAGATAGATAGATGGATAGATAAGAATAGCCTGTGATAGATAACAGATAGATAAGAATAGACGTAAATAGATAGATAGATAGATAGATAAGCACAGACATAGATAGATAGATAGATAGATAGATAGATAGATAAGCACAGACATAGATAGATAGATAGATAGATAGATAGATAGATAGATAGATAGATAGATAGATAGATAGATAAGAATAACCTGTGATAGGTAATAGATAGATAAGAATTGACGTAGATAGATAGATAGATAGATAGATAGATAGATAGATAGATAGATAGATAGATAGATAGATAGATACGGACACTACGAAAGAAAAATATTTTCTCAAGCTCACAAGTTCGGAAAATAACTGTTGAACAAATAAACAGTCAAGAGTTACAAAATCCCAATTTGCAAATAGAAATGCGAAAACATCGTCCGACCTGAACTCGTAAACAATTCATCAAGTATAAAACAATCTACTATATACCCTTGAAGTCTTCAGTTTAGGACTGAAATTTGCGGTCCAAATTGAAAAAAAAATTGGTTATCATAGATACAATAATAAAAAATGTTTACATATTTGAGATTTTTTTTTTCTTTTGTTTTTGTTATGTCGGTTTCTTCATTTTTAGATATCGCGTTTTAACATGTTCACGTGACTGTACGTATATTCGTGGTGTTCTCGTTTATTGATTTTTTTTTTTAACGTGCCATTTATCCGATAATAGCTCAGTTAATTCATATATTATCAGCAACACAATTTTAAAAGAAAAGAAATTCAAAAGAAAATTCCGAATTCAAAATCGTTTACGCGTGGGGCTAGTAACTCCACCCCGTAAACTAACTACGAAACCGAGAGAAACACCTACTATAGTTGACTGTGGCTCGATATTCCATTCTACTGGGTTAACAGACATATAAGACTTTAAAGACTTTATCAATAATAAATTTCGACTGTAGCCGGAATTTTTGAAATGTCAAATTATTTTGTAAAATATTCTTTGATTTTGTTTGCCAAAAGCCAAACAAAATCAAGAGGTCAACTCTATTTTGTCGCGTTTTTGCCCATTTCTAACATATAAATAATCATAACTAATTAAATATTATTTCGCCTCTCTACATTATCATCTTATACAAAATCCCCAGACGATAATAAATCATTTGCCTAGTTAACGTCCTTGTCTTTTTGGTGTATATATTCAAATCGACGAAGCAACAGCGTCCCTTGCTCGGTCCGTTGCCCAAGCGTCCATACAGTTGTTCGTTCAATTGTTAGCAAGGACATAAATCAGTAGCAGACAGCAAAAGGCAATGAAAATGTTGTCATCGAAAATGACTTTAAACAACTTACCTGGTAACCTGAGTTCATATCTACACCCTCTACTCTTGTTGGTCCATTGTGAAAAAAAGATTCGCAAGCCAGTAATATCCGGATACGCTACGCCTACTACAGTTTACCGTCTCATCAATCATTGTCGAAAAAACACGAAGGAGTTCCTTAACGCCTGAAAAACAGGAGAAAAATGTCAAATCATATTCAGCGTTTGTTATATTGACATTAAACACCTAAAATGGATGATACTCATGAGTTACTTGATGATATTCGATTTGGATAAATGGTTTGTTGTTTATAAACAGAATATGGTCACATAAAGGGGTGCTGAAAAGTTTTGACTCGACCAAGAAGAGAATTTTGTTTTTGTTCTAATGGTTTGCTATTTTTCGGATTTTGGAAAGTCCGTAGAATCGAGTAATTTTCAGCAAATCCTCGAATGAATATATATATATATATATATATATATATATATATATATATATATATATATATATATATATATATAATGTAAAAGGCTCAAACTCTAATATTCCATGGTTATAATTTATTACATTGGAATCGTAATCACGATCCAATTCAACAGACCTATTGGATCGTGATTATGTAATAAATTATATGGAACATTAGTGTTTGAGCCTTTTATATTATATTACTCTATCCTAGACATTGAGTTCTACCTGGATTCTATCTTCATGGGAATTTATATATATATATATATATATATATATATATATATATATATACATATATTGACCACTAATATTATCAATATATATATATATATATATATATATATATATATAATATAAATCTATTTGAACTCGGTAGGTGAAAAAACTTGGATAGCACAATTTTCAAATAAATTGGCACCCGAGGAAAAATGGAAAAAGAAAGAAAGCGCCAGTGATCTCCGAACGGGGCGAAAGAAATCGTCCAGTCGCTTAAATTTCTGGTACAAAGAAAAAAAAACAGCGAGTAATAAGTTAAAACGAAGAGTACGCTAAGTAGAGCAGAAGTAAAATAAATAAATCCTACTTACTACCTACCTAGGTTTACATATATATATATATATATATATATATATATATATATATATATATATATATATGTGTGTGTGTGTGTGTGTGTGTGTGTGTGTGTGTGTGTGTGTGTGTGTTTTGAGTACAAGAGAGTTAGGGAAAGCCAGCAAGATATTATGTATATAAAGTTAAGGATCAATTCTAAATTACAATCAATGTATAAACTGGTCTCCCAATTTGTGACCACAGTAGCTTCTATACGTTTATGTACCAGAGAAGGTAAATAATTCTAAAAGACACAGCTGTGTAGCTAATCAGTAATCCATTGATGGATTCGTTTTCTACTGCATATCAACCCTTTACAGATTATTTAAAACCAGAAAATATTTTTTAGATTGAACATTTTTTTATAATAATGTTTTAGTGATACCAGTCTTACTAATTAATCCATAGTTGGGAGGAAAAGAGGTGGATTGATATATTTCCCAAAGGTATTTGAGCGTAATTGAATATAATGAACTCAACTGAAATTGGAACTCAGTTCTCCGATGTCATTATCCATTACGCCACCGGCACACCCAAGCTTACAGTGCCTAGTATACCCAAGCGGTTATCCATCCCGTTACCGACCAAGATCGACGTTTCTTAAGTTCGGTGATCGTACGAGAACCGGTGTTCCAACGTGATACGGTCGTAAATCCCAAAGATGATGAAAAAGAGTTTGCCTATGTATATATTGAAAAAGAATAATCACTAATATCGCTTTGGTTTTCCTCACATTTCCACAACTACCCGGGGTGTTAATCTAGAAGGTTGAAGGCCATCTAGTTGATTCTCGGGTGGCATGCTTCCCACTGCGAACCCCAAAATTGACAATCACTCAAACACATTACACCCCGCTACGTTTTCTCACTCTTCCTTCATATGAGACTCACTCAGGAATGTTTTGACTTTCCTACACAATAGAACGTACTCCAGTCCTATTTCTGAAATGGTACAAAAGTCATTTCGGGAAAGAAATTGAACTCTGCTCTACGTTAGAGTCAGTATTAAAGAGAAAAGCTTTCCAATTTGTAATATGATCGCCATAAAATATGAAAATTTGTGGTTATTTTAATTCAGTTCGTGAGTCCAAACAGATGTTACCAAAGCCTGAATTCTGATGTGGCTAATGTTTTAGTTTTAAGGCTTTCAATAACATACTCCACCAGCTATGGGTTAATTAGCAGTCCTAACTGAGCTCTCTTGTTTTTCAATGAGACGGAAATCTCTGAATTCAAAACCAGTCCGGTGTTGGATGTGTTTCGTCAAACAATCTTGCCCTAGACATACCACTGCTGATATGACACTACATCACTTGTGTTGTTTTTACGTCTCTACTGCGTTACGGGACTCATGACGAACCTTTTACAGGATCATATTTTCATACAGCTTTTAAATTTGGGACATATTCTTGTTTTATATAATAAAATTATGTAAGATAAGAAAAATGTAAATAGTTCATCTTTTACACTCTACGATAAATTAATACAGCCTAAAATATTATGAATGTTTACCATATGTATTCATTACGTATAAATTCCACCGGTATTATCTATTTAATTTTATATTATATTTTTCTTCAAATCCCGAATAAGTCATTGTATATCGGGATCGAAGTTATGAATAAACTGTTCAAATATACAGCATCTTATTAATTGGAAAAATATAATAAAAAATTAAATAGGCAGACATTGTATGTTGAATTTAAAGGCATTTTGTTGTTTATGGAATTTTATGTTTCTTACTAAGTTACACCCTTGTGCAAATTAATTGAAACAAAACGAATAATTCCGTTATTATTTACTTTTTTTCGTATTTTGCAATGAAACACGACCCAGTTCACATGTTAGTACTTCGTATGTCCATTCCACGATGTCGTTCCTTGCAGATTGATCACAGATTCTCGATTGGATTTAAATTAGGAGAGTTTCCAGACCAGTCTATAGTACTTTGATTTGCTCACTGGAAAGGATTGCCAATGAGTTTGTGCAGCGTTACAATTTTCGTACGCTTCCTTGGAGTAACGTCCATCGCAGACAATGGCCGTAGGACAACTAATCGACAGTCGAGACAATAGTGTCTGGTCATGATGAAAATCTGATGCAATCACGAATGACGCAATATTTTTCAAGGTCAAACAAATTTCATCGCACACCCCGAAAATAGATTCATATTACTGCACACAATTCAAATGACCTAATCTAAGGAAAAATAGAAATCGCTCATACCCTGTCACGCCAGTGGGTCTAAAACTGACCGTATGGTAAAAGAAAGGAAATTAAAGTGGTTGTTTCAATTAATTTGCACAAAGGGGTAGTCAAGTCTTTCTCGAAGTCGTCTATTTCTTTGTGTTGCGGGGACATTTCTCGTTTTACAGCCGCATTTCTCCTTCACTGAGGTATTTGTCTTAAGTTTTTGGTTTAGAAATATATGTGATTTACATCTCATTCTTTTTATGAAACTTCCTATTTTTTCCATTAATTTAAACTTGTATGTGGATGGTGATGGGGTGAGTATTTTGTTTTATCGAGAAGTTGAGGCTAAACTTGTTTATGTCTATGATGAGTCACTAATGTAGCGAAAGTGCTCTACTGTTTATCAAGAGTTAAATTTGATAAAGTATAGTTTTAAGGTATGTTATATTTATGGATTAAAGAGATCAATATCAGGAATAGAGCGTATGTAACATAAAATTACATAAACAACGAGATGCCTTCCAAAAAGAAAATATAACTAAAATAAACAATTCAACAAACGTATTTATCGCAGCAGACGGAACTAGAAATTTATATGAACTAAGCCCGCACTCCTATACACAATAAATTACTCAAGGACAACATAACTAAAACATACAAACAAGCACCAAATGCAAAAGAACATGATATGAATAAGAAAACTAAAAAAATCTCCCAAAAATTAGACCCAGGCGACCGAATAAATTGCATCGCTAAGGTGCAAGCATTTATCACACTAAAATATCACAGGGATAATTTTAGAACCAACCTAACATGTAGACTCAGGGACGTGGCCAAAAGTGAACTCGGGAAAAGAAATAAAGCAATACTAATATGCATTAATTCAGAGTTAAAGAAGAAGTTATGAGTAAATCAATGAAAAAACACAAAAACAACTATAGACTGGTTAGGCAACCTAAAAATAACAAATTGCCAATTTATACAAGTAGATATAAATGAATTCTACCCTTTTATAACAGAACTCACGCTATATAAGTCCTTCTGCTTAGCTCAAGAACAAATAAAATAAACACAAATGAAATAAAAATCAATAAACACTCTCGAAAATCACTACTATTCGACAATGAAGACGCATGGATAAAGAAAGAGGGGACATTTAACACTACAATGGGAAGCTTTGACGGTGCTCGCCTTCGAACTCATAGGTATATATTTACTACACGATCTAAGTAAAATAATCGATAGAAATGATACAAGACTCTACAGAGACTACGGTCTCATGATCTTAAGGAACTTTAACAAACAAAACATAGACAAAACTAGAAAAACAATCATAAAGATTTATATTTCCTTGAGTTGAAGTATGATGGGTAATTTGTCGTCTAAATTACGCAAAATGGAAAATAACATTGACATCATTTTAACAGTAACATCTACCAAAATAACACAAAAATATCTAAATTTATTCAATAAAATCGCTATTGGCATCAAACACAGCCTCCAGACCAATTCGGAATCTCCTGCAACTGTTCTGAAAGCTCTCCTTGTTTAACTTGGTGAATGCTGCCATAATCCTTACCTTCATTTCATCTTTGGCGTTACAAGGAGTTTTGTTGGGCTCTCGCTCAACTTCACCCCACACATAATAATCAAGGAGGTTGCAATCTGGGGAGTAAGGTGTCCAGATCTAAGGGATGATGTGCTCGTAGAAACTGTCTGACAGCCATAACTGGGTTCTCCTGCTTGTGTGACATTGACCCAGAGAAGCACTACCTCCTCAACGTGTATTGGTTTCCGTGTTGAGTTTGAGAGCCTCACCAATAAACTCGGGAGTTCTTTTCTAATCAAAACTATTAGAGTGATTTTTCCGAGCTGACGTACCTTCGTGATCACTATTAGACTCATCCAACTCTTTTCGAATCCCCTGCACACATCTCAGATTGACACCCAAACACTCTGAAATGTTCGTACTAGAACTTCTGGCGCGAATGCCAAGTAGTAGAGCATGCTGTTTCCAAATTTTTGGTGGAATGAATTGCTTCATGGCTCTTTCCCCCAGGGACGATGTCCAAATAACCCTTCTATAATGTGCAGTCGACAAAATAAAAAACAAACACCGTGCATAACGAAATTATAAATATAAAATGGTGACAATGTATCCATCGCACAGTGTAAATTATACAGAAAACCCAATGATAAACTACTGTTTATACACACATCTTCCAACCAGCCGCTATCTATAACCAAGCAAATGTCACAATCAATTAACTGCGGGCTTTTCGACAATTCTTCCCGTGAAACCATATTCAACGAAGCTAAAAAAAAAGTCTATGAAACAGCCCTAAAAGATAGTGGATTCCTGGCAACACTCACATACATACTAAACGACACAAAAAAGCCAACAGGAAAAGAAACATCATATCGTTCAACCCACCATACAACAAAAACGTAAAAACAAAGGTAGGAAAAATATTTATTAAACTCATGCACAAACGCTTCCTCGCATCAAGCATTCCCCACAAGATATTTTAAAAAAACAGTAAAAATCAATTACAGTTGCACCTTGAACGACACGATTAATAAAAAAGCACAACAGGAAAACAATAAACAAACCACCTGAGCAAATTAAACTCACTTGAAACTGCAGAATTAAGAACGAATGTTCCTTAAATGGCACTTGCATGCAGAACAATGTAATTTACCAAGCCACTGTAAAATCTGCAGATAAAGAAGAAAAAATATACATAGGAGTAACTGAAGAACCCTGGGAAAAAAAGAAACTACGCAAAGAAAACATCCTTTACAAATAGTAAATACGCCAACAGTACAATGCTTTCTAAACATATCTAGGAGATTAAAAGCAAAAACAAATCACACCAAAAATATGATGGATAATAAGGAAAAGAACATCGGCCTACAACAATCAATCCAGAAACTGTAAAATCTGCCTGGGGGAAAAATAGCTATAATTACTTAATTTATTAATTAATTAATCACAGATCAAAACAAACTACTAATAAACGATCAGTACTAATCTCAAAATGCAGAAACTTACTACGTTACTTAAAAATCGAAAAATGAAAACGAACAAGAATAAATAAATAAACAAAAACAAGTAAAATAAATTTATTTAATAAATAGATTAAGAAAATAATAAACAAATTAACAAACCACGCTCACTAAAATAACC
>OZ010581.1:125737466-125772466 GCA_963932145.1 Acanthosepion lycidas
TCAGACGCTTTTCGTAATGTCTTCCATTCCACTTCCATATTTTTACAGACCTTGTCCTGTCAACTTAAGTAAATACAGGCATGGCGTCGTAGTGTAAGCTGATTTCGACGTATTTGTGGGAGTTGAAAGACTGACAAAAACTGACTGAGGTGTATGCAAAAACCTCCAGGGTTTTTCTAATGTCGCTAGTTTTCATTAAGAAAATGTCCTTTGTAATTTTTCCACATATCTAATAGATCGATGTCATCAGTTCTCGACTCTGTGTCTATGCTGATGACACAACTGTTTACTTTGGTTTAAATAGTAAATCTGGTAGGTTAGATAAAATCAAATTAGCAGTTAATCTCAAAAATGACGGTCAATGCAAGAAATGACTTGTTAATTCTAACCCTTCGCAAACTAAACTGTTTTTTATTAGTCTGAGAGAATCGTTTTGCCTTCCATCAATATGGCTGATGCTAGCCACCAGAAGAGTGATTGATTGCGCTTGCTCGTTCTAAAGTCTTCCAGTGATGTGAATTGAAACAATTGTTTCGAGTCAATTGCACAAGGCCAAGAGTATGGGACACCTAGTGAGGATCGAACTCACTCCTCAGTTGTAATTGTTGTCGCGAGATAAGGTTGCTAACCTCTACAACGTCAAGGTTCCCATGATGCTCCTATTATGTATCGAGAGATTCTTGTCAAAATTCAAATAAGAATCTGCAATATTATCAGTCCTGACCTATCTCTTCGGATCCCGTCATATTCCCATCGCCGTAACGTAGTTTGTTTTTTTGTCTTTTCTACATTTATTTTCACGGCAATTGTTCTGGTGATATTCTCTTTTTCATATATCATCTTCACGCATTTAAGCGTAAAACTAGATGGGCAAATAGGTCTCATCATTTTGCTGTTTAAATCGGTAAGGGCAACCGCAAGTTATATTCTAATGTTGTCTTCTCTTACACGTCTCACCTGTAGTACTCACTTCCAACTTCTTGCTTCCCTGTCAACTACGATCTTCGAAAGTCTAAATGCAACGTCAATCGTCATCTTCTGTCTTCTTGAATCCTAGTCTTTTTATTGTGTTAAGGTCCCAGCTATAAGAATATAGTGAACCCCAGACAAACGCAAAACACTATGAAGGTATAGAAGTACATTTTTGTAGTGAGAAGACCAGTAATACGTTTTTGTATAAAGAGATTACCAACAATACCTATTTATGGTGAAGTTACCAGCGATGCATTTTTATAGCAAAATGACCAAAAGTATATATTTATAGTCCTACCAAGCAATCAAAATGAAAGAATTTTTTCATGACATTAATTCTAAAAAAAATTAAAGAAATCAGACTGTATTACAAAATATAAGTTCAACAAAACTACAACATAAAACACACATCAGCCTCTAGTAATTGTGTCCATATAAACATGTATATGCACAAAATCTGCATATTATCTACCCCGTACTAAAATTGTGAAAGCAGAATAACATATATCATATTTTTTATTACTTCAAAGCTCCCAAGAAAATTACATTTCAGCATTAAATGACCCATAAGGAATTGATATGCCGTTAAACAAATCAAACCACATCTTTTCATTGTCTTTTCTCCTCAATAGCGTTTTCTCAGTTTCCTTTACTCTCGGTAATCCTTTGCGCCTTAGTGGCTTTATTGCCTTGCGCGGGATGAAATCATTTCAAAAAAATAAAAGATTGATGCTCATACATATGTGTATTTTTGTACATACGTGTATGAATTGTTTGCATGAAAATAAGTTTTATGTGAAACTCATAGAGTCGTTCGTCCTGGGTATGACTACATCCGTGTATTTGGTAAGACGATAAACTACAGCAAGGTCTCTGATCGGGAGGTTTTGAAGATCGTGGAACCACCTCTTATTTGCTGGTGTTCCCAAGTCCATCCTGACCCGGGACCAGCTATGGGCAAATAGTTGACCACCCCCAAACTGGGGTCAGAAAACTATGAAAGTGTAAAAATAGGTTTTAATACCAGTAATACTTTACTAGCAATGAATATTTTAAGAAATGAATTATTACCAGCAATATATTTTTGAAAAAAAAAGTTACCAGCAATACATTTTTGAAGGAAAAAAAATATTACCAGCAATACATTTTGGGGGGAAAAATATTACCAGCAATACATTTTTGGGGGGGGGGGGTGAATTTTACCAGCAATAAATTTTTCAGGGAAAACTATTACCAACAATACATTTTTGAAGGAAAAAAATATTACCAGCAATACATTTTTGAAGGAAAAAAATATTACCAGCAATACATTTTTGAGGGAAAAATATTACCAGCAATACATTTTTGAGGGAAAAATTTTACCAGCAATACAGAATCATTTCGCTTGGTTTAGTCTTTAAATCATTTCGCTGGGTTTGGTCTTTAATGACTGGTATCAATGATCAAAAGGCATAAAACGACCCTTAACGTTCAATTCTCCTTGTAAGCCATACCAACACGTACAACATACAATGAGAGTTGTTTCAATTTGAAGGTACACTACAAATCGATGTGATATCTCATCTTCACCAATTTATCTCTTATAGTCCTCTTTCCAAACCTTACAATATTGTGCTACCTTACAGAAGTGCTGCAGCTCTTCAAAGTTTTCTTCTTTTTCCTTTTTTTAACGGGCAGTGATAGAATTTTATTGATAGTTCTTTTAATGTCGTTGTTCAATGTATACACTATGATTGTTCGTTCAACGGCCTAAACGTTGCAATAAATATGGCGACAAAGATGAGGACAATAGTCCGAATAATGTAAATAGTGTACATAATGCCTCGTCTCAGACATATAGACAGACTTCTACGGACGTTATTGTTCCATTTAGTATTGATGACAAAATCGTTTCCATAATATTTACCGTTTGTTTTCAACACTATTGATCTAACTCCGATATTAATATCAAGTCCTTTGATTTGGGCTTTTTGGGGATAACATGCGAGGTCTGATCAAAAAGTATTAGGACTGGTGTTATAAAAAGAAAACTACAGCATATATCAGTTCGGCATTTAATCTCCTACGAAGTAGTCGCCTTCTCAAGCTAAACACCTTATCCGGCGTTATCTCAAGCTACACACCTTATCCATTGATGGAAGCACTCCTGGAACTCGTTTTTTGAGATAGTGTGCAGCTGCTACTTGGATTTCCCCGCCTTAAAATATTGTTTCTTTCAACTGCGATTTAATCTTTGAAAAAGAAAATGTCGCAAGGACAATATCTGGGAAATATGGTGCTTGTCGAATGCTGTAATTGACCCAAAATACCTGCACAATTCATGGTCATTAATAGAAAATATGTGGTCTAGTGAGACGACCACACTCTACACACTTTCCTTCCAGACACTGCCATAAACAACAAAAGTGAGTGAGTGAGCGATAATTTTATGCGTATGCGCGGCACAGTTCAAGGACAATATGAGCCATACGGCTTCACTCTACGCACTTTGCCATAGCAACAGTCCTGATGCTTTTTGACCAGACATCATATTTCAATATTATAACTATCAAAATCTCTTGCCAATAATTCCCGTGTTTCTTTTCTCACCAGACCTCTAACAAACTTTAAATGTCCCGATTGTAAAATCTTTATATGTGATTGGAGGCATTTACAAAGTTTTAAATTTCAAGTTGTCAGCTTTTAACGGTTTACAACTGGGGAATTAATTATCTTCGCCGCCAATTAATAATGCTTAAATACAGTTTATTGTAAAAATCAGTGCAATATAACTTTTTTGAAAGTAAGAATTTCTTTCCACGTAATTTAAATTTTTATAATGCTTGTCATCGACATTAAGACGTATTGATCTGATCCTTGCATAGTTCATTTCTGAGACCTGATTGATATTCCTGATTATTCTGTCCTTGTGCCAGACTCAGCTAAACTTAGTAAATACTTTTTTGACTGCATTGTGGCTGAAATACGAACATATTTCCCTGCTGATGCCAGAGCTCGACATTCGAGCCCAGAATTAAAGGATTTTCAATACTGATTTTCAAGGCAGGCGAGCTACCTTTGGTTGGATAATTGGTAACACAATCTTGTGTTAGGTAACACAATATTCCCATTCGTTGTTACCCCTTTCTTGTTCATCTTTGTAAGTATCAAAACCATGGGCCACACTGTCACAGCTACTTTTTTCTCTCTCTCTCACACTCTCTCTTTTTGATAATAGTTGCCTGCGTTCCACTACGGATCTATAATTGCAAGTGCCTGAATATAAGAATATACCCTTAAATCTGGAATAAAACATAAGACATGGAATATAAGACTGGTTGGGGGAAAGATGTCTGGTTGTAAAATTCACTCAAAATTCGTTTTTGAAACAAAAGGTGTGAGAGGAGATTTGCAATAAACGGATTAGTTGGAATAAACGGACAGGTTGGAATAAACAGGCAGACTAGAGGAAAAGTAGAAAATAAACGGGGGAGGGTGGAATAATAATAAATAAGTTGAAACATCGAAGGGAAAAGGGGTAGGGAGAAGCAGAGGATCACTACCTGACTAGCTTGTATGAATGGATGGCGAAAGGTTTCTAAGAACTAAAATGGATAGAAAGTCGTGGAGAACCATCGACCACATCCTGAATAGATACGGCACATAGAAGTTAAAAAAAAAAATTACATAGCCGTACGAATAATGATCCGGTGGTGTCTTTCCTTCTAAGTATTAGTACGCATAGTTTTGTACATGGTATCGCTAAGTTATCCCCTTAGTGTATATGTATCCGTAGCTTGATTTTCTGGTATTAATTATATTTAATTAAAAGAAGAGAAATCTCATTAAAAATTCTTCCGTTTTCTTTGTTTATTATTTTTGTGATTATGTCGTGACTGTTTTAACTTCGGCGTCTTTCGCTAACGAGTTTAAATGTCCAGTCTTAACCTCCATTCTTCACAAAACTCAATCAAGCAATACACACGGTAGGCAGGTTTTTCTCACATCAAAGAGATTACTCATCAATAATGGACCTCGATATAACTACACATAAATGAAGAGAAAAAACACCTTTTTGTTTGAGACTGTATTCACAGATCAGGCCAACCACATGTCAATCGAAAGGTGACACGCCTGCTCTGTATTCCGTGACTTCAAGAAATGATTAACACCGGATCGATCTGAAGAGAAGAAAGGTAGACTTCAGAAAATCAGAAATTGTTAATACAGCACTTTGAAAAAATTATTGGCATGTTATAATTCTGCTTGTTTCTTCGTTAGTTATCATGCACGTTATAGCCTGACAATATCTCATAATGGACTATTCCGTTTTAATAATTCGGAAAGATGGAAAAGATATATCAGAGACGCTGTTTAGTTTAGAAAGTAGCGCCATGCTAATACTTTATCCATAATAAACTCTTTCGTTATTATTGCAAGGAAAACCGAAAAGATATATCAGTGAAACTAAAAGAAAGAAAGAAAGAAAGAAAGAAAAAGAAAGAAAGAAAGAAAGAAAGAAAGAATGCTCTTGCACCAGTGGAGATTGATTTTAATTGAGTTTCTGTACCGCTTTTTGGTCAGCCATGATATCTTTTGCAACATAGTCACCCGTGTATAGGAATGCGAGGTTGCTCCACGCTGATGACGTGGCCATTGATTCAATGCTGGTCGAGTCTGCACGATTCAAAATTTCAAGTTTTGGGGGTCTTTTTTATTAATGTTAACCCTATATAAAGCACAAAAACCATTCTAAGAAGAGGAGTAATGAAGGAGTTTGATGTGTGAGCTCTAATAGTAAGTATATGATGATATGTGAGAAATTTAATGGTTAACTTTAGACTTAAGGTTAACCGTTAAATTAATGTTAAGATTGTAATAATTGAGGAAGCATCTTCTTGGGAATCGGTTCATGAGAAGAAGCTGTTTTTAGTGGAACTTACTTCTGACTAATGGAAGAAGAGAATGAGGGTGGTTCTCTACAGTGTAATTGGTAAAACTGGTAGAACTAAGGAATTCAGTTCGTCTGAAAACTTTACACCGAAATAGCGATAGAGAATCTTGCAACGTTTCGTCTGTGGGAAAGGGTTTGTAAAATGTAAGATAATTCATCACCCACAGGGCCGTGTAGACACTTTTAATCACTATAAATACTGGAAAGAGCAAACTGGACAGTTTCAGTCAAGATATGATAGAAATTTCTCCATTTTCAGACTGATCTGATTCTTGGAGTGATGTGACCCTGACTGTATACAATAATGTATATCTGATTACATTGGAAAAGGAGTAGGCATATCCTGGTCTAGTTGGGTATATGTTAAGTTAACCCATTGTACAACCTGACTTATATCTCGGGTATAAAACAGCCCAGCATATAATAGCCTCGGTTAGAAATTGGCTACGACTTTAGGTGAATAAACTAAAATCGGTGAGTAAATAAAAATAGTAATAATAATAATAAAAATAGTTAAACTAGTTAAACATCATGCGGACTCTGAATTTTATCTAGTCAGGATGAACAGTCGTATTCTCAATGGACTTCATTACTTATAACATCTATTGAGACTCAACTTCCCACAAGTGGAATTCATTTATACAATCCGTCGATAAAGTTCCTCGTACCTGACTCATCTTGCTCTATGATCTATCCTTACAAAAGTCAGACCACAGAAATGATAAAGTATTTTTGCCATATCTGCAATGTTGTTACCCAATCCTCACTTTTAAATCATCTTCGCGGCCTTGTGAGTGATGAATTATTTTCAACCCTTCAACTCCTTTCCCTCAGATGAAACGTCGCAAGCCTCTGTGGTAAAGATTCAGACGCACTACATCCCTTAGTTCCACCACTTGAGGCCTTTACGGAAGCCATCATTCCCCATACACGGTGTTGAATCATTCACGTTCACTTCGTTTTCTATTGCCAAGAAGAAATTTTATTCAAACATTATCTTCCAGAGAGCCGCTTTGTGAAACCAACTCCCGAGAGGATTCTTCCCTGATCACTAAAATCTTAATCACTTCAGGTTTAGGGTGAACCGTTATCTATCTTTGCACTTACTTTCTATTCTTACAACTATACAACAACCTCTTTCAGTAATCCTCTACCTTGAGTGGCTCTTGCGGTAACATTTAGCAAAACAAATAAAAATGTGTTGCTTATCTTTTACTTTTTCAGCACTTTTAGTTGTCATTACGAGCATAGAAATTCATATAGGAAAACAAACTTTTTATTATAGAATTCATAAAGGGAAACGAATTTTTTATTATAGGAAGCATATAGGCAAACACAATTTATTATTATAGAATACATATACATGAAGAAAAATTTTATTATAGAATTCATATAGGAAAACAATTTTTTATTATAGGATTCATATAGGAAAACAATTTTTTATTACAGAATTCATAAGAAAACAATTTTTTTTATAGAATTCATTTAGGAAAACAAAATTTTTATTATAGATTTCATATAAAAAACAATTTATTATTATAGATTTCATATAAGAAACAAATTCTTTATTATAGAATTCATATAAGAAATTTTTTTATTATAGGATTCATATAGGAAAACAATTTTTTATTACAGGATTCATATAAAAAAAAATTTTATTATAGGATTCTTTTAGGAAAATAAAATTTTTATTACAGAATTAATATAGGAAAACAATTTTTTATTATATAATTCAGTTAGGAAAACATTTTTTATTATAGAAATTCATATAGGAAAACAAAATTTTTATTATAGTTTTCATTTAGGAAAACGAATATTTTCTTATAGAATTCATAAAGGAAAACAAAATTTTTATTGTAGGTTTCATTTAGGAAAACGAAGCTTTTATTATAGAATTCATAAAGGAAAACAACATTTTTATTATAGAATTCATTGAGGAAAACGAAGCTTTTATTATAGAATTCATAAAAGTAACCAAAATTTTTATTATAGGTTTCTTTTAGGAAAACGAAGCTTTTATTATAGAATTCATAAAGGAAAACAAAATTTTTATTATAGATTTCATTTAGGAAAACGAAGCTTTTATTATAGAATTCATAAAGGAAAACTAAATTTTTATTATAGATTTCATATAGAAACACGATTTTTTTATTATAGCTTGATGGATATTTATGACATTGCGTGCAAACTCACATGAACTATTTAGCCTTTTCTGGCTCACATCTATACGCTCAATGCTATGGCTCACTAATCTTTACAGCACGACATATAATCCATTACATAGTCCCTGATCTTATCTTTATCTGATGAAAGACCACCATAGCGCAATAGCTAGCGAGCAATTGAACTGTACTGTTTCGCGAACGAGCCTGTAAACCAATCCACTTCAAATGGCGTTCGACTTTAATGATCTCTCTGCTCTAGGTTGAGTCCATTTACAAGTCTTTATTTACGGAACTTTCAATTGGAAATAACTTGCTTTAGATTAAAAAAAATTTGCACGCTGACCACTGTCCTATGACGAATATTTAAAGCAGAATATAATCTGATGTGTAGATTATTATTATGTTCCTGTCTTTTGTAAATCGCAATGTTAGCTTTTATTCCACAGTATAATATCACAGGATAGGGTCGGAAGGAATGCGATGATTGGAGGAAAATAAATGGAATATGATGCCGAACTCATCTCTTTCTCTGATTAGTTGTTCATTAGAGATATAAATAGCCGAGATTTTGATGGAAGAGACGACGAAAAGAAATGTTATTTGAACACCCGTCAAAGAAGATTTCAAAAGTAACTTGTAACGACTTATCTTGAATATGGATAAAATTTGGTATCAAGTACCTATAGAAAAAGAGTTTAACCCGCAAGGATATTAATGTCAGGATAGTTACTACATTATTTATTTCAGATTTCTCAACAATGCAAAAGTTAGCAGGAGAAGGGAGAGTCTTGAAGATGACGCAATGCCTGAACCTCTTGTAACTGCCACAAAGAAGGAACACATAGGTCGGTGTTCACTATATGGGGAGAGATGATTGGCGATTGACTATAAATCAAATAGCCAATGTTATTAGCATATCCTATGATAGAATTGATAATATTCCGTACAATTCTCTTGATATGTCAAAGGTTTCTGCACCAGGCTGATCACATCACGGGAAAGCCTAACATTATTTGAGGCAGATCCAACTGGTTTTCTAACCCAGAATGAGTGTTTATCACTTTGAGTCAGAGACAGACAATCCATGCAGTAGAAACATGTTTAATCGCCTGCGCCGAAGAAGGTAGTGGCTTCAGTTTTTTGGAATGCAAAAGACGTACTGTTTATTGATTATCTTCTAATGGGCCACACCATCAATGGAGAGTACTATCCCAACTTGATTAAGTAATTACGATAGGCTATAATGACCAAACGGCCAGAAAAACTGACGAAAGTGTTCTTTTTTCATAAGAACAATGCCTCGGCCTCTTGTATCAATGGCTACTGTGCTACTTTAAACTTGTTGACCACCCTCCCTATCCTCGGGATTTGACTATGATCTGTTCCCCAACATGAAAAATACTTGATTGGGAGCCACTATCACAGTGATGTTGACGTTATATCTACTGTTGATGACCAAGAGGTGTACAATTTTCTTTGATCAGTCAGTTTATCTTGAAAGAAACAATGCAGTTATTAATAAGTTGGAAATATAGTATGCAAGATTTCATAGCACCACTCTTTCATAGTCAACCTATGAACTTTTCATCCCACCCTCGTAGATTCAATTTCCTACTATTCAACCATGGTCCTGCCTTGATTGGTTCACTCATTGTTTATAGCAGTGAAATACGCAATTACTTCACGAACAGACTAATTTATAAATGTCTAGAAATTCAGATATAAATAAAATATTTACACTATTTACATTGTTCTGACTGTTGTCTTCATCTTTGTTGCCATATTACACAAGGACACATGGCCCAGCGAATAAAAGCGTTGTCTGAAGTAATCCAGTGACTTGGTCCAAAGACTTGTGAGTTCAATACACGGCCACAGCAGAGGGGTACAAAAAATTCGAGAGTTGAGTTAAGTGGACATAATTGAAACTGAGATATCTGATACGTCGAACCAGAATAATCTACCCCGTTAGACGAAAGGATTCGGTTCGATATTCCAATCACCTGACGATGGTCGGAGCGTGCAACGGCCGAAACGTCGTGAATATGAAAACAAAGATGAGGAGAACAGACCGAACAATGTAAATAATTACAATACCCCATCTGAACAGATAAATAAAATATATCTGTAAATATACAATAGGAATAAGGTCAAACAAGAAAACTTGTATATATAGATGTGTGTGTGTGTGTGTGTGTGAATATGAAAGTGGAAATTGATGTCAGCACCAAGAGGTGACAATCTGTTTCATGCTTGAACGCAATCTTCACGCCATACACACACACATATATATATATATATATATATATATATATATATATATATATATATATATATGAGTGTTTTGTGTGTGTGTGTGTACCTAGTATATTTATATATGTCTAATACATACACACACATATATATCTATATATATATATATATATATATATATACATATATATATATATATATATATATATATATATATATATATATATATATATATATGATACTTGGGTCGAGGTAGTATATGATTTACCGCTTTTATTAGCAAAGCTCAATTGCTTATTTTCCACTTCAACGTACACTGTTATTTCTACCTCTCTATCGTTCTTTCATAGATAGATAGATAGATAGATAGATAGATAGATATTGTGATTGATCAAAACAGCAAATAAGGATGATCTTTAAAAAAACAAAAATCTCCTCCCTAACGACAAACTTTGCCACATTTTCTCTCCAAAATAATTAATAAAAAAAAATGTCGAAACGCTCATAAACCAATTCTTTGATACATCTCAACAAATAGACCGACTTTTCAGCGCCACTGGTGCGTGTGTCGTTTGCTAGCGATAAGACTGCGTCGGCAACACAAAAATGGCCGTCGCTACGCTCGCTACGTTCGCATGCCATCTGCAGTATGGCCACAGATGTTCTGTTACAAGATCTGATAACACTGGGGACCTTTTATGGCAAGATGCTCATTCATTGAATCAGAGCTTGTCAAGCGGTGACATTTGTGTTGTTGAGTTTCTTCCTGCATAAGTTTCTTGTGAAGCGCTTAGCCAGAATCTCGACAGGAACTGCTGCGGTTTCAGTAGAGTTTTTACCGCGTGTCATACGCCCAAATCTTAAGTTTTTAATTCAGAGTTATCCTTCTCCTAGACTGGTTTCTGCCCACGGCTAGAGAATCCAGTTTGTCCTAGGTAGAAAAGAACGGGTGTTATTCTTTTCTTTAGGGTAATGAAGATCTAACGCTTTCCATTTTCGCATCAGTTAATTGTTAGGCCACACGCAAATCCGGTGATAATACTTTACGTCTCAGTGGCATTAGGAGATTGTGAAGACTTTAGTGAAGAGAAAGGACAATAAAAGAATTCATGAAGACAGAAGATGGCGATTGATGTTGCATTTAAATATTTGATGATTGTAGGTGGCAGGGAAGCAAGAAACCGGGAGCGAGTTCCATATGTGAGAAGTGCGAGAAAGGAAACTATTAGAATAAAACTTACAGTCGCATCTACCTAATTCAACAGGAAAACAATGAGACCTAATTGCCAATCTAGTAGTACGCTTAAATTCATGGGGTTGAAATACTTACGACAGCCATGAAAAATTTTAATAGAAAAGACGGAGAGAAGCCACCTCACGGCGGATGAAAAGGGACTGAAGTCACGATAACATTACAAAATCTTTTGGGGATTTTGTTGAGAAAATCGAGATATATAACAGGAACACCACACCAAATATGGCAAAATATCCAATGCAGGGATGAATGGTAGACTTATAACTGTGTGATGTAATGAATATGCATACACCTGGGTCACCCCTCACAGTAATATGATTGGTTGGTGTCAGCCATAAATACAGACTGATGTGGAGGTTCATTGGTCTACGCCTATTGTCTACGCCCATTGCCTACGACTATTGCCTAAGCATATTGCCTACCGATACGACGAGTACCAGTCCATTACGTCTACCTGCTAGATTGTCCTGCCTGTTACAGTAGCCAAAACCACTTAGTTACTTCAAACAAATATATCCCTTTCCGGGATATATCACTGTGTAAGACGGGAAAGAAAGATTTTCTGACACAACACTGTGAACTAACTTTCGTAGCAGAAAACCTAACAATTGTTTCAATATAATAAATCCACTTCACACCAGTGGAAAAACAGAAAACCAAGAAGACGTCAAGATGCTCACCTGAAGAATAACATCACCCATGTCGATGAAAATCAAAAAGATTCTCTATTAAGATTAAAAGGTGGCAGTTTCGTTTGGGAAACAATAAAATTTGCAAGCCATTTCTTTCCCCAGTTAACAAGTGGTTGGAGGTCATTTTTGTAAGCAACTTCCAGTTTTACTTTTCAGATCTGTCGGACTTACTATTAAAACAGGAGTAAATAGTTGTGACAAGAATATACATACCTACTTAGGAAGTGATGACATCGGAAAAGTCGTTGATGAAAATAAGAAAGAACGTAGATCTAAGGATAAATCCCTAGAGGCAGTACTAATGTAAAATGATTTAGAAGCGTGGCCGTTCAAGACAACCTTCATTACACGATTTGTTAAGAACAATTTTTAAGCGAAATATTCGTCCAGAGAAAATATAGCATATGAGCTTGTGGAGTGTGGAGAAGATCAGCATGCCAAACTCTGTCTAACGCCTTCAAGATATCTGAACCCACAGCCCGATCCTCGCCTTTCTTGCGTACTTCAATGACTACATCATTGCAGATTTGTACTCCTTGCTAATCACTGATATTTGATACCGCGCGCAAATTATGAAGAAGAGAATCAGTGAGCCGAGTTCGAATTCCGACTGAAACATCTTTTGTTCTAAAACAGACCTTGGGTAAATGATGAACCTATTTGTCTCCCCAGCTACGGAAAAAAAATGGCTGTTTGGCTTTTTTCTTTTTTTTATTTTTAATCAATTCACCTCAAGCAAGGTGATAATGCTACTAAGGCGCAAGGGGTTACTGGGAGTGAAAAAAGAATGAAAAGACTTTAGAAGGAACCAGAAACCCAATTCTAGGCAGGAAACAAGGGATAAAATCTGTTCTACTCTTATTCAAAAAAGCGGGCCGTGCCTTGTGTATTTAATACCAACCACTGTTTTGATTATTTAATACCAAAACTCAATGTATGAGTCGACATAAGTTGTTTTTATATTCGAGTTTATATGTCGTGTTTAAATCTGGAGGTCAATGCATGTCGAATCGGAAACTAGGCATCGGCTGTGGTTATACTTGATTCCACAGGTGGGAAGAGATCAGGTTTATACTTGACTCTTCAGGTATCCGACGACGTATTCTAAGTCTCGTTGGACGGTTAGTGAGGATAAATGGTAGGGCAGTTGGTGACTGTAAACTGGTCCAATTTTCGTGTTGAGCGATCAACTGAAACTGCAGCAACTCCACTTGGTGTGGCGGCGAACCTCTGATTCACAAGGTGTCAACGGAAATAAGCAAACAATTCTGTCTTTAAACGTTTACACAGGAATTAATAAAAGCCTTACGATAACTGCTGGGCATTTGTGTCGGCTCTTTTAAACTCCAATGATTCTGTGTTGTTTTGTTTTGTTTTTTTGTTTTGTTTTGTTTTTGTTTTTTGTTTGTTTTGTAACTATACTGCTACCTTTGTTACATTGAAATAAATAAGAAAGTAGCTTTCAACACACAGTCGTATCTTAAGTGCCCCAAAAAAGCAAGATTCGCATAGATTTGTCTCAGACATCAGAACGTACACTGGAAATACTTTTTATAGGGTAACTGGATCTATTATTACCTTAATTCTGCACAAAGCCACAAGTCTAGAATAGTCAATGAAAATCAAACTCTACACGATAGATAGATAGATAGATAGATAGATAGATAGATAGATAGATAGATACATACATACATACATACATACATACATACATACATAGAAACAGATTGAAATAGAAAGGAAGAAAAAGAAACAGACTGAAAAAGAAAGAAAAAACGAAAGAAAGAAAGAAAAAAGAAAAAGAGAAACAGATTGAAATAGAAAAAACAAACTGACATATAAAGAAAGAAAGAAAGAAAGAAAGAAAGAAAGACTGAAATAGATAGATAGATAGATAGATAGATAGATAGATAGATAGATAGATAGAAACAGATTGAAATAGAAAGGAAAAAAAACAGACTGAAAAAAAAGAAAAAACGAAAGAAAGAAAAAAGAAAAAGAGAAATATATTGAAATAGAAAAACAAACTGACATAGAAAGAAAGAAAGAAAGAAAGAAAGAAAGAAAGAAAGAAAGAAAGAAACGACTGAGATAGATAGATAGATAGATAGATAGATAGATAGATAGATAGATAGATAGATATGGACTGAAATAAGCCTAACTTAATATTTTCTCCTACGACTCATAAATAAAGCTGTGAACTATTGTATGTTGTATGCTGCTCTCACAAGACATGCATATTAATGTTCAGGTAAGTATCCCACAGTGATATGCCGTTTCTCTGGGAGGATGACAGGAATAAAATCAGAATTATAAATAAAGAATGTACTTTTAATGTATTTTAATTGCTTCCCATTGAATTCCCCAAGTGATAATTTGTATCGTTGCGTGTATGAACACAATAATGATTGCCTACTTTGTTCTCTTATTTTCTTATAAACATAACTCAAAGAAACAACACGGTAATTACCAGTTAGTACGCCTGGAGTTATCCCACTTGAACAGACATTTTTCTATCAATTTATAAGAAAGGTATTAGTATAATCCGTAACCTTTACTATTAGGTTGGTGCAAAAAATAATGACGTAATAATGTCGTTTTTTGACGTTAAAAAGTACGTCAAAAAACGACATTATAGCGGCATTATTTTTGCACCAACCTAATAGTAACAAATAGTCTGAATGCGGATAGCAAACAAGTTCAGTAATTGCACTAAAATGAAGAAACGATTAAGACAAATATGTTTTCTCACCGGATTTATTTAATCTATAGAACAAGATTATCCTAAGAGGACTAGATGTCCTACCGGGATTTATTATCGACGGACATAATTAACTATTTAGACAAATGAAACTATTAAGTTGGTGCAAAAATAATGACGTAATAATGTCGTTTTTTGACGTATTTTGTAACGTCAAAAAACGACATTATTAGGTCATTATTTTTGCACCAACCTAATATATTGATGGAAAATTCAGAATGAAAACTAAACGCATTTTTAAATGAATTATTAAATGATGTCAAGAAGAATTGATTTATTGTTGCCTACCAAGCGAAAGAATGACATAGTTATCGAGAAAAGAGTCTACTCAAAATATGAACTACGTATTTTGGACCTTACAATCAAGCCGGTGAATGCTAGGCCATCTATTCACATTTGATGAAACGACTTGAAGCGACGGAATATCTTGGTCTGACCATGCGAGCAACAAGGAAGTTTTAAGAAAAATAGAAATTAAAAGAACACTTATAATTGCAATCAGAAAGAGACGTTTAAAATTTTCCGAAATACATACTGAATACAAGAGAAGCAGAGTGAAACTGCGAATAAACTACTTTACGAGTTCGTGTGAACGGGTAGAAGTCGGGTAGTAAAGAGTCGAAATTTATTAACTGCAACAAAAGAGAGGAAGTTGTGAAGAGTCGTCATCGACTTCGTCCTGAGAGGACAGGACACATAGAAAAACACCGGTGACTCTATATACCAGAAATTGAATTGTTCCCCAAGTTAGTATATTTTAACTGTATTGCTCTTATAAAAATTGCGTTAAGTTGTGCTGTTTTTGCTGTATTACAATAACAAACATTCAGAAATTGGATCATTATGGTATATATATTTTATCATATTACCATTAATTATTAATGGATGTTTTAAAACCGTTGACAGTGAGACAGATTGCCTGTTGCTTCTGCATGCGATGGATAATAAATTTATTCTCTACTGAGTGATCACGTATCAAATTTAATTAAGTTAATCAAATATATATAAACATAAGAAATAGTTCACTGGCCAAGCATCAAAATACTGATTTTGGTTAGTGGGTTGGGTCGAGCAAAAATTTTAAACACGCCTTCATATAAACATATACAGGGTTGGACAAAATAATGGAAACACCTAGAATCATAATTTTAAAACTCCTATAAAACAATAAAACGTTTGTTATTTTTATGTTTGCGTGATTATTACTAATTTTTCTTATCTTATTTTACTAAAATTGTTGTTTTTGTAAAGATATCATGAGAGGAAATTAATCAAAATTCATTAAAATGGCAGATCTATCAGATTTTAAAAGATGCCAAATTGTTGGTGCTCGTATGGAAGGCGCTAGTGTAACAAAAACCGCTGAATTATTTGGTTTAGCAAAGAGTACTGTCTCGAAAATAATGACAGCATTTGAGAAAGAAGGAAAAACCTCCTCACTGAAGCAAAACTCTGGAAGAAAGCAAAAGTTGTTTGATAGGGACCGTCGCACTTTTACGCGGATTGTTAGGAAGGATCACAAGAATACAGCTCCGAAAATTACAGCAGAGTTTAATGACCATCTTGAGATTCCATTTTTCTCAGAAACTCTAAGAAGGAAGCTGCACAAATACAGATTTCAGAGGAGGTCTGCAATCAGAAAACCACTCTTTTCACAAAACAATATTGCAAAGCGTTTAGAATGCAGTAGAAACCTTCACAACTGGTGCCTAAAACAGTGGGAAAATGTCATTTTCTCGGATGAGTTATCATTTACCTTATTTCTGTTATCTGGTCGAGTATACGTATGAAAACAGCCTAAAGAAACATTTGATCCAGACTGTCTCCTTCCAACTGTTAAACATGGAGGAGGCTCTGTGGTGATCTGGGGTGGGGGGGGCTATATCTTGGAAATCTGCCACTTCAATGGTTTCCCTTCATGGCAGGATCAAAAGTCAAGACAATTTTTAAATTTTATCAGATAAATTCATCCTATGGTCCCGGAATTGTTTCCGGAGGGAAACTCAATCTTTCAGGATGATAATGCACCAATTCACACAGTTAAATTGTCTCTGAGTGGCAAGAAGAACATTCTAGTGAAGTAGAACTTATCTGGCCAACATAGTCCCAGATCTCAATATTATTGAAAATTTATGGTGCATTTTAGAAAAACAAGTAAGGAGTCGATATCCTCCACCATCACTGAAAGAACTTGAGACTGTTTTAGCAGAAGAATGGACAAAGATTCCTCTGGAAGCCATTCAAGCTGTGTATGAGTCGATACCTCGGAGAATTCAAGCTGTAATTACTGACAAAGGCGGTCCTGCACCATATTAAAAGAAATTTATTTGAAATTTTCAGGTGTTTCCATTATTTTGTTCAACCCATATATATATATATATATATATATATATATATATATATATATATATATATATATATATATATATATAGTTAGTTAGTTAATGAAGTTATTTGGTAATCTGTATGGATAATTCCAAGGAGGATGTAATCCAGAGAGCTCGGTTTAAAAACAAAGCAAATATTAATTATATTAAGAGACAGGCAACTTTAAGCGTTAATGGGATTATAATTTATTTCCTTAGGACCGGGATTTTGGTCCTAATTTTTCAGACCTCCATTTTCATACATATATATAGTCACTAAATTAATAAAAAGTATAAACAACTTATCTTTCACACGACTTTAGAGTTTCTAGGACACACCGCTCATCAGGGTCAAATAAATCTATTGAATCATTACCAGATATCATATTTATACTCTGTATGCAAAACGCTAATCATAGACTCCTTCCCAATTTTAAATTTACGCTATGATCAAATCCGTTAGGAAAATGACATCATTTAAATATTCAAAACTAGTAATATTGAGCCTTCTTCCACTATGAATATAGCAAAATAAAAAGAAATATGTGTATGTATTTGTGTGTGTGTGCGTACGTGCATACTTGATTTATTGTGTATGTCTATTTGTTTATATACATGGTAATTTTTAAATAGAGGCAAATTATTTACGTGTGCAGTCATTCTCGAGTTAGCACACTGATTCGTTTGGGCTATACAATCTTTTTGTGTGAGACACGCTCGTCACAACAACAGCGTTGCAATTTTTCCCTTTTTTAATCAATGCATATCAATGACCGTCGCGTTCTCTCTATCTATCTATCTATCTCTCTCTCGCCCTCTCTATCTCTCTACTTTTCTCTCTTTCTTTCTCTCGTTTCTCCCTAATCTTTTCTCTATTGCCCCTCTCTCTCTCTCTCTCTCTCCCTCTTCATAGCTCTCCCTGCTTCTTTCTCTAATTCTTTCTTTCTACCTCTTTTTCTCCTGAGTTTTGTTTTCTCATTGCATCTTCCTCATTCTCCTGGTCACTTTCTTTTCACTCTCTCTCGCTTTCTTTCCCCATTTGCCCATACCCCTCTCGCTTTCTCTTTTTCCCTGCCTATTTCTCTCTCTGCCTCTTTCATTTCATGATTTTCCATCCACTTCTAACTTTTCTCATCTCTACCCCTATCTCTCTCCCTCTCTCTCAATCTATGCATCTTTCTCCTTCTTTCTCTCCCAACATTCTTTTTCTCTCTCCCTGCGTCATTTTTCTCTCTTCCTTTCTCCCTCTGTTCCATTCTCTTTTGTTCTCTCTCTTTCTGTTTATCTCTCTCTGTCTCTTCCTTTCTCTCTAACTCTTTCTTTCTCTCTCTATATCCTTCCCTCTGTCCCTTTCTATTTCCTCGTTATGCATCAATTCCCGCTTTCTTCCCCCACCCCTCTTTATCTGCCTTAATACAATGGAAATAAAAGCTCCAATTTAAAAGACTGCAAAGTAACTCTCTTCAGTCTAATATCACGGCGGGAATAAAGCAAGTTATCAACAACTTAATCACGAATGACAAAATCAAATGCAATAAAGCCTTTGTAATGCAGATACCAGATGTGACAAACCAGATTGTTCACAACATAAGCGTTTCGATAAAGATAAATTTAAAATATCTGACAAATGGATTACTACAGATAAAGAGCTAATATTGGGCTGAAATAATGGTTCCTAAGGCTTTTCAATAGATGGCGTTTAAATACGTGATTTTGTTTCACACGTAGCTGAAATCTATGACATATACTGAAAGGTGTCTACATGATTCATGTGTGGATTATAAATTGTAAATGCTTTTTTATATATTAAAAGTGAAAATCGAGAAAAACGAGATGCATTTTCGACATTTGATGCTCTTCTTTCAAGAAAAAAAAATATTGTACAAATAGTTAAAAGTAAAATGTGCCGTTTGTGGAGAAGGTGCCATAGCTGAGAGTTCTGTTTGTGTGTATTTCACTAGGTTCAGAAGAAGAAATTTTGAACTCGGAAACCGACAACGTTCTGGCAGGTTTCCAGCCGTTGATGATAACCAAAATAACATAATCCTAATTACACGACACCTGATATCTCAGAGATAATCCAACTATGAGCGTTGTAAGGCATTTCAAAACACTTGTATACGTGAATTTTTACGTAGTTTGGATACCTAGCGACTTAATAGGGAAATATATTAATAGACCGCATTTTTATCTGCGGTTATCAAATCAAATGCAACACAAATGACCAATTGTTTTAAAAGAACGACCACAGGCGATGAAAAATGGAATGTTTACAACAAAATCAGTCCGTGGGAAAACGAAATGAGCCACCGTTAACCGTTAACCACTGCAAAACCCAGTTTGCATCTGAAGAAGTATTTAGTATATTCGGTAAGCTGAATACGATTTTTTTTTTTATAATTGTTGTAGTGTTTTTCCCTCTAATGAGTCTATTGTGGACTCTTCTAGTGACCATAAAATAGTAGGAAAAGTAAGCCTCGACTGTGACTGTTCGCAGCTTAACGTGTAAATCCCTCCTTGGAGGAGTTTCTAACGCAGGCTTATCATCTCTTAGTTGCGTCTCTGTCTTTGGGCAGAATGCGCTCAGGGGCTTCTCTGACAAAGGACAGAGGGGAAACTGAGAAAATTATACTGAGAGTTGCCCAGCCCTGGGGAACAGCTGCCCGAGGCCACGCCCTCCCATTGCACGACGGAGGGAGGAATCGTTGCTCGCACAGAGGCCAGCGCAACCGATGGTTGCGGCGGCTGTGGGCGATATTTGTCCCTTGCCCGGTTGCACTCGCTCGGGTCCCCACTTTAAAAAGACCTTGTGTCACATCTCGTCCTCGTGGAGGAACGAGTAAACACCGTGACTGTTCGCAGCTTCCGAGGCTGCGACTGTTCGCAGCTCCTGTTGAACCCTCTGCCTTGGGCAGAGAGGAATCCGGACGAGAATATTATGAAGGGCAGAGTCTCGTCTCCATCCGAACCCGTTTATGCTGGTTCTACGGAGATATTTTGGCCGAGCCTACGGGCTCAGATGGCCTACGTTAAACTCGACCTTGGGCCACATATGTCCCTCGTGGCAGTGGGGGGATGTTAAATATTAACAGTGATATATACTGAACGCTGGTGAACCGATACACACTCCCAAGTCGTGTAACACATTTCTGTTGTAATGACACAATGTACTTAATTCTCTCTCTCTCTCTCTCTCTCTCTATATATATATATATATATATATATATATATATATATGATGGACTCTCCCGTCGGTTTCGACGTATGAGGTTCCGACAACTTTGTTTATTTAATCTTGTGTGTGAATTGCAAGTGACATTTCAGTCCTGCTAGTGATTTGCAAAGAAGTCCACAGATTGTGCAAGAGTGTGGATTCTTGGAGTATATGGCTGGAACAGCAGCAGATATTTTATGCCTTTCCCTACTTTGACAAAGCTTGACAATGTTTGATGCTGCCTTGTTCTTGATGCCATTGTAGCATGTAGTCTTCCATTCATTACGATCAATTGCGGTGTTCTCAAAGGTAGTGTGATTTATATTCGCAGTTAAGAGGTTACTCTTCAGCTTGTCCCTCTACCTAAGTAAAGGCCGACCCACGTTTCGATTAACATTGTTAAGTTGACCATACATGAGCATTTTTGGAATTCTGTTGTCTTGCATACGTAACTCATGACCTGCCCAGCGTAATTGTGATTTCATGAGAAAGGTCTCAATACCATCAATATCACACGTGGTGAAAAGGTCTGCATTTGCCATTCTGTCGCTTAGGTTTTCCCCCACAGATCTCCCGATGACAGCCTTTGTGAAAAATATCTAATTGCTGAATTTGCCCTTCTGTATAGTGTCCAGTACTCTGAGCCATACAAAACGGTTGTGAGAACTACAGCCTTGTACACCTGTATTTTGGTTCCAAGCCTAATACCACGATCTTTCCAAAGTCGATGACGAAGTTTTCCGAAGGCACTAGAGGCTTTTGCTATTCTATTGATTCTCTCTCTCTCTCTCTCTCTCTCTCTCTATATATATATATATATATATATATATATATATATATATATATATATATATATATATGTCACACAAACACTCTGAAAAATCCGAGGTCAGGGAGGACCCGGGAACAATAGCAATTAAAAGGTTGTTCCATGATCCTCAAAACCTCCAATATCCCAATCAGGTACCTTGCTGCCGGATGTAGTTTATCGTCATAGCAAGGACTGCTGCATTTTGGGCTCATTTTTTTTTTTTTTTTTTTTTTTTTTTTTGCTGATAGCCATAATTTCTGTCTTCTTGTCGTCTATATTTAGTCATTTCTTTCCGCTTTCCTTTGCTATCTTCTCTAGGGGTTTTTGAAGTTTCCTTTCCGTGTCTGATATCAACACTTATTAGGGATTTAATTTTTAAAAATACATATATATACGTTTCCACAAAGCTTTCAGGGAGCGTTAATTTCCGTAAATCCATTTCTGTGAACAATAAAAAGCTGTTACTTTGCATCAAAAGAGAAAAAAAAACAGAGAGGAAAAAAAATATCATTCTGCATACCAGCAGAGAAAATGATCTTAACAACTCGTCAACATATCAATTACAATCAATTTTCGTCCCTTGAGTTTTAGTAAATAGTCCTACGCTTGGGTTTGGACGACCAAATCTGTACACTGAGAAAGATCATTTTACAACACCTTGGCTGTGTGTTTGTTCAGGGCTTGCCCTTGGCTTACGCTTCAGCCCATAAAAAAGCAATGTTTTCAAACCTTTTACACACTTAACAAGCAGTGTGCTGGAGCGCCCCTCTCAGTTATCGAATGATAGCAACAAGTGTACAATACAAACATAGAGTAAACAGAATGATATCTTCTCTACGCGGCACAGGTGGAACCAGCTGGGACGTCATGACACAATAGATATGTCAACAACACGGCAGACGCACAGGTAGACAGCTAAATAGATATTAATGTTAGGGCTGGAGAGAAAGAGAGAGGGAGAGAGAGAGAGAGATGATAAAATGAAACATAGCAAATTAAAAAGGTCGATAGAGAGAAAAGATATTGAACACAGAAAGAAAATGAGCAGACATAGATAGATAGATAGATAGATAGATAGATAGATATGAACAGACTGAGATAGATAGATAGATAGATAGATAGATAGATAGATAGATAGATAGATAGATAGATAGATAGATATAAACAGACTGAGATAGATAGATAGATATGAACAGACTGAGATAGATAGATAGATAGATAGATAGATAGATAGATAGATAGATAGATATGAACAGACTGAGATAGATAGATAGATAGATAGATAGATAGATAGATAGATAGATAGATAGATAGATATGAACAGACTGAGATAGATAGATAGATAGATAGATAGATAGATATGAACAGACTGAGATAGATAGATAGATAGATAGATAGATAGATAGATAGATAGATAGATAGATAGATAGATCAAATTGAATACAGACATCTCGGGATTCTAAACCTGATCCTCGATACAGTTACTCATCGTATAGTAGTAGTGGACATCTGTTTATCTCATGAGATAATTGTAGCGCCCCAAAATAAATAAAAAAAAACAACAGCTAAGATAATTAAACCTAAGCGGCTCAGGATCTTCAGTGTTTCTCAATATAAAATTATAAGCGAGGTTTGTTGCATTTATTCCCACCTTAAACATACAACTATATATAAATAAAACATTATGTCTGAAGAAGTTTTTTTCTACTCAGGAAACACCGAGCGTAAGAATGTTTTATTTTTATTTTGTCATTAATTTAGGCAATATTAGTTTGATATATAGGTATTTTTCATACATCGATTCTGGAAAGTGTCTAATAATGTTCATACGAGTCATAGATAAAGTAACTATCATATTTGGATTCCAAAATAAAAGAAAAACAAAATTCGATATAAGGGAATTTATTTTATTACAAAACAAATCATCATCATCATTAACATCATTAGTTTCATGAGAAGGTATGGTCGTAGTGCGACTGTGAATCTGAGCACCTGACCAGCTTCCTCCAAATGCCTCGGTTGCGCGCCAATGTCTGAGTATCGTCGAAGGATCATCAAATTCAATCTGTAACGTTGTCAGATCATTCTGTCTGTGTCAGCCTCAACTTAAGGTAAATCTTGTAGAAGTGCAAATGAAAAAAAAAAATTGTTGCATCTTATAAAATTTTTTACGTAATGAAAATCAAACAAAAAGTACATTTAATAATTCTCTGCAGATAAAACATCATATCCACAAAGTTTCGGCCGGTGTACTCCCCGAACTTCTTCCGGTTGGAATTTCGAATTGAATCCTTTATTTAGTCAACTGGGTGAAATTGTTCTAATTTCACGTGACATGCCTAATATTTTTTTTTTTTTTTTGATATCTCTGTTTCAGTTAGTTCCCCTCTGAACTCTCCAATTTTTTGTCCCCTCTGTTCCCCATAAACACCGACAGATCTCACTAGTGGGTAACACATGTTTCAAGCGTTGGTTGAATAATTCAAAAAGTGACTTGACCCAAAAAAAGAGTTGTGAGTTCAATACCTGGACACAACAGAGGTGAACAAAAACTTAGAGAGTTGAGTTACTAAAAGGAAATTAATTTAAACTGAGATATCCAGAAAAGGCATGACACGTGGAATTAGAACAATCTAGCCCTGTGAACAAAATAAAGACTTCGGTACGAAATTCCAATGTATATCTCCTGAAGAAGGTCGGAGCGTATAACGACCGAAACGTCGTGAATATGGCAGTAAAGATGAAGACAACAGTCCGAACGATGTAAATAGTGTAAATAGTTACAATACCTCATCTCAGAAATAGAGACATTTCCTGAAGAAGGTCGGAGCGTGCAACGGCCGAAACGTCGTGAATTTGACAATTAAGATGTGGTCAACACATATGAATAAAGACAAAAAGAAAACTTATTTTAACCAAAGCGTTTCGTCCTCTGATGTACATTATCAAGCCAAATAAAATAAAGACTTTATTTTTCAACAAGCATTTATTTAAAAAAAGATTCAAAATGGCATCAGTTTTCAATTTTTTTTAATTTAAGAAAGCTCATAAATATATATCAGGCTAAATGAAAAGTCGAAGTAAATTATGGAAGATGCTAAGGGACGTCATTTAATGTTTAATAAACAAAAGTGAGTAAATCTTTTTCTCGTTGAATTTTTATATATATAATGTAATTAATATTTATATTATTTTAGTTTGGGATTAAAATTGTTAAGTATGAATTTAATCGTTTTCGATTAATTTTTCAACACTTTTATAGTTATGTATGCTGGCTGGATAAAGTCCATCCATAACTTTTGTCCATCCATAACTTTTGTCCATCCATAACTTTTGTCCTTATTCACATTGTCCTTTTACAGATACACTTTTAGATATATTTGACATTTTACACACACACAGACACACATACACGCCTGTTTCGCTGAATCACAGATCATCACTGTGGATAGACATCGGATTGCTTCAAGCCGGTATCGAAACTCGACCAATTCGGCATCAGTCAGAGTCTCTACCCCTGAGGTATCGGCGCACGGAAAAGAAAGAGAATCGTCTAACGTATTATATACGTGATGCATACAAACTCCAAATCACTAACCAAGAGAACTCAATCCATAACTGGAGGGCGATATATATATATATATATATATATATATATATATATATATATATATATATATATATATTCAAAACTTATTTTTAGTGGATACACGCATTTGATTAGACTGTTTTGGGGGGTGGGGAGGAAAACAGTTAACAGTACTTATTTCGTTTAGTGGCCTGCACCCACTAGAAAACGTATTAAAATATATATATATATATATATATATATATATATATATATATATATATATATATATATATATATATATATATATATATATATAAGTTTTGAACTCTGCATCTCTAGTTTTGGCTCTCAAACTTTATCTCTAGTTTCGAAATGGCATACAACTTTGAGCTGGTGCCATCACCAGCTGCTGGCCTCTCTTGAATAAATCGCTGTCACTGATGATTGACCCATTCCCAATGTTTGGGCGTGGGACGTAAGACTTATTGACAAGTCGCCTTCCTATTGTTGGTGAGTATGAAGCGACCAAAGTTCACGCTGTTTCTTCATTCAGACTATGTAAAGTCTATAAACACCAACAGATCTCACTGGTAGGTAACACCTGTTTCAAGCGCTTGTAGAATGTGCGAAATGCGGGACAGAATCAATGACGGCTTGGCTCTTATGAAGTGGTGCCGTTTAGAGCTTCGTTTTGTATTAATATCATTTTTATTATTACCGTATATACTCGTGTATAGGTCGACGTCATGTATAGACCGACTCTGAATTTTGTTGTGAGAAACCTGATGTTTTCATATAGCTCGTGTGTAATGCAACCCCAGGTTCTGAGCGATACTAGTAGGCCTATCGTTGTCAAATATTGCAGTAGTGAGCAGCATCCTTGACATATTTTATAGCATATAGATGATCTGCATTCATTTTTGTACAAAGCAATCCCCAATGGTGAGAAAAACCACGTACTGTAAAATATCTGATACAAAGATGTAGATACCGTTTTGTTTTCACTATTTACATTATTCGGACTATTGTCCTCATCTTTGTCGCCATATTTATTAGAACGATCCGGCCGTTGTACGCTCCGGCCTTCTTCATGTAGATGGAATGTCGAACTGAACCCTTTATTTCGCTCACTGGGGTAGACTGTTTTAGTTTCACGTGCCATGTTTGATAGATGTCAGTTATCTCCTGTTAATTCCCCTCTCCAAGTTCTCCACTGCCTTAACCAGGTATTCAACTCACACTGTTTGGGTCCTGTCACTGGATCTAACTAACGCCTTTATCGACTGTGCCATGTGTCCTTGTTTTCGTTTGACTCTAGTAGCTATTCATTCCGTGCCGTTAAGGTTAGCCGAAGGTACCGTGAGAATGTAGGCCTACCAGATTACGGTCAGCGAAAATGTATTCATTTTTCTTTCGGACAGTATGTGGCATAAGTTCTTCCTGATACCATTAAAAGGGGGAAAGAAGAGAAAATGAAGACTTTGACTGTTTATTTTGATATTCAAATTCGTTAACGCGTCGAATTTAAAATTGCTCCACTCCCTCATTGATGTTCCGTTTTTATAGCGAAGGACCGAATAGCCACCATCAACAAAAGGTAACTAACCCTAAAACTTCCAATACACTACAGCGTCAATCTAGATCTGTTTCAGATGTCAGTTACTCGAAAAAATCGAGTCCAACTGAATTGTCAGGGGGTCAACACGAAACCCAAATAAGTGAAATTGAAACGTCAACAGCCAATGGCACCAACCCGTCAGTTTACACCAGATATGGTCGCAACGTTTGACCTCCTCATAGACTTTCATATTGAAAGACTTGGGCACCTAGGCGTGCCGTAATAGCTAGCAAGTTCGATCCTCACTGGGTGCCCTAAACCTTCGGCTTTGTGTCACGTCTAAGCTACGCTTAGAAAATCAATATATTGAAAGGACTTTTTTTTTTAAAAAGAGCAGGGCGATGAGGAGTAATCCACAGTTACCTCCCTTGTCAAGAAATGGTATCTTCCTTCGCTATAAAAACGGAGCATCAATGAGGAGGGGAACAATTTTGAATACTACGCGTTAATGATTTTGGTCGTCAAAACAAAAACTTCATCTTCTTTTCTTTCTCCCCCCCCCCCTGTAATTTAATACGCTTAAATTACGCTACACTGGATATAACTTGGAATTATCATCTGCCATGTATGTCTGGGAAGGATAGCGTCATGATATCAAGCACGGCAAGAAGAAAAAGAGGAAAAAGAAGATGTAAGCAATCTAGCGTGTTGTATGACATTATTCGTAAGTAATGTTTCATTTCATCGCTATCAATTTCAACTTTTAACATTATTCGGACTATTGTCCTCATCTTTGTCGTCATATTTATTACAACGTTTCGGCCGTTGTATGCTACGGCCTTCTTCAGGTGGTTGGAATGTCGAACTGAACCCTTTATTTCGCTCACTGGGGTAGACTGTTCTAGTTCCACGTGCAATGTCTAATGGATGTCAGTTAGACATGGCACGTGGAACTAGAACATTCTACCCAGTGAGCAAAATAAAGGGTTCAGATCGACATTCCAACCACCTGAAGAAGGCCGGAGCGTACATTCAGTATTTATTGAGCGAACTGACGGTTTAACTTTTTAAAAATCTTCCACCTTAAAATAGGTTTTCAGGAAAATAGATTTTTAAAGACCACTGTTATCGTTCTTTCTAGTATTGATGGGCGTTTTTGTTTAAAGTTTTGGGGAAAGCCTAATGTGCCGAAAATGAGGATAATTTCAATATTTGAATAAATAAACAAAGAAATGTCGACATTTTTTAAATGCAAATTGATTGGCAGTTCGCAAAATATAGTGAAAAATAAACATCGTTGAAACTAAACGTTTCTAATGCCATCAAATGATAGAAAAGGAACACTTTTCGAAAACTAAATACTTATATAAGATTTTAGTATTTATAGATAAGTATGACGTCACACACTACGAAATGCACAAATTCTGACATTTATTTTAATATATTTTATTGTTATACGTTATTTATATAGACACAAATATTTAAGTAATTGCTCTGTTTCTAATAAACTTTTATAGAACGTCAGGCTGTAGCTAAACTGTTATAGCACGTCAGGCTTTATGACGGTTCCGTGTAAGGTAAAGTTTCGATTACTGTTGGAGGGCACATATTTTCTATGAAAATTTCTCGGACGTTCAGGCCGTTAAATGTTGTTAATTCTGTCTATTATCAACAGTGCATTTACTTGAATATTTGTGTCTACATAAATAATGTATAAAGTATTAACAACATATATATATATATATATATATATATATGTTGTTAATACTTTATACGTTATATATGTTGTTAATACTTTATACGTTATATATATATATATATATATATATATATATATATATATATATATAAATAAATAAAAAGAAGTGAACATTGAAGTCAACACTCAGAGGTGACACGGCCCTGTCGGCTGAGGCTTTAGAATACGCCGACTGCACCTCTGTAGAGGGGTAAGACCCCCCCCCCAATGAGGCGTCCTGGGTATGACGTTAAATTGCATCCAACAGCATGGCCTCTGATCTGGAGGTTTTGAGGAGCGTGGAACCACCTCTTAATTGCTGGTGTTCCCAGGTCCACCTTGACCCGGGGTTGTAGCACCTGTTAGGGTCCCAGCTATGGCCAAATAGTGAACTCCTAGTTTTCCAAGTTTTACTCACGTCCTGGGTATGACGGTAAACTACATCCGCGTCCTGGGTATGACGGTAAACTACATCCGCGTCCTGGGTACGGCGATAAACTGCATCCAACCGCAAAGTCTCAGATAATGTTTTCAGAAAAATAATGTTGCCAGCTCTATGTTTTTTAAACAATAATGTTGCCAGCTCTAAGTTTTTGAAACAATAATGTTGCCAGCTCTAAGGTTTTTTGTAAAAAAGTAATGTTGCCAGCTATACGTTTTTTGTAAAAAAGTAATGTTGCCAGCTATACGTTTTTTTGTAAAAAACGTAATGTTGCCAGCTATACGTTTTTTTGTAAAAAAGTAATGTTGCCAGCTATACGTTTTTTTGTAAAGGAATAATGTTGCCAGCTATACGTTTTTTCGTAAAGAAATAATGTTGCCAGCTATACGCTTTTTTTTTTTGAAACAATAATGTTGCCAGCTATACATTTTTTATTCCATACAAAATAGGCATTTAAAATTCATATAAACTGGATTTGGCATTAAATAACCCACAGTGGTTGATATGCCATAAAACCCAAACAAACAAACAAACAAACAAAAAATCAGAGGCGACAGGCTGTTTCATGCTGGACACAATCGATTGCGTCCAGCATGAAACAGCGTGTTGCCTTCAATGTTCACTTTTATATTTATATATGCTCTAGCTCTGATATTGAGCACATTATCCCATAAATATAACACACCTTAAAATTATATTTCTTTATATATATTAGGTTGGTGCAAAAATAATATCGTTTTTTGACGTTAAAAATACGATATTATTTTTGCACCAACCTAATATATTATGAAACGAACAAAGTCCGACTATTATTTTTAAGACATTCGTCTCCGGCAGGATTCGAGCCTGTATCCTATATGGAACCGTCATTTAGCTTGACGTGCCTTTACCGATTTGGCCACAGAGGCGCGTTCGGTTAGCAAGGTCGAATTTACTATATTTGAACTTCAATCATCCATGAATCTCTCACGTACATTCATATCTGCCCATGGCGTATCACATGTAAACAAATGACGTCACACATTATGAAATGGACAAATCCGACAATTATTTTAAGGCATTTTATGTTGATACATTCTTTTAATAGATACAAATATTTAAGTAAATGCTCTGTTTATAATAAACATTATTAAACAACATTTACCGGCCTGAATGTCCGAGAAATTTTCACAGAATATATATATATATATATATATATATATATATATATATATATATATATATATATATATATATATATATATATATATATATATATATATATTAGTAAATAAGTTTTCTTATTCAAACGTTATAAATAATGGCATATTAATCATTGTAAATAAAAATATTGAGTTTTTAAGTCCTGTAGACACCCTTGTAGGTTATAGGGACACAGCCTCACCAAGCTAGCCGTTGCCACTACAGTTTTATAAGTAAGTGATGGCGTTTCTAACCCCAAGCCCAACCGGCTTTGAATAGTCTAATTTTATCTTCTCCTAGATTGATTGCCAACCAAGGCTAAAAGCTGTGTCTGTTATGCTATCAATCCATAGTTGTGGAAGAGATAAATCCATGCTTTTGCAAGGATATTTAAGCGAAAGTGAACGCAGTTGCTTTGGATTGAATTTGAACTCGGTACGCGTTTGTCACTTTTCGCGGTAATAATCACTACGCGACGAGCATATCCAATAAATGCATATTAAATATTATAAGTAAAGATTTTAACTTATAGGATTTTTATATAACCTATTTCTTCACCTTTTTCTTGTTCGTCTCCAGCTACATGTAATCTAAGCCAAAGAAAAACAGTATGTTCGCCCCAAAATGAAGGTTGCAGTCAAAATTGTTTACTGGAACATGTTGAAGCAAGCCAGAATAGAGTGATGCGCAAAGTTATGCGCAATGAGGCCTTCCTTTTTTTAATCTTCTGTCTGCCCGCCTAGGACTGGGTTTTATAGTCCATCTCGCACCATTTAAAAAAAACAAAAAAAAAACGACTTTGCTACAAGCCAGAAGATAGCAGTGATTTATCAATTAATTTAAACAACTGTAAGTCCCCCCCCCACTATGAAACCTGACGCCCGTGAATGAAATCAACTATGGCTGCCACTTTGCTCATGAAGAAAAATGTTAAAGATAAAAGAAGACTTTCAGAGCCAAAGATAACCGAACGGACAAACAAAAAAATTGACAGCACATGGGATAGTGAAAACAAAAACGAAGAAGGGCAAATCATCAATTCTGGTCAGTGAAAAGTAAACAATAGATGGGTGGGAGAAATTGGACAGTAAATGTGATCAAGCTGGCACGGACATTAGATACATTGTATTCGGAACGTATTGTAAGAAATGGGCGATAAAGAAACAGTCTGATCATAAAATATCGATCAGAATTTGATGTTCGTTTAAACAATTGACGCGTAAAAAAGATTAGAAGTATCAACTGTTTGTGGGGTGGGGACTGGTGGTCAAAGTAAACCAAAGAAAAAAGGGAGGGCTGATCGATAAATCAATCAAAACGTATGATTTTTGCTATACACGCATATATATCTCATTGTGGAAATAATCTCATCGACGGCTATTTATTTATTTCCAAAGCCAGCAGCTTACTTTACGGCTGTAGAATGTAAAAACGATCTCCTGTGCCTTGTTCCCTTAGAACGTGGGCGATCGTGGCTCTCCACAATTTCCTCTCCTCTAATCGCCTTAGTAAGGTTTATCTTTTGGCTATACCTTCTTATCCTTGTTATACAATCCATTCACTTAGGCAAGTTATTCGATGTTTTCCTCTGTTTCTATTACCTTCAATATGCACTGTGATTGTTAGATTTTCTCAGCCCTCTTTCCTCATTATTAAGCTGTTTCTTTCTCATGTCTTTTTGTTTCTATTTTCCATAAAACTTCGTCGTTTCTCACCTGTTCAGTTCACGGTATTCTCAGCATAGAACCACATTTCTATTTCCTCAAGTTTCTTCTTCATCTGTGGGGAGATTGTTCAGCCTTTATTGACATATAGAAAATTGATATTAAAAACACTTTTATATTTCTTGAATGACATTCTTAATTATAAGAACTGATAATAGACAAAGACATCCAAACTAAAGTCAGTACCTCACATGTAACGGTCGTAGAATGTAAAAACGTATTTATGACAGTTTTATATTTCGTCAATTAAATTATCTCATACAAGATGCGCTAAAACAAACACATCCAAACTACAACCCATAGACCACATCTAACTGTCGTAGAATGTAAAAACAACCATAGCGTTGAAGTAAAAAGCAGAGAAATTGAACAGAAATTAGCCACAAAATTAATATTAAACACAGTTTTATATTTCGTGAATGAGACTATCTTAACCATCTTAGACAAGCGCTATACACTACATCTAATTTATACTATTAACATTATTTCAACAGTTGTCCCCATCTTTATTGTTATATTCACGACGTTTCGGCCGTTGTACTGTACGGCCTTCTTCAGGATCTGTCTATATTTCTAAGATTAGTTTTTATAACTATTTACATTATTCGGACTGTTCTCATCATCTTTATTGTCATATTCACGACGTTTCAGCTGTTGTACTGTCCGGCCTTCTTCAGCTGACATACGTTAGAATTTCGAACCGAACCCTGTATTTAGTCCACTGGGGTAGATTATTCTAGTTTCACGTGCCGTGCCTTTTCTGGCTATACGAGTTTCAGTTATTTTCCTTTAGTAATTAAAATCGCCAAGCTTTTGTTGACCTCTGCTGTGGTCAGGTATTGAACTCATAATTCTTCCGGTCAAGTCACTGGATTACTTCAACCAATAAAAACAAAAACTTGAAGAGTTGAGTTTGATTCTTGGAGATGATTTACTTTTTCTTAATAGCGATCGTAGAATTACGCTTAGTTTAAAAAAAAATCGTTTTATAATTATCGTTGGAAAATGTAATGATTAATCCTAACCCTTACCAATTAAAAAAGGTGTGCGGACAGCGTAACGATTATCGGCGAGGAAAGTGGAACAGAAGAGCCGAGTTCAAATTCTAATCGCGTCTGTTGCGTTCATTTTCGCAGTAATGCCCCTTAGGTAGGCATGAATTAGTCTATTCTCTCTGCCCCCGGCTTTGAGTGAAATAGCAAGACAGAATGAGCTCCCCGGCCAATCTAAGAGAAATAATTCAAAACAATGAAAAGAGAGAGAAATCACTCCCCTATTTTTTCTAAGAAGTTACTGCAGTTCTCATTTATCAAAGGAAAAGAATGCGTGGAATCGGCGTCGGGAAGCATTAAAAATCTGTTAAAGTTAAGCAAGGGTTGTGTATTGGCATCACCGACCATCTTTAAATTCCAGACAACCCATTTTAGGTTTTCAGTGACTACTGTGGAAAAACTGTTGTCTTCTTAAATGCACGATGATAAAGTTCCATCCTTATTGCTCATAGTATATACACGATCAAGGCGGGTTTTTTTTTTGTTTGTTTTTTTGGTGTTTTTTTTTTTTTTTTTTTTGTTTTTTTGGTTTTTTTTTTTTTTTTTTTTTTTTTTGCTTAATGCTGGTGATACTCAAAAATCTTCGTTCCCAGTGAGATAACGAGATTTCAAATAGACCTCTACACCCTGTCTGAATTTATTAAGCAAATTATATAAATTTCAACAATTACAATTTCGTTTGACAAAAAATTGTCAAATTCTAAACAATCAATTTAGACGTCAAAACAAAGACTGAGTTAAAATTTTAGGTCGTATCAATATGTTTCATTGAATTTATTTAATTTTTTTTAAGCGTTTCACCCCAAGCAAGGTGGGAAGCCATGAGCACGCAAAGGGTTACAGAGAGTTGGAACGAGAGCAAATAGGGGTGATAGAGGAAAGGATGAAGAGAAGGATAGGGGAATAGATCAGGTCATCTGGAGACGTCGATTGACATTACATTTGAATAGTTAGAGATTATAGCTATCAGGGAAGCAGGAAGAGGGGAGGGAGTTCCACAGGAAAAAGGTGCGAGACATGAAGTTATTGGAGTAGAAGAGACGGCTACATTTGACAGTTTCGACAGTGAAAAGGTGAGCACGAGATACCAGCCTAGTAGAACGCTTAAATTCATGAAGTTTGGGAACCAGCGAAAGCAGCTCATCGGGGCAGTTACCGTGAAAGTATTTGTAAAAAAAAGACAGAGGGAGATGACGGCAAGTCTGTGAGAAGGCGACTGCAGACGAGATGCCAGATCAGGGCCAATTACGTTGCATATCCGTCTCTGGATCTTATCAAGATCCTTGAGACAAACATAAGGGGCAGCAATACTCCATGCAAGGGCGAATGGTTGATTGAAGTTATTTGACGCATTCTAAAAAAAACTGCCGTCGGAAATAATTAGGAAAAACAAATAATCACATTTCACTTCAATAAAAAGGTAATAAAATCTACAATAGAACATATAGCAAATACATATAATAAGTGTTTCAATCCATTACATTTTAATAAAGCGACACTTCTTTTCAATAACAGCCAGTCAACTATTATCCATTGATTTTGTTAATTTTTTACTTCAACGGGTTCAATTTCAGACATGATAGTTTTAATTGCTTCCTAGAGTCTATTTTGCAGTTATATTGTTTGCCACCTTCATATAATTTTATCTTCAAAATTTACCATAGATTTTTAATTGGATTCAGATCAGAACTTGATAGTGGCCATTCAATTATCTTCTCGACTGTAAATCTTTTATGCTCAAATAATTCACGAGGTCAGCTTAGATACATGTAAAGAAGCATTGTCGTGCTGAAATATACACTTCACTTTCATTCACTTTGAAACTGCGTAACTGCAAAGAAAGTCTTGTTTATAAAATTGAAATAACACTTCAGTTTAACTGCTTCATCGATTTTGAATAGTCCAATAATGGTTTGTTCTACAATTCCAGCCCATATCATAACACTACCCTCTCCTTGATGCCTTCTTTTGGCCCCAGGCACGTCTGTATTGCATAAAATTCATCCTTTGGTCCATCTATCAGATTCATCAAATGTCAATCGAGATACATCCGTGAAAATTACTTTAGAAAAGTCAATTTTCATGTATTTCTTGACCCAATTTTGACGCTTTAAACTATTTGCTTTAGTGAAATAAGGTTTCCTATGAGATTTTTTTTTACAGATTCCAAAATTATCAAAATATTCTACATCTTTTATACTTCCTGACTCCTTCAATTGAAGCTTTTTCATCTAAGCGCTGGTCAAAAGTGGTTGTTTCGCTATAACTCGTTTTAATTTACTTTCATCTTAAGGAAGTGAGTTCTTAAAGC